>JAKXYG010001463.1:15000-87500 GCA_025895645.1 Cardicola forsteri | reverse complement strand
GTCACATTTTCGAATTCCACCAAACTGACCACTGCTGAAAGATGTTTCACATCAAAAATTCCAAATAATAAATAATAAATAAATAAATGTCAGCAGAAGTGTAGTAAACTTGAGCTACGATGCAAAGGCATTTGTATTACTTTTGTTTGCATCTAATTTATAAATGTAAGCTCTGATTAGCTCCAATGCGGTGCTATGAAAAGATGAACAAAATAATTGTACTACTGTTAATTGATAAAATCAACGCCTACTATCAACCACCTATCCTCAAGCTTTACCAATGGAAAAGAGAAATAGAGTGTCAGCAAATGTACTTTCAAACACTTTGCTAAAGTGATGTTCAATGGCCATTTTAGTACAATGTCGATGTGCCTAATATGCTTAAGTGATGTAAGGAAAGTCAATCAATTTTAATGGGTTAATTTTGGACAAGTCCCATTTTAGTCCCTGTATAAAAATGTTATTTTGTTCCACTTCGTGGTTTGCAGCTTTTGCTTCTTTTTAATGGAATCCACTTCTTCTATTCGGTTTTGTACTAAACTAAATTTGAAGCATTGAGACGATTAAATGGATTTGGCATTCCCATTCTCTTCCTGCATTAAAACCCCATCCTTTATCTAGGCTTATGATTAGCTAAATTAGTTCCATTCCTATATTCTCTAAGCGAAGTTAAGAAAACAACAAAAGATTCATTTCAATTAATCAATTGTTTTATTTACTATGATTCCTTCGATTACGCTTATTTAAATACAGAGAATCCAGTAGGTTTGATTAGTTGTCTCAAAAAAACGTAAACCCTCAAATAATAATCTACCATTTTACAAGCATATGTGCAGATTTATCGCATCAAGTTTACATTTTTTGTTAAGTCTTTATTTGTGTTCTAAGTGTATATATATATATACAGCATTAATAGATAATTGTATATTTGTTTCATGCACACCCACACACACACACACAATCATGTTCTTAGTTAGATTGGTTAACAAAGCGATTATCAATAAGTGAGTACCATATAATTTGGAATCTACTTAAAACATTCGACATTAAAATGCAACAAAAATCAATACATTCATCAAAACTATAACATTCATAAATGGAACAACAATTTGCACAATTCCAATTCAATCTTTTCAACAATGCACAAATCCACAATAACTAATAATATGTTTTTCGTTTTGTTCATAGCTTTAATACCAAATTGTAATTGTTATTTGTGCTCTTTCTCAATTTTATTTTTAATGTTTCCCACTGATTAAATTTTGAATATAATAATAGATTTTATTATAAACTTTTAGTGTAGAACATTTGTTTAACTTCTAGAAAATAAACTTTATCAATTTAAGAGAAATTCAAAAAGGTTTATTACAGAATCGATGTGCTACTTACTTCCTTTAAAGAATCCTCCAACTGTATAAAAAAAATTGAATTGTATAAATTATTTTAAATTTAAATAAATTGTGTAAAATATAATATTTTATTAAACTATGAATCAAAAATGTTACTTTTGAACAGTAGTTAGTTTTATGTATTAAATTTATATTAATGTACCCTTTATTATTTTAAATGTTTTCTACTAATATAATATATAATTATATAATTTTATTATAATTGTTCGATGTTTTTTAGTTTCCTGGGGTATGTTAAAAAATTAAATTTTTGTATGTTAATTATAGTGTTAGTAATAATAATAATAATAATAATAATAATATTAATAATAATTTACTGTTGCATCTATATAAATGGTGAGGTTGCTTTTTTAATCCATCTTAAGCTTATTTTACGATATACCTTAATCTGTAAACAAAACGTTCAATTTTTATTGTTTACTTGTTGGATCGGGTAACGTTTATAGTCAAGCACCGGACTACAGTTGGTTATTATTACTATCATTATCATTGTTATTATTATTATTGTTATTATTATTATTATTATTATTATTATTATTATTATTATTATTATTATTATTATTATTGTTATTGTTGTTTAAATTCCTTTTGCTTCGAAGTGTATGGAGCAACAACGTCGTTTTATGCAATTGTGCATTAAATTGTAAACTTACGAATTGTGCATATCGAAGATTAGAATTCCTTTCGAATTTTGTAGAGTCCTGTAATTGGAATTTTTGATGTGCTGTGGTTTAATAAAATGATGTTGCTTTTTTTCGGTTTAAAAAAAATGGTCTTTACCTAAGCCAGGTTGTCAACCCTAAACCCTTTTATTCAATTGGATTTTGGACTGGCTACAACACCTACGTACTTTTTAGTTTGACTACAGCTACTTCCCCATATTGGTCGGTAATATGGGCAGTTTTTCAATATTTTTTATATTTATACGTCATATAAACAATCGATTTTCATAAATTAATAAGCCAAACAAACGTATAAAAAATAACGAAGTTTTTTGGCTACTAGACGGCGTCCTTGTGACGGCCCCACTGTTCACAAAAATGAACAATACCGCCTGATTTTTTGTCAGGATTATCTTCCTTAGCCCAACGGCTATTTATGGGATACGTATATTTTTTAAACTATTTTAGGTGTATACTTACACCCATTTACTGTAGGGAATACCCAGTTATACTGCTATGTATTGAGACTCTGCTGTTATTAGTCTAAATGCCTGGGGGCATCTAGTGCAGAATGCGCCAAATGAAGCACAAAGAGTCAGGATTATTACCATAATTGACAATTGAGATTTTACAAACATTGTTTAAATCCTTAGGACTATAAGTATTTGCTATCGTTATATATTACTTATTAATACTAAGCTAACATTTTTATTTAAGCTTGAACTATAAACTAGCTAACACTTAATGTATATTGATTTTGGTCATTAGTAATTTAGTAATAAAATTATATTTGTATTTATTAATAATAATATATTATACATTGAATAATTACACTAAACTTTTAAATTAAAATTAGTTAACTACATTCAATAGAAAAATTGACGATGTGATTGTATAAGTATAATACTAAATATTTGCTTGCAAAAAAATATTATATTTTTATCGGGTGTATATTAATTAACATCACATTTCAATATTTATCACATATATATATATATATATATATATATATATATATATATATATATATATATATATAATTTAAAACACACAATAACAACTAAAAAATTATTTATTTATTTACCTATAAATCATGTTAAAATATTTATAAATAAATGTATGAAATCAATATTTAATATTACAAATTTTGTCTTATAATTGTAGAAGAAGACGTGTTTATGTTTGATGGTATGGAAAAATATTTACTACTAATTTTTATTTAAGTAATATGAATAAAGCTAATTTAAGATTGCACGTTTGTAGAAAATTGAGATTTAAGTTAATAATGAGATTGACAATATACTACAATATACGTGTATGTTTGTTTAATAAAATGCAAAAATATTTACTACTAATTTTTATTAAACAAAACATTTTTTAAAGTTTAAATTAAAAAGATTTTTTTAATTTTTAGATGACAAATTTGCAAAATTGAGTGGGTTATTTATTCATTTTTTAAATTATAATTTGTATTTTACTTATAAAATTTAAGTAATATGAATAAAACTAATTAAAGATTGAGATTTAAGTTAATAATGAAATTGACAATATACTAACAGTTAGTTAATTCGTGTGTTTGTTTGATAGTATGCAAAAATATTTACTACTAATTTTTATTAAACACTACATTTTTTAAAGTGTAAATTAAAAAGAATTAAAAAAAATTTTAGATGGTAATTCAGAAGAATTGGATGTTAGTTTGGGTAGGTTATTCATTCGTTTTTAAAATTATAATGTTAATGTTACTTATAAAATTTAATTAATGCTTTTGAAATATATAAAATTGACATTTAAGCTGAAATTGACAATATACTAACATTTGTTAATTCCTACAATTTACATTATTAGTATTATTTATATTTAAATATTAAAAAAAATATTATTTTCATTTTTATTTTAAAACAAAAATAATAAAGATGTTGATGAACTTCCACGTAAGTTAATTGAAAATACTGATTACACACATTTTGAAACTTTTTCATGCTGCTTAATATCATTAACAAATAATATGACCAATGTTTAATAGATTTTTTTTTGAATTTGTAATAAGTACATTGTTCAGGTGTTGCTTTATTAATACCAAAAGTTTCCAATAATATAAAACAATAAAATACGTTGGTTTTATTTTATTGTATGAATATATTATTGTTATATATTATACAAAACCCTTTTGCTTTAAAAATAAGCATGGGGCAATAAAACAACAACAACGAAGTCTCGTTGGCATTGAAAATTCTGCAAGTCGAAAATTGAGCTTTTTTTCGACTTTCACTCAACACTGTCATCTGTGTAACTTTGTCATCCAGATATGTGCAATCACTTCTTTGCGGCTGTTTGTCGAAATGGCGTCCTCTTCATTGTTTCCGTAACAGTATAATTTTTTAAAAAGGCCAGGTTGTGACTGGCTAGATTGAATTATTTCTGATCCAAACTAAGCGGAGTTTGGATTGTATGAATACCATTTCTAAATTCAAGCTCATGTTTTATTATGCACATTGTTACAGTTTTAAACAAATTACTTTTTACATAAAATATTGAACTTATAAAAAACCAAATAAAACAAATATAAAAGCGGTTTTATAAATATAACACAATAAATTAAATAGTACAAAATAAATAATTAAATAATAAAAATTTATTTTGTTATTTTTTTACGGTTTAGCTTCACACGCACCAGGAAGTAATTATTTGTAAATGTTTGAATAAAACGATAATTAAAAATATACAATTTACGTTATAAAAATATGCAATGAATTTTTGTAATTAGTATTATAATTCAAAAGCAACATTTTGCTTTCCAAATTATATTTATTCTATTTTAAAATAATTTATACAATTCAATTTTTTTATACAGTTGGAGGATTCTTTAAAAGAAGTAAGTAGCACATCGATTCTGTAATAAACCTTTTTGAATTTCTCTTAAATTAGATAAGATTTATTTTCTAGAAGTTAAACAAATGTTCTACTTTTAAAAGTTTATAATAAAATCTATTATTATATTATTTAATCAGTAGGAAACATTAAAAATAAAATTGAAAGAGCACAAATAGCAAATTACCATTTAGTATCAAAGCTATGAACAAAACGAAAAACATATTATTAGTAGTTATTGTGGATTTGTGCATTGTTGAAAAGATTGAATTGGAATTGTGCAAAATGTTGTTCCATTTGAATATTTATAGTTTTGATGAATGTATTGATTTTTGTTGCATTTTAATGTCGAATGTTTTAAGTAAGATTCCAAATTATATGGTACTCCTCTTATTGATAATCAACTTTGTTAACCAATCTAACTAAGAACATGATTGTGTGTGTGTGTGTGTGTGGGTGTGCATGAAACAAATATACAATTATCTATTAATGCTGTATATATATATACATAAAACACAAATAAAGTCTTAACAAAAAATGTAAACTTGATGCGATAAATCTGCACATATGCTTGTAAAATAGTGAATTATTATTTGAGGGTTTACGTTTTTTTGAGACAACTAATCAAACCTACTGGATTCTCTACTTATTTAAATAAGCGTAATCGAAAGATCATAGTAAATAAAACATTGAATTAATTATTGAATGTATTCTGTTTCTTAACTTCGCTTAGAGAATATAGGAATGGAACTAATTTAGCTAGTCTCAAGCCTAGATAAAGGATGAGGGTTTTAATGCAGGAAGAGAATGGGAATGCCAAATCCATTTAATCGTCTCAATGCTTCAAATTGGTTTAGTACAAAACCGAATAGAAGAAACGGACCCATTAAAAAGAAGCAAAAGCTGCAAACCACGAAGTGGAACAAAAAATGTACATTTTTATACAGGGACTAAAATGGGACTTGTCAAAATTAACCCATTAAAATTGATTGACTTTCCTTACATCACTTAAGCATATTAGGCACATCGACATTGTACTAAAATGACCATTGAACATCACTTTAGCAAATGTTTGAAAGTACATTTGCTGACACTCTACATTTCACTACTTTTCCATTGGTAAGCTTGAGATCGGTGGTTGATAAGTAGGCGTTGATTTTATCCAAATATAATTAACAGTAGTACAATTATTTTGTTCATCTTTTCATAGCACCGCATTGGAGCTAATCAGAGCACATTTATAAATTAGATGCAAACAAAAGTAATACAAATGCCTTTGCATCGTAGCTCAAGTTTACTACACTTCTGCTGACATTTATTTATTTATTATTTATTATTTGAATTTTTGATGTGAAACATCTTTCAGCAGTAGTCAGTTTGGTGGAATTCGAAAATGTGACTATCCAGGTGCAGCGCTACAGCGCTCGAATCCCATCACCGGCACTAAAATACGAACCCATGTTTGGCATTGCTACAATATGTATGTAATGATTATTTGAATTCAATACAAAACAAAACGTATTTCTAGACATTTTTCACACAAATATGTAAGCCAGCAAAGATGATAATAAACAATAATAATAATAATAATAATAATAATAATAATAATAATAATAATAATAATAATAATAATAATAATAATAATAATAATAATAATAATAATAATAATAATAATAATAATAAATGAGCTGTCTACAGTGTGCTATAATAATAATAACAATAATAGTAATAATAATAATAATTGTTATTTTTATTGGTAACAGTATTATCACTACGATTATTATTATAACAAAAACAATAATAATAATAATTTCTAATACTAATAAACAATAATAAATGCAATTTATTAACTATAAATTTTTAGCTATTTTAATGTTAATTATTTTTCTATTGCATAATATGTTTTTTGTAATCTAGAAATTCCTAATTGGCGTAAGTTTAATAAAATGTATAATTACAAAAAAATAAATAAGTATAAATTAATACCAAACCAACATAACATTTTGACCCAATTTATGTTTTTATGTGACAGCTTGCATTTATGTTAATTCCTTTTCTATTTTGCTCTTTTAGTGATAATGTGTTACATTTTTTGTTTTATAAATAATTTGACAAGCACTATGAGTAATTGGTTAGACAAATAATGTTTATTTACTAAAAGGTAACAATATTGCAAAATTACATGAACGTGCTGTACCGATGGCATATGGTACTGTACAACTGCACTTAAAAGAAATATTTGTTCACCAAAAGACTGACAGAAAATATTATTTTGTTAATTCAGGGTTTGTTATCAGAGATTAATATTTGTTCTAATAAACCAACTTTCCAACAGTGTTCTCTTTGTTTTTTTGTTCTATCAGTCTAGTCTTGAACTGGAATAGACTGCTTGGGTGGTACAGCGTTTGACTCGAACTTGGGTAAGCATCGGTTGAACTGTTACTTCCGACACTAAATTTGGGCCTTTGTTTAGCCTTGTTAATATGCCCATTTGCTGTACAATATCTATAATGAAACATTTAAGCAATAGTACTATTACTATTACTATTACTATTACTATTACTACTACTACTTCTACTACTACTACTACTACTAATAATAATAATAATAATAATAATAATAGTATTATTATTAATAATAATAGTATTATTATTAATAATAATAATAATAACATCTAATTAAATAGATTTAATTTAAAAAAGCATTCAAAAACAATACAGAATCAACTAATGCAATTGTAAATAGTTATACATTTAGTATGCATGTGTTTATAAAAAAAACATGTTCATAATTAACGTTAAGATATATTTGTTTGACAACGGAAGGTGCTGTATTAAAGAAGAAGCAAATTAGATCACAATCTATTAATACACTGATATAGTGTAAATTAATATACTGCCAAATGGAGAAACACTAGAAAATAATTATATATCTATATATCTGCACTCCGATGTGAAACAACGAAGTTGTCATTTTCTAACTGAAATAATAAATAGTGCAAAAAATTCCAATTAGGCAAATACTTTATCCAAATTAAATTGAAAATATTTATTTTAATTAATTCATTTTTAAATAATATATTGTGTAATGTTTTAAAACAAAAAGATTCAAAGGCGTGGAACGCTAGTAAGTGAACTATTACATATTACATATTTGTGGACAATTTATGTAAAAAAACCCTAATTATTAACTAATATTTTGTTTATCAGTGGGTTTTTTAAGGAATTATTTGTTTTTAGAATTGTCCGATTCACTTAAATAATAAATTTACTAGGTTTTTTAAGTCAACCAGGAACACTGTACTGCTGTTTCCAAATAAGGATGAAACGGCTGTACAGTGCTCCTGGTTGACTTAAAAACCTAGTGGAATTATTATTCACGTGAATTTGACAATTGTAATCGGACAGTTCTAAAATAAAACTAATCCCTTAAAAACCCATTGATATAAAGAAATTTTGCAGTTTGCGGTGACAAGTATATTGTTTGGACACATTTGAAACTGGATCAATAATAGGTCAAATGGAAGTAAACACTTATACAAATTGTGACAATTCTAATTTAACAATTTTAAAAATAAATAATTATTTATAATTTATTTATAATTTTTATTTCTTTAATAGTTTGGTATTTCTATTATGAAAGTATGTTTAACATTTATTTATTAAACAAAATTGTTACTCTTAATAATAATAATAATAATAATAATAATAATAATAATAATAATAATAATAATAATAATAATAATAATAATAGTGCAATTGTTGTTGCTATTATTAATATTGCTTTTTTAATAATAGTAATTATTATTATTAATATATATGTTATTAATTTTTGATTTTAGCAACTTCTTATTATCGTAAGTTAATATACATTTCAAACATGATACATTTAACAAGATTAAAGATTAAAATAAATCTTTTTAAAAGTAAAACATTGTTTAGTAGACACTTATGTTTACAAAGAATTATTTTTAAATATTTTATGTAATTAACTTAATATATATATATATATATATATATATATATATATATATATATATATATATATATGTAATATTACCATTTACTCGTTTATCTAAAAACTCCAAAACAGTTTAATATGTTTAATAATAAAAAACGTAAAAAACAGTTAACTTTAATTATTGACAATCCATATTATTTTTCAAGTTAAAACAAAATAGCGAACAATCAAAGTTAAATGGCAGGGTCTCATTTAGCGAGTGCAAACTAAAAAAACCATTATGCATCTAATGTCAATAGTAGCATGTAAATCCCTTTCTACTGGGTTACGGACGACTTTATCAACGCGTGCTACTTATACTAGCACGTTATTTGACTTCCCAAATACATTTTTTTGTTTTTAAAACACTTACTTTCACAGTACCTAGTATACTATTGACTTATCTGTTCTTGTGCATACTACATAACACAAAATATGAAAAAGTGTTTATCCAATTCGTGTTTCCCATTTCTTAAACATTTTTTTTCTAATCAAACAAAAGACACAAAAATTATTCCGTTTTATATGACAACTCCGTTTGATACTACAAACAATTTTACAACTACATTTTCAGTGCTATCTATTTTAAATACTAACCAATTACCTTGTTCTGTGTTTCGATTTGCAAGAAATGACTGAAATAGTACGTTTTAAAGCGAAAAAGTAGCTAACAATTGTCTACTTGTTATAAGCAATACACGTCAGTGACAAAAAAACCCAACAACACAAAAACGTATGAATTGGAACTGTCTCTATTTTAGCCAATTACTGTAACAATTCCAACGTAAGTTTTAGTTTGTTCTTTTCAGGCAAGATTGAGCCAGGGTGTTCTAGCGGTACAGCGCTCGACTTGTACCTAGGATGGGGGTCATGAGTTCGAGTCCCACCACCGATTCACTAAATGCAGGCCCACGTTCGGTTTTGTGCAAATATCCACTGCTCAATGGCATGTTTTTTGTCAAAACATTGTAAGTAGTAAAAATAAATAGATAAGAAATAAAATATTGAAGATTGACATTTCATACGGATTTTGCCAAATCCTGTCAATGTATTCAAGCTTTAGCTTTTAGTCGTTTGCCATGGTCCAATGAAACTATTTCATTCTTGTGTTGTTTTTTTACCCAATATATTTTTGGACAGAGGACACATTACCAATATTGTGCTCGCTTTTCAACCAAACTTGTTGCTAACTTTGATTGCGTTACTTTGTATAACGTTTATATATATATATATATATATATATATATATATATATATATATATATATATATATATATATATATATATATATATATATATAACTCCGCCTAGTTTAAATTAGAAATAATTCAATATAGCCAGTCCCAAGCCTGGATAAAGGAGGAGGGTTTGAGCGCAAGATTAGCAACCTGGCCTTTGTAAAAAATTTATACTGCTACGGAAACAATAAGGAAACGCCATTTCGGCAAACAACGGCAAAGAAGTGTTCGCATGTATCCGGATGACAGAGTTACACAGATGACAGGGTTGAGTAAAAGCTGAAAGAAAGCTCAATTTTCGTTTTGCAAAATCTTTAATACCAACGAAACTTTGTTGTTGTTGTTGTTTTGCTGTATATATATATATATATATATATATATATATATATATATATTAAAATTAATTCAAATGATTAAAAAACCGTTTAATTTAATATTCTTTTCTAAATTGAACCTTTTTTCAAAATTTTAATTAAAGTATTTTTATTCTGGGAAAGCGGTAAGACAAAGTTGTATAATTATTTTTTAATAATTAAACGTAAATAAAAATGAATAAACTTTGGTATGATTATTTTTAATTTAAAAAAAATGTTTATTTTACATTTTAGTAAAATCATTGTTTTATCGAAGTAAGATTTTATATTAACAATCAGATTTGTGTAAACATAGTACAACTTATGGATTATATATAAAAATATAAATTCTTATTTCTACATATTTTTATATTTAATTATTTGTAGGAATGTTCGGATATTGTACGTTTTTTTTGCTTGTGTAAAATATATATATTTTTAAATATGCTATATTAATAATATTGTGCACATTTAGTTGTTGGATAAACAATGCATTTTCTTTTAGCATAATCAAGGTTGGGCTAATTTTACCCACCAATTCTTGTGCTTTTTCAATTGGAATTATAGTCGACAGTATGCATTGTAGTAGCAGAAGTAATTAAATTACCAAAATTGAGACTGGTTAGGCATTGATTTAAAGTTCTACAACTGGCATTCAATGTGAACTTTCTTTTGGTTTTACCAATATATTTACCTACTAAAATGCTTATTTTAAAACAATTAAGCAGTAATATATATATATATATATATATTATTACTATTAAAACGACGTTGAATTATGTGTATAATATAGTGCATTACATAACAAACATACATTTTGTACGATAATGTTGTAAACTGCATTTATTGTAATTAACATTACAGTTGGTTTAGATTTATTATTATTATTATTATTATTATTATTATTATTATTATTATTATTATTATTATTATTATTATTATTACTATTATTTATTTGTCATTGCAAAACATTTTTGCATTAAAAATAAATATGGAGCAATGAGATAAGACTTACAGCAAAAACAATAACAAAGTCCCATAATTCAAAACAAGCATGAAACAACAAAATTTTTCCATGTATTCAAACATTTGCTAAACGTTCTGTTTCATTCCATAAGACATTTATTTCTTTTCGAATAACTTTTAGCCAAGTTTTCTGTAATCTATCCCCAACCTTTATTTTACCATTTTCAATTGTCCATTTCAAAACCATTCATGTTGGTTTTATTGGGCGGTAAACGTAAAATTTGATCAAGTAATTTTCTTCGTCTAATTGTAAGGATGGCATGTAGTGAACGAGAATTAGTTTTTCCCATAATTTCATTATTTAAAATGTGATCGCAACGGGTAATGTTTAAAATACTTCTAAGACACCGGCGATAAAAAGCATTCACCACTTTATCAATCTTGTCTGTTCGCTACCACCTTTTACTCCCATATGTTGCCGTAGGAATTACTATCGATGCGTACAAGCAAAGTTTTGTTTTAAAGCGGTAAAATTTTATTTTAAAATTGTCTATAAAACAAAGTATTAATTTACTGCTTTTATTTAAAACTTACACTAATGTGTTTATCTAATCTACTGCAAAAATGTTGTGTTTTTGTGCAAACTAATTGAGCAGATTGTATAAACTATGTATAATTCACTTAAAATCCAAATTTAAAACTAATCAATTAATTTAAAAATTGTGTAAAATTTAAATTTTAAAATACGCATTAGGATAATTACTGCATATCACCAACTTTTTCTAAAATGAGTGATAAATTGTGAAATATTTTAAACCAATAGAAATCATTTTTTATTTTTGTCTGAAAAAAGCGTAGGAGGCCATTGAAATATCAGTAGCCAATAAAAAAAAAAGTGATTATTGTTGACTTAATGTTAATAAGTAGTTTGATTATTAAAACAAAATTTGCTTTTAATGAAAATAAATATAAATTTTAATGTAAAATAATTATTACTATTAGTTCGTCAATATATTTAGTGTTTTATGTTGCTTATATTTCTGTTCTTTTAATTTTAGTTAAAAACCAACATTTGGTAATTTTGAGTTTAAGCTCAGCTTTTAAGTTGCCAAACTTTTGGTTTATCGATTGCAGTTGGAATTCACTACCACGCAGCCACCCTTGGCTGCTTATTATAAAATTTAAAAAAAAACCGTTTTTTTAAATGCACAAAATTTGCAAACAAAATAGTAAATAATATTATATTCTGTTTTAATATTTTATTACATAGTCACTCGGAGACATTGTAAGTTACATTTTTACTTATTTAAACAAAATTCAAAACTAACAATTAAATGCTATTAAAAACAACATTTATTATTTATATTTTAATTTTATTTAAATCTTTGTTTCTAGCTATCCAAACAAACAAAAATATTTGTAATTAGAAGAGATTTTAATTATAATTATTGATTGTAAATTTTAAAATGCGTTATATAGTCATAGGTTTGAATGTTTGCTACTTTAAATGTTTTACAAGAAACGCATCTTTCAGCAGTGGACATTGTTTAGCGAAGCCGAACGTGGGCCCGCATTTTAGTGGTCTGGTGGTAGAATTCGAACCCCAATGGCCACTTGTTAAAAAATGTTTATTGTAGAACATTGAAAGTAGTAACATATAACAAAACAATGTGTTATATATATATATATATATATATATATATATATATATATGCTGAATATACATCTCAGCTTAAAACAATACTATTATTAATAACAATAGTAAACTTAATATAAATATTTTAATCCTGGAATAAGTGCCCATGGGCATTTAAAATAATAACAGCCGAGACCGACTGCACAGCTGTTTAACTGGGCTTCCGCTTTGATACCAGGGGTACTTAAAAGGTATCTTAAGGGATATGTATACCATACGTAGGTCTTGGGCTAAAAAAGCTAATCCTTTATAAAACAGGTGACTTTATTCATATTTGATGTTTATTAACCAAGAAACTTTGTTATTCTTCTATGTTTATTACGCTTATTAAGTCATTAAAGTAGAACATTTAATCTGCTGTACAAATATATATATATATATAGTATTAGTAAGTTTTCACAATGTTAAATGTACTTTTACTATTGTATTTATACTAATGATAATAATTATTATTATTATGGTTAAATAATAATAATAGTAATAAATAATGCATAAATTTTATTATTTATTATTACTAATATTATTACCATCATTTATTATTATTATTATTATTATTATGATTATTATTATTACTTGTTAACATTATTATTAATATTTACTTTTTATGTGCCTTTTAAACATTTATTAGTGTTTCTTTGGTACTTAATCTATGGGCATTGCTTTGAGTTGAACGTGACTGATTTTTTTACTGTTCGGATTTTAAATTAACTAACAGCTTACGTTATTACTATTTTTGTTTGTTAATTTTTTACTATGATGCTTAAACGGTTTAAGGAATTTTTGAATACTTATTCATTTAAATCTATATATTTTTTATTTTTTGCGGTCTTTGTATATCGTTTTGATTTCTAACATTTTTCTTGATGCTAATAGTTTTTATGCGTATTCTATAATGCTAAATGTATTTATTAAAAGTATTTAAACGAACCATAAAAATATCATTATTATTATTATTATTATACATTATTGTTATATATTATTTATTTATCTAATTTATTTATAGAAAGTTATTCCGTTTATTGAAAACTACTAAATGGATTAGAAACACAAATTTGCAAACATTGGTTGAATTTCTATAAGAAATTGAATATTAAATAATAATTGTTTTTTTAAACTATATTTTGTTCATTTAAATACAACGTTATTTAATACAATTTACGTAATATATTTTAATTGAATGCTTTTTTTAAATGTTGTAATGCCGATACACCTCGTCCAAAGTCTGGATTTAAAAAATGATGGTTTGGCAACAGCATTAAAACATGCCGCGTCAAAACGATTTGATAGCAAACCAAATGGAGAAAATTGAACAAAAACAGCAATTTTTCATAAAAGAGGCAAACGCTGTTAGAGAAGAAAAATGCCGAAATAGTAAAATTGGCGCTGTAGAGTACAAACTGCGTACGAACAAACCTGATTCCTACCACTGCTACTCAATGCAGACCTTTGTTTGACTTTGTTATATGTCTATTTGACAAAACATGTTTTACGTAAAGCATTCAACACCAACTATATAAATATAAATGATGCATCTCTACAATCCTGTTGATGTTGAATAAAAGAAGAAAAAAGATGTCATATTTTGTAATATTTTTCTACTTTTGCTGGTAATAATTAAATATATGTAAAAACAATAAGTGCTAAATGATCTTAAATATTCTTCTATCTTAATAATCAATTCGGTTACCTTAACTACTGAATTGAAACTTGAGAAAGTATCCACATAATTTGTTTTAAAACCAATTTTATCAAGAAAATAACATGAGCATGACAAATTTTACAAACGTTAACAATGAAATATACGTTAACAGGTTTTTAAATTATTTAATCAAGTTTCTAGAAATGGCATTCTATTGATACAATTATGTAATCTTATGAACTCCATTCTTGTGTAACATGAATGATTATCTCTACAAGTAATACGTTATTTTGTAAACTGATAACTTACCGTTTTATAAAACCAAAATCAACATTAAACGATTGACTGTAAGATATCAAATGTCACATTTTTGCACATCACGGTTATTTGTAATTTAAATAATTCAAAACATGTAGCAAAGGCTAATTGTTCCATTAAGAAAAGACACAAAACTCGCTTTTATTTTGGATTCAACTGACAAAGTCGTGTGTAGCGTATATTTTGCCAGAAATTACAAATTGTTTTGTATAGAACGTTAGCCACACAATATTTAATACAAATATATTATGCTAACAAGTAGGTGGATTTATAAGAGAAGATTAATACTAGAAACAATGTAAGCAGTCAAGGATTTGTAAATAATGGTTCACAATGTTTTTAAATTCGCTTTCCTCTAACATCATAAAAGCCAGCTTTTGAATACAGGTTTACGTTCGACTTAACTAAATTGTCCACTACTGAAAGGCATGTTTTGCGTAAAATATTTAAAGTAGTAAAAAGTTTCTGAAAATTGTAATTTGACAAACAAATGAATACTACACTATACACACATATAAAATAAATAAACTATTAAAACCACTTGATAATTTAAATACTATTGTTTTGATAACACTAAACCTGTTAAACAAAATTTAAATGTTTAATATCAATTTACAATAAATATCATTATTATATTATATTATATTATATTATATTATATTATATTATATTATATTATATTATATTATATTATATTATATTATATTATATTATATTATATTATATTATATTATATTATATTATATTATACAAAAGCCTTTTGCTTTAAAAATAAGCATGGGGCAATAAAACAACAATTACAGCAAAACAACAACAACAAATTCTCGTTGACATTGAAGGTTTTACAAATCGAAGATTGAGCTTTCTTTCGGCTTTCATTCAACCCTGGCATCTGTGTAATTCTGTTATCCAGATACATGCGATTACTTCTTTGCCGTTGTTTGTCGGAATGGTGTCTTCTTAATTGTTTCCATAGCAGTATGAATTTTTTACAGAGGCCAGGTTGCCAACCTTGCACTCAAACCTTCCTTTTTTACCCAGGCTTGGGACTGACTAAATTAGTGTAGCTAAAAGCGATATCTATACCAAATGGTATTTCGGTTTGACTTTAAACAATACCTTGAGTGTTTTGTTGTAGTTGGTTGTTTTCTGGTGTAGTATAATAATTTGATCAAATTATAAAGTCAAATGTAAGTTGTAGCAACTTAATTAGCCATCATAGCAATTAAGATGCAATTTGCAATGAAAGTCAATTTAGTACCGCATCAATCAATTATATCTGCTTAACAACCAAAGTGTATATAAGTACTCAAAACACCAACAATTTGAAAGCACAATTTGAACACTTGTTATTCGCGTTACTCCACTGTAAGTAAATCAAATTACCAACACTGTAACATTGTATGCATATTTATAAATTTGTAATTGCAGTTTCTTCCTCTTTTTCCTTTTTTGATTTTTAGCCAATATGAAACCGACAATGTCGTTTTGTTTGGTGATATTTTTGTGTGTGCTGGATTGTTTTGAAGTCGACAGTCGTCGCCGTCATAGAAGAAAAGTTGCAGGGACAGATGGGCCTTACTACTAACAAAGCAATGCAAGCAATTATTACTCGACTAACTATAATAATGGAAATGGGCATTACAGCCACTGAATAAATTAGTGCTGAAAATGCAGAAAAAAAATTAATCTAAATTAATTTGTTATCTCCAATTATTTTTTTAGTAAAAATAAATATTAAGAATTTAAAATAATGTAAAATATGTAATAAGTGCTTTATATTTATTTAGAAATATTTATTTAAAAACGCTGAGTCGGCCAAAATAGCATATGTTAAAAACAACGCTCATATAAACGTGGATAATAAGTTGAATCTATATAATTTTTATAATAATTGGTCGATTATTAATTTGTGTGCTTAATGTCATTAAAAATTAAGAACGTTTAATAGGTAAAATTTATACATTCAACTTTGATCCAGTTGTACCGTCATAATACTAATTAAAATTAAAGTTGTACACCTATACACATATGCCCTATAACCACAACGACGTAAATGACTACGTTAATAACAATGATTACACAAATGACTACGATAACAAATATAAGTACTACTATAGGAATGTTATGCAATTTTGTCATAAATATGTAAAAGATACTATAATGTTACTAGAATCCCGTTAATATTGCACAAAAGTTGCTAACTAGCGTCGGTGTTTATTTAAAATATATGATTCGAATAATTATTGGAAAATATAATTTCCCTATATGTTTGTTGTTTTTATTCTAAAATGGAATAGGTTATAATCAATAATTGTGTCTATTTAAAATGATTGATAAAATGTACAGTGTACTCTATTGTGAACGGCTTTATACCATTATTACCTATCCACCAATTGTATTTTTAATAATTTCAAATTATTTGAAAGTTTATTTCTGTTCCAAGTTTGTTTGTAAAATCGTAACTTTGAATTTCGTAATTTTTCTATATGTATTTGTTATTTCATTATATTAAATACCAATTATAGAAAATTATGTGTTCGATTAATGTACAATTATAAAACGTTTCTTTTATTCATTAGATGCAATAATTTGAATATTAATTTCTAAATATTAATATAGTCATTCGTCAAAAATCAAACCTTTGCAACTACTTATCAATTATTATTGAAATAATTATATATATATATATATACCTTAATAACATTTACGTTAGAAATAATCCTAAGATATACGGTTTAATATTTATTTACTACGCATCACACATTTGTTAATAAACCTTATTTTTCCATAATATGTTAGAAAAATTTTATAAGTCACAAGACATTTTTATACATTGTTATTTCAATATATAATATTACCAAAACTTTCATAAATGCTGCTACCAACTTCAAATTAATTAATTTCCTTCTTTTTTCCAAATATACAAATTAAATATCTTTAAATATTTTTTTTCAATATTGATGCTGCATTAAATAATCATCAAAATCTTATTTTATAATCATCACAATATTATTTTTGTTACTAGTTGATAATCTATATAGAGTTGTCATTGTTTTTAATTTTATGTTACTCTTACAAGTGCATACTTACTTTAACGTTTATTTTAAAAACATATACATTTTACTAAAACTAATTTAGTTAGATTTATTAAATTTCTCATTTACTTTGTTATTTTCAAGAATTAGAATTACAGTAGTGCGGTTGTACAATTTAACTCAACAACTGTAATATCACTTGTAACTTACGCTTAGATTTTAGTAATTGATTAATTTTAACAAATTAAAAATTTTAAAATTCAAACTGTTCTTATTTTATTTTTACACAATAAATAATTTTAAAATAAAGAAATAATAAGTTTACTTATTTTATTTAAGTTTTACATAAATTTTATTTATAATTGACGTTAATTTTTCATTTGATTACTATTTATTCAAAAAATCCAAAAACATAAATAGTTTTGTTTTAAAAAAAAATTAACTAATTAATTAACTATAATTAATAAAAATATAAGCTATTTTCAGTCAGTGGTTTTTTTATTAGGAAAATATTTTATAAAAACTAACATTTTATATCAATATAATTATAAAATTGTTATTTAGGTCAAAAACGTTTGTTTAATATTAATGTATCTAAATGCTTATTATTTGTTGAAAAATATTATAAAATATTTTATAAATTTATCAATAACTAGGATGGCGTTTTGACATGTAAAAATGTAAACCACAGCTACTTTAAAATAAATTCAAACTATCCATTTCTGTTACTACTACTATAACTTTTAAAAGTAGTATAAAATGTAACATGTAATCTTCCAACTTTTATAGGTCATTAACACGGACATTGGAGCATGCGAACTCGGTCCTTTTATTTATGCTAAGCCCCCTCGTCCAAATGAATGACTTAATTGGGCATCCGTTTGTTTACCCTATGCAGCCAACCGAAATCATTAGAGGGGTTTAACTAAGGATGTAATTAACATTTAATGTAGTTCTTTAAGTACATATTCGCAAAGTTGATCTTTTTGAGGACGTTTTGGTATTTGGACTACCATGGGTGATAAGAACCGGTGGGGGGTGTTTATCCCCAATAATAATAATAATAATAATGGGAATGGTAAAAAACTCAAATTTGACGATACATATTGTTTATTAACTAGCCCATCATAAGTGACAAAATCGTCTGATTTCATTTTCCTTAATTAAAGACAACGGTAACGTGTACTGAACACCAATGATTAATCCCCGAAAATTGTTGATAAACATTAATTTGTTTCATCAAATAATACATCTGTAAATGTTTTGAAAAAAATGTAATGAATGAACTTGTCATTTTCATTAGTGCCCAGTTTTTTTAACAATGTTCTGGTCTTCCATCAATTATCCTTATCTATGAAATCCTTGATGAATATATTGTCGAAACGTTTGAACCATACTTCAAATATTGAACTATTTACTGGATTGAAATTAAATTCAATAATAGCGTTGATGAGGCTGTCTATGGTTTAATTTTGCGAACTTACATTCTTTACACAAAAAAACCATGAATTTTGACGTCATTGTTTCTATCAAAAGGAGTTGTGCTGCATATTTTAATCATGACAATCTAAGTAATACTTATAAAGTCTCAATTTATAATACTGGTGGTAATCCTGACTGTTCGTCCTTCATGTAGTGCATTTTAGACTAGGTGCCAATAGGCGTTTAGACTAATAACAACGGGAACCAAATGCACAGCGATATAACTAGGTTTCCGGTACGGCGGTTTGGTGCAAGCATACACCCGGGGTAATTCAAAGGTTTCTCAAGGTATATTTATACTAAGTAACGAAGAGATAGCTGTCACTAACCACAATAAAATAAAATAAAAATTATTACTGCTGTTATTATTATTATTATTATTATTATTATTATTATTATTATCATTTTTATTATTACAAACGTATTTTCTTTTAAATAGAATAGACCAATAAAATTGTTCTATGCAATTATACTATACATGTTTAGCATTTAAAATGTTGAAAAAGAGAAATGCATTTTTTTACTTCTATGTTATTTTCTTGCTATAATTATGTCTTCACTTGTTTGTTTTAGTTTTTCAAATAACGTTCTTTCGTTTTATTTGCAACACTACAATTATTATTATCATAATTACTATGACTACTACTACTACTACTACTGCTACTACTACTACTACTACTACTACTATTATTATTATTATTATTATATAGAATAATAATAATTTATTGTAATAATAATATATTATATAATAATAAAAATAAAAATACTGTTACATATTATTATTATACCATTCCATTATTGTAATATTACTGTTATATTACTGCTACTACTACTGTTATATTATTATTATTATTTTTATTATTATTATTTCGTAATAGTATATGATTATTGTACTATAATAAAATAATAATAATTAATTATTAATTATTATTATTATACGATAGTAATAAGATCACATTATTATACCTTCCCATTATTACAATATTAATGTTATATTACTGTTACTACTATATTATTATTATTATTATTATTATTATTATTACAAACGTATTTTCTTTTAAATAGAATAGACCAATAAAATTGTTCTATGCAATTATACTATACATGTTTAGCATTTAAAATGTTGGAAAAGAGAAATGCATTTTTTTACTTCTATGTTATTTTCTTGCTATAATTATGTTTTCACTTGTTTGTTTTAGTTTTTCAAATAACGTTCTTTTGTCTTATTTGCAACACTACATTTATTACTCGAAAATCTTAATTTTACTATATATTTTTTTAATTTCTGAACGCCACTTAATACCGGGACTGAAGTCGAGTTTGAAGTTGGATTATTTTGCACTATTTTGTGTAAAAACAAATAAATTGTACTGCAACTAAAATTAATTTTATTAAAGTTTAACACACGTAAGTTGGATTTGTATGTAAGTTACATTTAATGTCTCTGACATGTTTTATTATGTATCTTAGGTTAAACACACGAATGCTCGATATAGTGATTTATATAAATGAAAGAAATGTAGATATTTTTTAATGTTTATTATTTTGAATGTTTTACAAGAAACATCTTTCAGCAATAGAGATTTTAGCGAAGCTAAACGTGGGCCCGCATTTTAGTGCCGGTGCTGGGATTCGAACCCATACTCACCGAGGTCCAAATTCCAGCGCTGTATTGCTAGACCACCCCGGCAATTATTTAAATTGTTTGTTAATAGTTCACATTATCCAAATTTTAAAACGTTTGCAAAAACAGCAACTTGTACCATGTATCCTTAATGAACGACACACGTGAGATATACTGACTGCAAATGTTAATTACATCCCAAATTAACCCCCCTCCCGTAATTTTTATTAACTGCAAAGGGACGACCAATTAAGTAATTTATTTGAATGAGGGGCTTAGCATTAATAAAAAGACTGAGTTCGCGTGCTACAATGTCCGTCCAAATTTTCCGTTGGACGCCTGGCCTATTTTTCCATCCGGGTAGTGGATGGGCTTTCATAGCTATTCTGGCTCAATGAGTGGGCGATCTACGTGCCACAGAAATCTACTTGTTTCATTATTAACTATTATATTTTTTTAAATGATGTTTACACATATTGACTGCTTTATTACTATCATTACTTTAGTTCTACGACGCGATACATAAATTACCCTAAAAGTTACAAATTAAGTCAAATTGCTTTAAAAAAATTGTATTGTGCATTTTTTTCCCAGTTGTTTATTGCTATTGCACATTATAAATTATTTTGATTTGTATAAACAAGTATCATTCCAAGTATTATTAAAGGAACAAATGCCACAAAGTAGGTAATTGCAAAATTACTAAATGAATCGTAATTGATATTCAATTGGGGATTGAAGTATCGTCCATAAAACGAAACACATTGGCGGTGCGTTAGATTGATGCGTTGCACTTGAATATCGATAATGCAATTGTCGTATTCGTTGGATGCAACATAGGACAAAAACAAAGAACACGCCAGAAGTAAAATGCTGATTTGTGTTAGGCGAATGGCTTGTATTCGGTTGAAAATTGTAATAAATGGAATAACACACAAACCACCAATTGCCAAAGTCAAAACAATGAAAGACGAATAATGACCAACAATTGAACGGTGCGACTTTTGGACACATTCAATCCACAACAATTTTGCAACATCCAGATGTGATTGGAGCATTGATCGAACAACGGACGGATGGACAGTCAGTTCGGGATTGCTTCGTGTTTGATTCAGTGTTGACCAAAATCCGACGGAAATTTCTAACTACAAGTTTATAATGGATGGAGTGACTAACAACACCTAAACATGTAAATTAAAACATTGATCTAATAACTCAAACCTGGGTGGACATAAGTTTGGTCTAACATTGCCATTACCACCACTGGCCTAAAAAATGTTTTGCGTAAAACATTTAAAGCTATATTATTATTATTTTCTAAAAATAAATTAGATCATAAGTATATTATTACTACACAAAACTCTTTTGCTTTAAAATTAAGCATGGGGTCATAAGACAGCAATTACAGCAAAACAACAATAACAAAGTCTCGTTCACATTAAAAATTCTGCAAATCGAAGATTGAGCTTTTTTTCGGCTTTCATTCAACCCTGTCATTTGTGTAACTTTGTCATCCAGATACGTGTAATCACTTCTTTGCCGTTGTTTGTCGAAATGGAGTCCTCTTGTATTGTTTCCATAGCAGTATAAATTTTTTACAGAGGTCAGGTTGCTAACCTTGCGCTTAAACCCTCCTGCTTTATCCAGGCTTAAGACTGACTAGATTGAATCATTTCTAACCCAAACAAGGTAGAGTTAGCATTTAAAATAGTAAAAATAATACATTTTAAATAACTGTATTGTAGAACATTGTATATGTATTAAACAGAACTCGAAATGCACGTTCTTGATTAGAAATGAAAAAATAACAACTTGTTAAAACACATTATCTGTACAATTAGCAAATTAATGAATTTTAAAAAAGGTGTTTAAAAGGAAGCTTACTACTATCTACTCACAGTAGGCAACGTATGCCATTCCAATTAATTTTTTTAAATATTTTTGTTTGTAAAACAAATGAATGTATATTTTTAAAATAACCAATTTTTTACACTGTATAAAGATTTGATTGATGCGCTACATTTTTTAATAAATATTTAACCTTAATACATACGCTGGTAATGTGATGCCTAAAATTTAACTTTTTCCAGTTAAAATTTATTAAATATTTAAATATGTAATTTATTTATAAAAATATTTATTAAAAATATATTTTAATTTTATATTCCTTTTATTTTTAAAAATAAAATAACTGCTCATACATATATTTATAAATTTGCACTATATTTTTAAATAGTCAATAAACACTTTATTTTAAAAGTACTTTAATATAAAGAATTTAAAAATAATTTTTTTTCCAAAAAATTATTAAATTATTTTTAATAATTTAAGCACAAGGTCGATTTTTATTTTCCGTTTCAAAATTTGGAAATTTTCTAAAAGGGCTTCTTATTTCTGCACACTTAATACTTATGGTTAAAACAACTGAGCGTCGTTATTTGTTTTCCCATGATTATGAATTAGGTCAAAGTTTTTATAAAAGGGGCACATAAGTTAAAACAATTACCAAATGCATGAAAATAGATGTTTCAACTGTGTACAACATTTTGAACAATAAAACATGCCCCAGATCACCCACAATTGGTAGAAAACGTTCAACAACCAAATATGATCTGTTTATAATTATGCAGCTTAAAAAACACAGAACAATAAATGTAAAACAAATAAAAAATCAATACTTAGAAGATTTTCTTATTCAATTGTAAGAGGGAGAATGAAATCTGAAGGCTTCATTCTTAAAGCGGCTCTTAAGATACCTCCACTTAGTCGTGCCCATAGATTACAACGAGTGGAGTTTGCTAAAAAGTACAAACATTATCCATCCGTCATTTTGGAAATCAATATACTTTACAGATGAGTGTGCAGTATCCTATGAACCATGGCCTGAACACTCAAAGTTTATTTATAGTTCAAATTTCCCACTCAACCACACTTGTACTGCTATAAAAGTTGTACATCTTTCATGTGTCAAAGGATATCTTGCAATTAAGTACAATCAGATTTCAAATGACAATTTAAACAGCGCTTGATTTGTACAAATATTTAGAGAATTGTTTTATAGTGAGCTGTTTAGAAGTGCTACAGGACAATTAACAATTACTCAAAACAATGCTCCTGTGCATATTTCAAAAGTGGTAATGTGTATTTTAATATGACTTACAATTTACTATATACGTTTTCCTTATTTAGACCACAAAAGCTTTGAAAATCAAAAAGCTTACTTTTTATTCAACATCCTCCATACAGTCCAGACCTGAACGTAATTGAAAACTTTTTTAGTATTTTAAAACTTGAGGTGAACCGCATGGAAACTGACGTATCATTGGAAGCAAAAATTAATCATGTAAAAAATTGCATTTCAAAGGACTATATTAATACGTTGATAGATTCCTACCCCAAGAGACTGGCAAAGGTTGAACAAAAGCGTGGATATCACTTAAATTACTGACATTATTAAGTTTGTTGCCTTTATTTTGTATATTTATGTGGTTTAGTAAAAAACTATTTTTAAAAACAAACTATCTGTGTTTGTTTTTAAATTTTCATAATGGTGGTATTGTGTTTCATTGCTAAAACGAATGTTATTGTGCATTATATTAAGAATTTTTGCGAATAATATTAAATGTACATAAAAAGAATCAGTATATATATATATATACATAGAATTATATAATGTAATTAAGTTAACATTAATAACTACTTATACATACACATACGCAACATACATTGTAACATTGTAATAATAATAATAATAATAATAATAATAATAATAATAATAATAAAATCGATTATATGACTGACAATAATATTTTAAAAATACTGAAATTCTAATGCAAAATATAATCACTTAAAAAAACGTTAATTGGTTTTAAACAAAATGTAGTATTGATGAAGTTAATAAGAAATATTATTATTAATAATTTTCAAATCTTTTCGGTCTAATGAACATGGGCCAACAAGATCGTACACTAAGTTTTTGGTTTTAAATTTTGTGCATACTGAAGTTCAAAATTCTATTTGGATTTCCCCAAATTTCGTCATTGGAATAAGCCTGGTGCATATTTTTACGTAGTTGAATAAAATGGTATATTCTTGTTGTTTTTCAGCAACGTTATTGGCTGAGGCCAGATGCCTAATTTTGTGCTCAAATTTTTCATTTTTTTTTGGCCAGACTTAGGACTGGCTAAGGTAAAATTATGCATATTATTATTAGTTATTTAGTTACTGAACAACAACAACAACAACGACAGAATTCCAAGTTTCTATAGCTTCTCGAATTTCTAAACGAAAAAGTAGTCAGATGCAAATTGAACTAGGAGGGAATTGGGGGTTGACGGATCCACAAGCTTAATCAGCTACATATAGTAAGTAGATATCTTGTTATACCTTTTAGGCATTTTGGGTTTCTGATAGAACCAATTCGCTACGTAGGTCAATATCCAGTTATACCGCTAAGCACTCGGTCTCGGTTGTTATTAGTCTAGACGCTGATAGGTTCCTTGTCTAGGATGAACTTCGTGGAGGAAGAACGGTCAGGAATATTACCATTATTAGAATATAAAACGTTACAAGCATTATTCATTAGTATCTTGATACAAACAGTAATAGGAATTACATTTTTTAAATGCAATCAATTGATGTATTAAAAAAACAAGAATCTTTGCGTCACTTCAAGCAATCGGGATGCTAATAACACTGAGGAATTGAATAATGGAAGTGCTTCCAAGCACATAAACTAGGACAGAAGTACTTAATGTAAACATAACATAAATTGGTGGAAGAGCCCCACCTCTCCATTAATTCCAAGTTTGAATAACTTCTCGAATTCCTATACCGAAAGGTTGTCGAATGCAAGTTGAACTTGGAGGGAAAAATGAAGTTTTTTGACCAGAAGACCGCTTCCTTGCAACAATACCAATATCCACAGGAATTGATTGACAAAGTGATTTTCTTCGGGGAGGGGAGGGTGGTAGTTGACGTCGGTTGACGAATCCACAAATCTAACCAGCTACATATGGTAAATAGATACCTTGAAATACCTTTTAGACATCATGAGTGTATGCATTTACGCATTCAATGCCCAGTTATACCGCTGTGCACTCGGTTCCTGCTGTTAATAATCTAGATGCATATGGACACAGACCAGAATGTGACACGAGGAGAAGGAACAGTCAAGAATATTACCATTATTAGAATTTGAGACTCTCTAAGCATTACTTAAATCCTCAGGATTATTAGCATTCGCAAATGCATAACTAATAAAGCGATATTCATATCACATAAACCTATCCATTTTCATATGACAGTTGCTTATATTTTCACAGACGGATTACCGATTACCACAAGCTCATTTTATTCATCAACATACTGATCAATTTTTCAACATAATCAATATTATCACAGTTGACGGATTCACAAGCCCAACCAGCTAGTTACTTTATTATTATTATCAAAATCGATGAGGGTATTCGGCATTGGCTGATTATGCACTTCTTTAAAATGCTCTATCCATCTGGATGATCACTTATTATCTGTTAGAAGTAAACGACCATCTTTTCCCTTGATTGGAATATTGGTGTTCTTTCTCACACCCGACACTTGTTTACAGAGTCTTGAAATCATTTTTTGCTGCTGCCTTATCTGCTACTTTGCATCTGTTTTCTAACCAATCATTTTTATCTTTGCGGCAGCCTTTCGTAACCTGGTTAAATTTACAACAAGGCGTCGAAAAGAAACAATGGAATTAAATAAAATATTTAAATTAAATCAAACAAACATATGCACCTGTAACAAAATTAGTATCTTGGTGTAAACATAAATAGCATACTTACCTGGTGTAATCATGTAGAGCATATATTTTTAAAAACCAAATCCTTATGCAATTACATTAGAAGATTAAGAAAACTAAATATTCACAATTATATTACTAAATTGTTCGTTACATCATGTTTTATCCTTTAATATTATATTGCTCACCTATAATTTCTCCTGGTTTATTAAAACAGGATTATGCTGTTTTAAAAAAATGCATATCATGGGTATTAAAATCTGCAGAAATCAAATATTCTATATTATTGAATGATATTATTAATAAACATTTAAAATCCTGTATACAATCAGCATCAAAGATTGAAAGTAATAACAATCACCCACTACACGCAGCTTTAAACATTTCTAAAGCTTCTGGAAAAACAAGAACTTACCTGCACATGAAAGCCAAAACTAATCAATACAAAAATTCATGTCTGCCATACTTATTCAGAATATTAACCAATAGAGTATAATGTAACAAGTGTGCCTTATAATGATTCATTCAATGTATAATAATTTTGAGTATTTTTTTAAAAATCACTTGCTTACTATATTGACTATATTAATATTTATTAACATCTGACATTCTATCTCATTTTGATCCCATTATTTGTACTACTACTTTTTTTAATTTTTGATCTTATTATTTTTTATATTGATGGTAAAAATGTATTTTACGCTAAATGTATCTCTAGTGAGATATTAAAGCTTAATAATAATAATAACAATAACAATAATAATAATAAATAGCAGGATTGTTAAATTGATCTTTTTCCAATTCTGTTTTCATTCTGAGATCAATTAAATTCCAGAAAACTGATAAAATCCATTGTTTCTGTCTATAATTGCTTTTTGGAATAATTTCCATTGTTCATCAGAGTTTTCTACCCGTTTCAGATTTTGAAATGTATTTTTTAACAAATCGTAAAATTGGTTTAAGATATTTAGTTGTTTAAGTTTCTTACATGAAAATAGTAGTAATTTTTTGTGGTTTCTATTTTCTGTAATTTTAAACAAGATTTTCCAACAACAAGATGGTGATTAGAACCAACATCTGCACTGCGATATTCACGTACAAGATCACCATTTTGTGCTAATACAAACGTAGTCAATCTCGTTTGCTGTTTTTCCGTCAGGAGAAACCCACGTTGCCTTGTAAACAAAAAAAATATATTACCAACAATCATGCCACTGTGACTGCTTAGCGTCAACAACCATTATCATTTATGCTATCAGCATAACCATGTGGTTCAACATTTGAGAAGTACCCAAATCTGTCTTTGTTTCATTTTACATTAAAATAATAATGTCTTCTTGTTGCGCTTTTACAGCAATATTAAGTTTTTTGAACTGTATTCCAACTCTCTTTCGTTGTCAATTAGACTTGAAATTGACTATAGTGAAATGTAAAGAAGTGATTTTTTAAATTGTTACATAATGCACTTTTTTGTGTACGTTTGTTGTTTTAATAATGTACAAAAAACAATTAAAAGTTGTTAAATATATATAATGCAACCAGACAAAAATGTACATCTTTTGTTTGTATGTGTGTACAGTTTAAATTAACAAATTATTAAAAGAAACCATTATAAAACACAAAAATCTTTCATGTATTTACAAGAAATAAATTTCTCAACAAGTACATTTTTGGAATGTCACACAAGGACCCTTATTTAATGCAAGCGGTAATATTTGAATGTATGCCCACCCAGTTTCGAGTCTAGCGCTCTACTAACTCTACCATCAACTCGACACATTCAATTCAGCAAATAACTGTACAATAACAGATATATTACTCATAAGTAAATAAACGTATGATCTTAATTAATGCGTCTAGGTGGTATTTACACTGCATCAACCTTCAATTGTTTAAAGTATTATGAGTGTAAATTTGTTATTTCTTTTTCTGATTGCAGTTTTTAAAAACTGACTATACTATGCATGTTTGTTTGTTTGTTTATTAGAGTTTTATTATAAAAACAACAATTGAAATGTACATAATACACTTTTGGGTGTGTAAAAATGCAAAATGTTTTTTATTTCTGTTCAGTCGTTTGAAAAGCATTTTAGATAAACGCTTAGCTCCAATAAGCTTTCTAAACATATTTGGTACGTTCCAATCGATTAGGACAAACTAACAAAAATGTCATGACTTACAAATTTCTGTCAGTTTACACAAAATATTTACGTGCTAAACAATATTTCTAGTCGAATTATTAGTTATTGTTTATTTAAAAACTCTTTTATGCTCTAAAAGGCACAGAACAACTAGATTTTTCCACAGTAGCACATTACATATTTGAACATTTGAGAATTATCCAGTACTGTCTCTGTTCAACTTTGCACCGAAATCCCCGATCAATATTCCAAAATGTCTTTTTTTGGAACACCGTTCAACAATTTTGTAATTGACTGTATAAGACATCTCTTCGTTTCTTCTTAGTAGTCTTAGTAGGGGATTAGACTTGTACAGTTATTACTTTTGTAAATGTGACTTTGAATCTGACCAAAATGATACGGTCACTCACGGGCTTCCTTCTAATAATAGTTTTAGCAGCGTTTTTACTCAATATAATACCAACCCCATAAATATGATGATGTTTATGTCCAGAATATAAAATTTCCACTTTTAAAATGCTCTTGACCTTTCCATGAAATTTCGATAATACCCGAAACATCTATGTTATAATTTTTCATTTCTCGAAGGACTTGTTCTAACTGTCCATCACGAAAAAATACGCACACACTCCATATTCTAACACTGGTTAAGATTTTGGCATTAAAAATTGTCAAAATCAAAGATTGAGTTTCTATTCTTGTTAAACTCAACTCTGTCATTTGAGTGCGTTCCGTCACTTCTTTGTCGTTCTTTGCTTTAGTAGCAATATAGATTTTTTACAGAGGTCAGGTTACTAAACTTGCTCTCAAACCCTCTTCCTTTATTCAGGCATGAGACTGACTAAATTGAATAATTTTTAGTCCTTTCTAGGATAATAATAATAACAATAATAATAATTTCATTTTGGTTGGTGACTTGGCGTCACCTCTTCATTATTTCCCATATTTATACGACATAGCAAACGATCGATTTCGATGGCTTGATAAGCGTAAAACAAACGTCGAAGAATAACAAAGTTTCTTGGCTGGTAGACGGCATTCTTGTGACGTCGCCACTATTCGCAAAGATTGACGAGGCCGCCTGATTTTTTGTCAGGGTTATCTCCCTTAGCCCAAGGGCTACATATGATATACGTATAGCTTTAGATACCTTTTAAGTATCCTGGGTGTATGTTCGCACCCACCCGCCGTAGCGGAAGCCCAGTTATACCGCTGTGCACTCGGACCCTGCTGTTATTAGTCTAGATGCCTAGGAGCACCTAGTCCAGGATGCACCACGTGGAGGACTAACAGTCAGGAATATCACCATTATTGGAAATTGAGACTTTATAAGCATTACTCAAATCCTCAGGGTCATTAGCATCCTAATAATAATAATATAAGTATTATTAAAATAATAATAATAATACTTACGGATAAATTATAAAGAACTTGTTGATCCGGTCTTCCATAACGAGAAACTCCAATTAGAGTTAGTTTATGTATAAAAAAATCGTCATTGAGAAGCGAAAGCCACAACAAACATATGCCAGTAGCATAAAATATTATATAAAAAATTAATAAAACTTTTTGGCTTATGTATAAGTTTGTCCACCACCCAGTTACAAAAAGCGGTCGTCCTTTATATAATTCAATAGACTCGCCTTTTCTTCTCAATAAACTGCTCATTTTTTTTAAAACAAATACGCATTAATAGTAATAAATAACTAAATAATTAATAAACAAATACATATAATAAATACATAGTTGTAATAAATGTTACTTGTATTTTTATTTATTTTAGTAAAAAAAATTGCATATTTAAAACACAAAAAATCAATAATTTAAACGTTTTATTTATTATTATTATTATTATTATTATTGTTGTTGTTATGTCATACTAAAACTACTTACATTTTAAGGTAGATTTTTCTATAAAGCATTATCTGTAAATTATAATTTTATTTTATTTCTTATTACATTAAATGTTTCGCCGTAGACATCTTTTAGCAATGGACACTTTAGTAAAACCGAACATGGGCCCGAATTTGTTGCCAGTGGTGGAAATTAAACCAGTGACTACCCATGTTCGAGTCAATCGCTGTACTGCTCAATCATCCCGGCACGATGTAGGACATCAAACCTTTCCTATATTAGTTTAATATTTAAAAAATTATTACAAAAAAGTACACGTGAAATTTGTTATTTTTATTTTTATTGCTAAATAATGAATTATTGTACATGAGAAATATATTATTTGTTAAATCACAATAGATTTACTGTCTCCTGTTTCATTGTAAAAAGGTGAGGTTCAAATGCAAACGGCATTTGTAAAACAAACAACATTGCTATAAAAGCTACAAAAAGATGCAGTTCCAGAAAACCACAGCACAACTTTCACAACAGGGTGGAATAAACATTTAATTTTTGATGCGCAAAATATGTTCTTTAAGAAATGGAAAAAATATATAATTTTTACAATTAGCGAATTGCAATGGACAGGTCAAATATATTATAAATGTAATGAAAAATAATGTTGAATGCCGAAATGGTTTGATTTCCACCATCAGCTGTGCAAATATGCCGATGTTTATCGGAATGACGTCCACTTAGTTGTATATAAAAATAACAACAACATTTTAGCAAACGTTTTGTGTAATCCCATGAAACATTCATTTCAATTAAATCTTCCCAAATAGCCTTAGCCAAGTTTTTCTGTGGTCTACCCCAACCTTTCGTCTATCATTTTCAATCATCCATTTCAAAACCATTCTTACTGGTTTTTTGAGCGGTAAATGTAGAATTTGACCAAATAATATTTATCGTTTAATTGTAATGATGTCATGTAGTTAACAAGAGTCCATTTTTCTTATGATTTTATTATTTGGAATGTAGTTGCACCAGGTGATTTTTAAAATACTTCTAAGACACAGGCGATAACTATATTACAATAATCCACAAAGATTGTTTACTATATACCTGTATGAATACTTGACATCGAATTATTAATATTTAGAAAGCCAGTTCGACGTGCATAATTGTTACATGACAACCAACAACAGACTTTGCAAATATTGTAGCAATTGGTTTATGTAAATCTGATGCTAATGATCCTGAGGATTTGAGTAATGCTTATAAAGTCTCAATTTCCAATGATGGTGATATTCCTGACTGTTAGTCCTCCACGTGGTGCATCCTGGACTAGGTGCCCCTAGGCATCTAGACTAATAACAGCAGAGTCCGAGTGCACAGCGGTATAACTGGGCTTCCGCTACGGTGGGTGGGTGCGAACATACACCCAGGATACACAAAAGGTATCTAAAGGTATACATATATCATATGTAGCCCTTGGGCTAAGGAAGATAACCTTGACAAAAAATCAGGCGGCTTCGTTAATCTTTGCAAACAGTGGCGACGTCACAAGGATACCGTCTACCAGCCAAGAAACTTTGTTATTCTTTCACGTTTGTTTACGCTTATCAAACCATCAAAATCGATCGTTTGCTATGTCGTATAAATATGGGGAAATAATGAAGAGTGTGACCACGTCACTAACCAAAATGAAATAAATGATGTATTATTTACAATGTAGTGTAAACAAGACTAATGCAAAATAACTATTACTAATTAGCAATTTGATAACTGCCTTCTCTATTTTTTATACAAATATTATTCTCAAAAGTAATTGTAATTTTTATATTTTGTAATTGATTGTAAAGTTTTAATTCAGTAGTTAAAATATCTGAATTGAACATTAAGGCACTAACATGTTTAAAGGTTATTCAGCGCTTATTATTTTTAGCATAAAATGTTTACCAGGTTATTCAGCGCTTATTATTTTTAGATAAAATTTTATAGTATATATATATATATATATATATATATATATATAATATTATACAAAACCTTTTTGCTTTAAGAATAAGCATGGGGTAATAAGATAACAATTACAGCAAAACAACAACATCAACAACAACAAAGTCTTGTTGACATTAAAAGATTCTGCAAATCAAAGATTGCGCTTTCATCTGGCTTTTACTCAACCTTATCTTCTGGTAATTTTGCTATCCAGATACGTTGTTGTTTGCCGGAATGGCGTCATCTTTTATTGTTTCCGCAACAGTACAAATTTTTATAGAGGCTAGGTTGCCAACCTTGCGCTCAAACCCTCCTCCTTTATTCAGGCTTGGGACTGGCTAAATTGAATCATTTCTAATCCAAATTAGGCGGTTATATATATATATATATATATATATATATATATATATATATATATATATATATATATATATATATATATATATATATATATATATATATATATATATATAATAAGTGCTAAAAGACCTGAAATATGTTAGTGCCTTAATGTTTAATAAATTTAAATAGCATTTTTTTCTATTTTAAAATAATAAAAAAATATTGCTTGTTAAAACTGTTTTCAAAAAGTTAATACACTGAAAATTGAAGGTATTATAAAATCCTCAAATTTGAATAATGTTTAGTCAAAAATTTATAATTTTTAAAATGTTTAATTTATTTCTATAATTAATAAATTAGAGATTAATAATTATTGCATTGCATTCAAACTTAATTGGTTAATTATAGATCCATTTGAAAAATAATATGTATATATATGTATATATATCATTCTCATATATGGTGGTATTAACCTTTATTATTATTATAGATATTGTTGTATATAATAATTACAATTACATTTGAGAATCATATTTGTATAAATACTGGTAAATTATTATCTAACGTATATACTGGTGATAATTAAATATATGTAAAAACAATAAGTGCTAAATGATCTCAAATATTCTTCTATCTTAATGATCAATTTGGTTACCTTAACTACTGAATTGAAACTTGAGAAAGTATCCACATAATTTGTTTTAAAACCAATTTTATCAAAAAAGGTTTTAAATATATAACATGAGCATGACAAATTTTACAAACGTTAACAATGAAATATACGTTAACAGGTTTTTAAATTATTTAATCAAGTTTCCAGAAATGGCATTCTATTGATACAATTATGAAGTCTTATAAAATCCATTCTTATGTGACTTGTTAACTACATGACATCATTACAATTAAACGATAAATATTATTTGGTCAAATTCTACATTTACCGCTCAAAAAACCAGTAAGAATGGTTTTGAAATGGATGATTGAAAATGATAGACGAAAGGTTGGGGTAGACCACAGAAAACTTGGCTAAGAGCTATTTGGGAAGATTTAATTGAAATGAATGTTTCATGGGATTACACAAAACGTTTGCTAAAATGTTGTTATTTTTTGCTGTAATTGTTATCTTCTTGCCCCATGCTTATTTTTAAACCAAAAGGATTTTGCAATATAACATGGTATTAACAGCAAAAAGGGTTAGTTTTAAAGCAAAGCTACAAGCTATTAGCAACGTTTACCAATAGAATGAAATGTTTTTAATTTATCAAAATAGTCAACAAATTATAAATCAAAGACTTTTAATTGACTGTGCTAAAATGTTTACTCGTTAAATGATGCTGTTTGCAAAGTATTTAAGCAAATGTTAAAACCATTTTTAATGTTGGATTATATGGGTATGCTGGTAGCATAGATTGTTAATGCGCTAAACCGATCCTGTTGAATGTGTGTTGGTAGCACATGATTGAATGACAATATTATATATACCCAATGTAAGTTGAAATTTTCAGACCGACACAGCAAATAAAATTGTCTACATTAGCAGAAAAAGGTGTTTTTCCCTGCAAGATGTACACGCATCTAGCAGTACTGATATTGTTTACAACATTGTGATTAAATTATTATTGAAATTTAAAAAATTAGAAATCACAATATATAATTTTTATTTGCATAATCTAAACAGTCAAATTTTTTAAGCCAACTGTTAAGAAAACAATGAGTGGATATTGATTTAGAAATCAAACACAGACTGTGCAGTAATTGTACTAGGTAAACAAAGAAAAAACTAGTGTCATGGTAGAGTGAGCATATGCAATGTTAATAGTAAACCAACAATTACACACTTCGATCGATACATTTTTACAAAAATTATGTATAGTTACAGGAAGCGTTAGATAAGACGATATACTATTTATTATTTTATTTATTATTTTATGTTTGCTACTTTGAATGTTTTACGAGAAACATCTTTCAGCAGTGGATATTTAGCGAAGCCGAACGTGGGCCCGCATTTTAGTGCCGGTAATGAGATTCGAACCCATGCCCACCGAGGTCCGAATTCGAGCCACCTGTAGCGCTAGACCACCCCGTCACATGGATAACAATGGACAGATATTCACATAACTAAAAAAATACAATACAATTATTACAAATATACAAAAGGCAACCCCGAGTCGAAAAAAGAAAAGTTAGGAAAAATACAATGTAAACGTTGAAACAGTCTGAAGAAATAAATAAATTACGTTGAATACAACAATAGATAAAAAATGACTGAACTATTTAATTCTATTGTAAAATGAATATTATAGAAACATTTTGTAATAATTGATGTCACTTACAGATTTATTAAAAACAACACAGATTTTAAATAAATACACTGTTAATTAAAAATATTACAATAGTTGTCATGGTAATAATAACACATTGAATATTGTAAAAAATAAGTAAAAGTTTTTCTCGAATTTGTTTAGTTCGTTTTTCAAATAGAAAAATTGAAGAATTGCGTAATTGACAGATCTCTACCCATTAACAGTTCGATCAGCACATCCGTCATTCCACCAAGCAGGTACATTTGAATACCACGAAGGTGCCAAGTGCTGAGACATGTGGGTCAAGGCACAAATGTCACATTGGGTTTGTTTTTTCCAAACTTCAACAGTTCCATGATGATGCCATGCAAAGTACTCGTTGTAGGCTGTACGATTCGAACTGAGATAGTGGAGATAAGCTGCTAGCTTGGCGGGCGATTCAAATTGATCGACATGAATAAATGAATGGCGAGGTGCAAGTTTAGTTACTTCGTCAAGGGATGCACCCATGACAATAGGGATAATGTTGTTGCTATATTATGCAAAACGCAAATAGCAAACTGGTCACCAAATCAATAAGTGTACAAATAATATTATATATTGACAAAAATTATACATTTTAGTTGGCAAATACCAATTACTTATTTTGGTTAAAAAAAAGTCTTTCAAAACAACTACACTGCAATCAATTAGAATTTCGTTTGTGTTTAGAGAATTGTAATATTATTAGAGTGTTTAAAGCAAAAAATAAGAACGTTTAATCATCAATTATACTTAAAAATTTTACAAAATATTAGAAGTCAGGAATCAGAAAGAAACATGAGGTGTCCGGGAATTAATCTTTTTAATCCTCAGTTGTTGATGTATTTAAATTATCAAGCTTTATTTATTGTTATGTTCTATTACAATTCTTATTATTTTTATTACTTTTATTATTATTATTATACAAAATGGCAGTACTTACGTCAAAGCATTCTGAAAAAACTTTTCTGTGACATAATCGTGACACAAACTGTTTTCAAAACTTAAATAAAATCTATAATCATTACGTAACATCTCGAAGCAATTTCCGTTTCTGGAACAATGTTTATTGCCACAACTTCCGAAAATATGGACCTAAACGAAATAATTATCCCATAATGTAACGTATAAAAATATACAACTGGAAAGTTTTAAAATGGCATATTCACAATGTAGATCTAGTGCTTTGTTATTGAAAACCACAGTATTAACAAACAAATGGTTTACAGTGGGTAACGAAATTGAATCCTATACTGACCTACTATGATATTTAATAACATTTAGCACTTTTTACTCATCCTACATATATATATATATATATATAACACCTATTAATAAATACCTTAGATAAAACTTTATCAAAAAATATACAAAATATTTTTCGCAATAAAACATTGCAATTATCATATACAATTACAGTCGTTTTAGCAAATAAATTATATTACCTCCGTTTATTAAAACTTGAAAACAAACACATGCAACTTGTTAAAAAAAGAATTTTATTGACCACAATACATTAATATAATGAGAAAACATTAGAAACTTTATAATGTCAACAATTCAAGTAACATTCACTGCTATTTATAACTTCTGTCAGCCGTTTTAAATCTGATATTATCAAGGTACCAATGAAATAATTTAAAACTCGATTTTTTATAACATAAATGATATTAACTATAAGTATTACGTTATTTTACAATTTGTTAACCTAGCCTTTAAAGAAATACAAAACAAAATTGCTAACAATAAAATCTGGGCTGTAGATAATGAAATGTACGGAGATCGGGTTTTTTCTCAACTATTGTTTAAATTGTATTAAATTTACAAAAAAAAATTAACAAATTATTTTCGTTATTATTTTAATAAAATGCCTCAGATTATGCTCCTGAATGCATTTTAGAATTGATAGTGTGTTTTTAGTTTAACTTTCCATTTCCTATGGGTTTGATTTACTTAAACTACATAAACCTTGTTGAGAAAAAACCCAATCTTAGATTTAAAACGGCTAACAGAAGTTATAAATAGCAGCGAATGTTACTTGAATTGTTGACATTACAAAGTTTCTAATGTTTTCTCATTATATTAATGTATTGTGGTCAATAAAATTCTTTTTTTAACAAGTTGCATGTGTTTGTTTTCAAGTTTTAATAAACGGAGGTAATATAATTTATTTGCTAAAACGACTGTAATTGTATATGATAATTGCAATGTTTTATTGCGAAAAATATTTTGTATATTTTTTGATAAAGTTTTATCTGAGGTATTTATTAATAGGTGTTATATATATATATATATATATATATATAGGATGAGTAAAAAGTGCTAAATGTTATTAAATATCATAGTAGGTCAGTATAGGATTCAATTTTATTACCCATTGTAATTGTTGATTAATTTTTATTTTATACACTTGAGTAACACTGCTTGTTGAACGTTTATTTAATTATATCGATTTCAATTGTACGTTACTTTCGCTAACCAATTAGATTTCTTGTCAGTTTTACTTTCCTTTTATTATAACGTTTATTTATATTTTTTACATTACTGACGGTTGAGTTTAAAATTACGTTGCACATAGGAATGGAAAGTCAATAACGATGCATCTGTGATCTCGCGTTACACCGCTTAACTTGAATCTGAGTGACCATCGGCGAGCCCACGTTGAACTCTGTTGAAATGTCGATTTGCCAAAGGATATTAGTAACAATTGCAACAACGTTTCGAAATAATAATAATAATAATAATAATAAGCGTTACTTGTATGTAGTTGGATAATTTTTTGGTATAGGCTAAACGGGGACTCGGTGCATTGCAATTGCTTACAAACCAAGCTACCATTTTTGTCTTGTTTTTCGAATAGTCCAATTTGGGAAGAGGATACGTTGTTTGATAATTGTCATTTGGGTTGAGTGGAATGTATTCACCGTAAGGCAATGGAATGGTCGAATCTTTACGATATGTAGCAGTAAAATTTATCTGCAATTTATGAGATGCACATTGGTGTGTTTTACAACAATTTATTTGCCCTTTTTCAATTTTACAATATCAATTCTGTTGTTGTTGTTGTTGTTGTTAGAAAACGAAATTTATTAAATGTTTATTAAAAGCTACGCAATTCTAGCTTTTATTTGAAGTCAACATATTTTAAATGCTTGTTTATTAACTATAATATTAACATACAGCAAGTGCACAAGCCGCTGTTACTAAAAGCTTGATTGTTCTTTTTCTTCAAGTATGTATATATATATATATATATATATATATATACATATTTAAATTAATAATTTAAAACATAACATTAATATAAGAAATTCGCTGTCACTTTTAAGAGCATAAAACAATAAAATTGTATTCTGAAAACAGAACTTCGTAGTATTGCCCAATATATTATACATTATCTATAAGCCGGGATAATCTAGCGGTACAACGCTCGAATTTGGATCTCGGTGGGCATGGGTTCGAATCCCACCACCGGCCCACCAAATGCAGGCCCACGTTCGGCTTCAATAAAATGTCCACTGCTGAAAGATGTTTCTTGTAAAACATTCAAAGTAATAAAAATTATATATATATATATATATATATATATACGTATACCACATGTAACCTTTGGGCTAAGGGAGATAACGCTGACAAATCAGACAGCCTCATCAATGTGTATAAACATCAGCGCTACTATCAAGGATTTTGTTATGTTTGTGGGTCTTTCGGAGTCGATTGTACAATTAAAGAAATACTGCAGAGATCGCTATGTTACCAAACGTAATAATAATTATTATCATTTTTTAGAAATAAATATAATGCGGAGTGCTTGTCCAATAAACAGATCTCAAATTTAAACTTTGCTTTGTTCGATTTCAATAACAAGTCAAATTATTTCTTGTAGATTTATATATATATATATATATATATATATATATATATATGTGTGTGTGTGTGTGTGTGTGCGCAAACGTAACTTACTTTCTAATATTGCATTTTGATAATGTGTTTACTGTAATAAAACCTTAATCAATATTTTGATTATGCATAGGCTATTGTCAAAATCGATATAACATAAATTAAACGCTTTTATAATATAAGTTAATTTCATGTTCGGTATATGTAAATATTAATAAAATATTGTTTAATTTTTACTTTACACGTTGCATTGTATATATTGTTTACGTTAGAATATATCAATAAAAACATTAAACAAATAAAATGCTTTTTACCATTACTATTGATAATATTATTATCATCATTATATAATTATTATTACTATCACTCTTATTATTATTATTTTTATTATTATTATAATATTATTAATATTATTATTATTATTAATATTATTATTATTATTATTATTATTATTATTATTATTATTATTATTATTATTATTATTAATATCATTATTAATGCTCGACCTTCATTGCTTTACTAGAAATGCATTCAGTACAAAAGAGTTATTATAAATTATGACAACATGCAAATACTTCCAATCTAGACAACAAACTTCAAAAATAAAAGCGAACATACATTGCTTCCTAGTACATTGTTGATGTAACTATGATAGGGCGACTCGTGCAAATACAAAATCCAAATTTGTTTCTTTATTCGAGGTGGATTAGGAATACGACTGTCTGTAATAATTAGAGCATCGGCTGTTTGCCACTTATTTCGGTCGAAACTCAATTTGCAATTTGATATAAAGCAATTTGTAAAGTTGTCCCTCAACTCGGGTTTGTGATAGCCATACACCACAATTTGTTTCGTTCGATTTGACAACTGAAATACAATACATGACAACAAAAACGAATACAATAGCATAATTTTTATTTATAAATAATACAACCAACCAGGGCAAAAACAATTTTAAAAAATCCAATTGGTCAACCTACGTGAATAAGTGTAAGTCACGTTGGTGCATTTTTCTATCAAAAGGGGATTGTTTGACTTTGAAATTGTATATAAGGTGTAAAAACATTGTGTAAGAATTATCTTAACAGTATAAGCAAAATATTTTATAAAAACTTATATTTTATATCAATATTATTATAAAATTCTAATTTAGGTCGAAAACAAAAATAGTGACAGCTCAAAAAAAGTTGACTTAAAAGAAATTACTATATTTTGAAATAAGAATACTCTACTGATTAATTTTGATTCACATGAATTGCTATATAGTTATTATTTGATATTTTTACAAAACCAATATAATGATTGTCAAATCAACTATTTAAATGGGAGGTTCTAAACCACCACAAAATTTTTGCGCAAAAAAATAATCTTATTGGTCAGCCTCCGTGAGTGAGTGTGAGTCACGTTGGTGCATTCTTCTATCAAAAGGGAATTGTTTGACCTTGAAATATAGATAAGGTGGAAAAATCAATATTTACATAGCACTATACGATATGTGTATATATTTTATAATATAAGTTCTTTTGAAGTAACGAATTTGCTTGTTTTTTAATATTTTTAAAATATCAATATTCTTGTTTTTGACCTACATTAGAATTGTATAAAATATATAAAATATGTTTCTTTTACTGCTAAGATAATATATAAATAATGCTTTTGTATAATTTAGATGTGTTCAACATAAGCAAATGTTGACACAAATATAAATTGATTATTTTACATTGATTTTGATAGCAGTCCGTTTATCTATTGTATCTACACTGTTCTGTAATTAGATATTTCTTATAATGATAAACAAATTGTTTTTGGTTTATTGTAACCCTTTATCTAGTAAACTTGTTTTATCTCATGGACTCGTTAAATGTATTATGTCAAAATATCAAATAGATTCCTTATTATTAATAAAAACATTGTCCTTACCATATTCATAATGTTAACCTCATTTAAAAAAATTGTTTTATCAAATTATCCGATTTCAAATGTTTAACAAACAGTGGAATTTTACAAACGCTTAATCTCCTCCCTTTGTCAATAAATAATATCGTTCTGTGTTTATTATAACATATACATTTATAATAATGTTGGTAGATGTTACTTCTAATAAATCTATTTTATAGTAGTTAAAGGTTTCTCTTTACTCAAGTCATAATGCATTTACCATCCAATATAAACGTAAACAGTTAAAGCATAAGAAACGATAGGAAATTTCGCAATTATTGTTGCCACTACTTTATACAGCTTTTAACGCCACTGTATAAACACTGGCCTTAATATGTTTGCTTTCCGTTATTGTAATCTATTTGGGCAAACAACTGAAGATTAGGTATTTCCAATTAAGCAGTATTGATAGCTGAAATTTTGAATTCCAAAATTATATAAGCTATGAGCGAATCATAAACATTAGTTATGAATAGTTGCAAAAACCATCACCTACATTAATCTTATGCTTATCCAAAAACCATTATAATTATAATTCTTTTACGTACGCATAAAATAGCTCAAAAACAAATTTGTTTAAAAATTATGTTAAATATAAACATTACGCAAAACATTAAAAAAAACAAAATCATTTGTGGATTGCTTTCGTGCTCAATTAAATACCAAAAAACGTTTTTAACTCTAAATGAAACCAATATAAAACTGTACATTTTTCAAATCGACATTACTTTTAGCAAAAAATGACTTTCCATGAAATGGGATTAACCAAATAATACATTCTTCTTTTAAGTACACCTAAAAAGGTAGTTTTAAACAGAACGCAACTCGGAAATATTTACAATTAGTATCTGCAACTTTCCTTTCTGCTTTCTATCGAAAAACAACCGTGCACGCTTCCTCAAATCTCGAAATAACCGCTCTACAAAATTTTCGTTGTGAAATGCAGTGCACACAAATCTTTCTCTTATATACAAGCCACATTTTCAATCCCTGATCACAGACACATGCACCAACGTGCCACATACCTTCAATGATCAATATTCACCAATAGGAATTTTTTATTTTTTTCCCGAAAAACGTGGCGTAAATATTGTACCTTGAAAATGTATGTACGTAGCACTATACGATTTGTATTACGTCATCGTGCAAATTTGGTCACACATTGAGAAACTTTTCCTGTCATCAACTGCAGAGTAATTACACACTTGCACAAAAGGTTATCTGACTCTTATTGGCTCCTTCTTTTACAACTTTTTCCCTTGGTTGGTTTTATCATCTACCGTAAAAACCTTTTGCCTATTTTTAGAGCAAAAGGATTTTTTACAACTAATAATAAATAATTCAAATGAGTTCAGGTTTATGTGTGTGTAAAATTTGAAAGCTATGCACTACTGATGATTCCAAATAGGGATGAAACAGCTGTATACTGCACGTGGTTAACTGAAACCAAGTGGATTTATTATTCAAGTGTATCAGACAAATCCAAAATCCCTTGAAATCCCATTAATAAATATTACTAGTATTATATATAAAACCTAGTGTCCACACTTGGTAAGGTAATTTTTTAAAGTTCAATATTTATTTTTAACAAGTTTTTAATAAAATTAAAACAACGATTTTTTCATTTTTTTTCACTATTTAAATTGAAATGTCATGTAAGGAAAGCAGGTTATTACAAAACAGTTATGTAACTTTTTAGAGCCCAAAGGCGCTGTACACCTTTGTTTGTTTACACCTACCTATTTTTGGTTGATAAACGGCATCCTTGTAACGTTGTCACTGTTCGGCGGAGCTGCCTGATTTGTCAGAGCCATCTCCCTTGCCTACGTATGTTATACGGCTACATTAAAATACCTTTTAAATAACCTAGGTGTACTCTTGTACACCGCTGGCTTTTTTTCAATATTTATTGGAACATCAGATTTTGTAGTTATTGTATATTTTTTTACAAGAGTGAAATTGCCCTACCTACAAATTCCTTTTCTTAGCACTAGTTGAAAATTTATTATATATTTATATTGGTGTTTTATATCATTTGATCGACACCAGCATCAATGTAACGGCGCCAATGTTCGGAAAGACTGGTGAAACCGCCTAATTTGTCAGAATTGTCTTCTCTAGCTCAAGGGTTACATATGGCATACATATATTACTTTAAAATTCCTTTTAAGTACTTTGAGTGTACGCTTGCATCCCTCCGCCAAAGCGCAGACTTAGTTATAGCGCAGTACATTTGTTCTCTGCTGTATCTGTTTAGACGCTTGGGTGTATCTAGTTCAAAATGTGCCACGTGAGGTTAACAGTTGGGAATACCATTATGATTGGAAATTGAGACTATAAATTATTACTCAAATTTCAGGATTATTGGCATTTCGAACTGGGATCTAGCTACGTAAAGTCAGAAAAAACAAATACTTAAAAAATATTGTAATAAAATAATATGTCTTATTAACAATTAATGGAAAAATGTAATTGCTTTTGATAGAAAAACTTGCTGTTTGAGTCAAATGTTTTTAAAGTGGTGGTCTAGCGGAACAGCGCTCGATTTGGATCTGGTGGGCATTGGGGTTCGAATCCCACCACTGACCCACTAAATGCAGACCTATGTTCGGCTTTGCTAAAATGTCACCACTGCTAAAAGATGCGTTTCTTGTTAAAAAATTCAAAGTAGTAAAAATTAAAAATAACTCCACCTAGTTTGGATCAGAAATGATTTAATTTAGCCAATCCCAAGCCTGGATAAAGGAGGAGGGTTTGAGCACAAGGTTAGCAAATTGGCCTGTGTAAAAAATATATACTGCTACGGAAACAATAAGAGGACGCCGTTCCGCCAAACAGCTGCAAAGAAGTGATTGCAAGTATCTGAATGACAGAGTTACACAGATGACAGGGTTGAATGAAAGCTGAAAGGAAGCTCAATTTTCAATGTGCAGAATCATCAATGCCAACGAGACTTTGTTGTTGTTGTTTTGCTGTAATTGTTGTCTTATTACCCTATGCTTAATTTTAAAGTAAAAGGGTTTTGGATAATATATAATATACACAAGTGTTTGTAATTATTGTTGTATATTGCGAATTGATCATGTGTAATTTATATTTTCAAGTACACCCAAACAAATACAGCTTGTTATGTATTTGTATTTGTACAAATACTTTATAGAAGTATGTCAACAAGGTACAGATGACTAAAGTCGAATAAATGCGAATAGGCATTGAATTGAGCTTAAAAAACTCGAACAATTTTGATGTGAAAGCAAATAGAGATGATACCATATAAATTAATCGAACATGATTGTGATGCCCGTTTGTCTCAATCTTCAACTTTAGCTTACATTGCAAAAGCCTTCCAAATTATGTATTGATTTCAATTTTATTATAGTTTGTTGATCCTCAGGAAATGTAATTTTATATTCCAACTACATAAATTTATTTAATTAAATCATAATAATGAAATTACTACCACTATTAATAACATTACTAAATTTTTTTTACACATGTTGTATTAGTATTGTCAGGTTCACTTGAACAATAAACTTATTAAGTTTTTAAGTCAACCTGGAGCACTGTACAGCTGTTTCATCCTTATTTGGACTTATCAGCAGCGCATACCTTTCAAATTCACACACATACACACACATGAAGTTGAACCCATGCCCTATCTGGTATCAGGCCAGCGCCTGGTGGATGACTCTGGACCTGTAAATTTATTACTCATAGCGAATTTGATCAATTCTAATTGTCCATTGTCTTCAAATGCTGCTACGTTACTACCGGTTTAGCAAGTGAGAGAATGCTTTCACTAGGACTTTACCATATAGGTCCTTGCAGACTGCCAGGTTTAATAGTCTATATAGTACGGTTCGGTTGTATTTATCAATTAACTATCGTTATTATAACAACAATATAACAGTAATAACAGTAGTATTAATAATAGCAGTAATTATAAATATAATAATAATAATAATAATAATAATAATTGTAAATTATTAATATTATGCTAGCAATAATAATATCAATAACTACAGCGGTGTTATTAATAACAATAGTGGCAATAAGTAACATTATTAATGATTGTAATAATAGTAATAGTTAATTTTGTAATGATTTCAGAGTACATCATTATTTACTTACATATTTAGTCTGTTTGAAATTGATAAGTTGTTTAAGGAAATCTTTATAAATGTGATAATTTGTGTCATAATAGGGTATATTGTTGTACACAAATATGGGCGTTTGATTTGCAGTAAACCAATTGGAAATGGGAAAATAGCTGAGTTTTGACCTTCCAAACTTCAGATTGTTCGTATTATACAAACTCCATAAAAATCCCAAAATTCCAAAACTAAACACAAATGCAGTATAATAATATAGTTTATTTGTCATGCAACACAGGAAACTGATGAAACATAAATAAAAGTGTACTAATGTAACACATACTTATACCCATCCAATATGATTGGTCTGCTTGTCAGCAATTCATTGGTTAAATATATTATGGCATATCATCTTAATTCTGATCATTAGTCTAACGTCCAATTATAAATGTGTTAAATAATTCAAACACAAAAATTGATTTTAATAATTATTTTAAATGGTTACATAGCGTTTACAGCATTGAATTCCCTATATATTTCAGTTTACAAACTGTAAAATGAATTTATTTCGTATGTTTCTTGAATCACAGGTGCGGTGTAGTTTATGACATAATTTTATAAATTATTATTTCAAATCACACAACCCATTTAGTAAAATCGTTAATGACAAAAAGTTTATAAACTTAAAATTACCTTTTAAAGAGGATAATGTTATAAATTTCATAAAAATAATACTTTAAAAAGCAATTAAAAGGACTTTTTATTGGTAGATAATAAAACCAAAGAAAAAAATTTTTTTTAATCCTATTGGTCAACCTCCGTGAGTGAGTGTGAGTCACGTTGCTACATTTTTCTATCAAAAGGGGATTGTTTGACCTTGAATATGTACATAAGGTGGAAAAATTAATATTTACATAGCACTATACGATTTATATTGCGTCATCGTACAAATTTGGTCACACATTGAGAAACGTTTCCACCTCTAACTGCCGAGTAATCACACGCTCACACAAAAGGTTATCTGACTCTTATTGGCTCCTTCTTTCGCAATTTTTTCCCTTGGTTGGTTTTATTATCTGCCTTTTTATTGATACAACTGTGTGTCCTCCTTCGCTCCGATCAGCATTTTCCACCTTCTATTCTATCTAGCCGTTGACATGCAGTTGTGGTGACAAATTATCGCTTAGCTAACTCAACTGAAAAACAAAATTTTAATCGGATCAATAAAGCCTTTAGTCAAAGTAAACATTTACGCACCTCCTCCATATTACAAACAAATTACCAAGTCAATTTTAATAATTGTTTCAAGGTTTTCAGTCTTTCCAAGTGCAAAAAACATACAATTGCTTACACATCAAAACCCATTTTGAGTGTACAAAAATATTTTGTAGGTTTATTAAACTTAGCTCAGACATGATTATGTGTGTGTGTGTGTGTGCGTTTACATCAATGCTTCAATTGCATTCTATTTACATGCTAATGATTGTGCAAAACAAATGTACCTCACAGTTTACGTCAATCAATAAATTTTAATTCAAAAAACATTTGTTGATTTCGGTTCTACATGTTGATACGGTCAATATTGTTATTAGTTGGCATGCTTTATGGAAAATAGAATTTTAAAAATCCTATTGGTCAACCTCCGTAAGTGAGTGAGTCACGTTGGTGCATTCTTCTATCAAAAGGGAATTGTTTGACCTTGAAAATGTATGTAAGGTAGAGAAATCAATATTTGCATAGCCCTATACGGTTTGCATTGCGTCATCATGCTCATTTGGTCACACATTGAGAAACTTTTCCATCCCCAACTGCCGAGTAATCACACATTCACACAAAAGGTTATCTGACTCTTATTGGCTCCTTCTTTCGCAACTTTTTTCCTTGGGATTGGTTTTATCATCTTTTAGAAAGTGGACATTTGAACAAACCCAAACGGAATCGTGTATTTAATGCCGTTGGTGGTACTCAAACTCACGCCTACTCAAGTTTGAATTAAGCACTGTTACACTAGACCAAACTTTATTAGGTATTTAGCTTATAACATTTTGATACATTGTATTAAATTAAGTTTTGGTGACATGATTATGATTATAATATAATATATATATTACTTATTATACAAAACCCTATTGCTTTAAAAATAAGCATGGAGCAATAAAAATAACAACAACAAAGTCTCGTTGGCATTGAAGATTCTACAAATCGAAGATTGAGCTTCCTTTCGGCTTTCATTTAACCCTGTCATCTGTGTAACTCTGTCATCCAGATACGTGTAATCACTTCTTTGCCGTTGTTTGTCAAAATCGAGTCCTCTTGTATTGTTTCCGTAGCAGTATAAATTTTTTACAGAGGCCAGGTTGCTAACCTTGGGTTCAAACCCTCCTCTTTTATACAGGTTTGGGAATGGCTAGATTAAATCATTTCTTATCCAAACTAGGCGGCGTTACATGATGATTAGATTATAAATTACATTACATTTTATGTGCTTTAGCTGAAAGTACAAAACTACATGTTAACACAAGATTGGTGTAAGGATTAATTAGTTTTCAATTATGAATTAATAATAAATAAGACTAGTTTCAGTGCATATATAATGATAATTGAAAAAATCATTTTCACCAATCAAGGCTTAATAGAAAAGTAACATAAATAATAAAAATATTAGTTTAAGAAACAATTAAATTTTATTACACAGAAATAAAATCTAATGCTTAATTATGATGGCAACTCATACTTAAGCCTAAATATAACATTAGCAGCACAGAATACAATAAGCAAATATTGAAATAATACTTTTCCTGTTACATTTAATAAACTAGAAAATTTTTAATGTACATAATTTATTTTATTTATTATTTTAGAAACAAGATAAATTAATTTGAAGGTATTTTGTCAGAACTTAATTAACAATAGTTTGTATAACATTTTATATATTTATGACTGAAACAGATTTTTTTACAATTTACGTTTTATAATATTTCTATTTTTAATTATTAAAAAACCTAAAGGTTAAACTGTTTTTAGAAAAAATCTAGCCAAAGCAAACACTATCCAAAATTGAGATTAACTTGAATGTAACCACTTCCATGTTCGAGAGAAAGATTGGAAACCTGACCTCTGTAAATAATACTGCTAAAGAAACAACAACAACAACAACAACAACAAGACGGTATTTCATTAATTTATGACAAAGAAATGAAAGCAGCATGTGATTCCGATGACGAAATTCACCAAAATCTAAATAGAATTTATATACATATATATATATATATATATATATATATATATATATATATATATATATATATATATATATATAAAGTACAATTAAATGGACCACTCTTATTGTCTCATGCATTATTCAAATAAATAAATAAATAGTAATAATATTTTTAATCATTAAAAAAATCCATATTTAGCAAGTGCTATACAATAATTGATCTGTATACTACGTTATTTTTATACAACGCGATATAATTATATATAATGTAACCAAAGTACAAACAGCATAAAATGGATGTACTTTGATGATTTCAAAAATATATATAATGAAATGCAAAATAGAGTTGTAATGTATCAATTTGTATCTACTAATAAATCGAATGTTAAAACGTTTGTAAATGATGTATGTTGTAAAAGAACATTAATTTATAATTGGTGTTTTTATAAGTACAATTATAAATATATATATATATATATATATATATATATATATATATATATATATATATATATATATATATATATATATATTTATACAAAACCCTTTAGCTTTAAGAATAAGCATGGGGCAATAAGACAACAATTACAGCAAAACAACAACAACAGCAACAACAATAACAAAGTCTCGTTGGCATTAAATATTCTACAAATCGAAAATTGCGCTTTCTTTCGGCTTTTACTCAACCTTGTCATCTGGTAGCTTTGCAATCTAGAAACGTTATTGTTTGCCGGAATGGCGTCATCTTTTATTGTTTCCGCAGCAGTATAAATTTTTACAAAGGCCAGGTTACCAACCTTGCGCTCAAATCCTCCTCCTTTGTCCAGGCTTGGGACTGGCTAGATTGAATCATTTCTAATCCAAACTAGGCAGAGTTATTATAAATATTATAAATGAAATGTAATATTGGGTGCAAAACGTAATCGCTTAACTAAATTTCTTTATGTTTGTTGTTTTATTTATGTTTATTACTTTGATTGTTTTTCGAGAAACATTTTAAAGCGGTGGATATTTTAGCGAAGATGAACGTGGGCCCGCATTTTAGTGCTTTTGGTGGGATTTGAACCCATGCCCACCGAGATCCAAATCGAACGCTGAACTGTTAGACCTGGCATCATATCTATTAATATTATAAATCAAATTCAATATTGGGTGCGAAACGTAAGCGCTTTACTAAATTTCTTTATAATCCATTTTATATTATTACTATATATATATATATATATATATATATATTATACAAAACCCTCTTGGTTTAAATATAAGCATGGGGCAATAAGATAACAAGTACAGCAAAACAAAAGCAACAACATCAACAACAACAAAGTCTTGTTGGCATTAAAGATTCTGCACATCGAACATTGAGCTTCTTTTCGGCTTTTACTCAACCCTGTCATCTGTGCAACTTTGTCATTCAAATATGTGCTAGCACTTTTTTGCAATTGTTTACCGGAATGGTCCTCTTGATTGTTTCCGTAGCAGTATAAATTTTTTACGAAGATCAGGTTGCTAACCTTGCGTTCAAACCCTCCTCCATTATGAAAACTTGGGACTGGCTAGATTGAATTATTTCTGATTCAAACTAGGCGGAGTTATCCATTTTATAAACTCATCAAATCTACTAACTGCAATGTCATCTAAAAATAATAAATTTTTTGCGCCATCTACTGAGGTAAATAATAATAATAAATTCTATTGGTTAACTTTAATGTTATTGCAACGTCCATACAATAAATCAAAGGATGTTTTGGTAAAAAGTGATTTTCAATGCAGCTTAAAGTACAAAAGTACTAAGAATATCAAGCTGTTGTATGGATTACAATATTTAACCATTATTTTTATTATGATTTAATAATGAATGAGGAGAATATAGGTATAATGACAAACGAAGAGTTTTGGCAGCAAATAACATAACCTATGTATTCAAAGTATTACGTTTAAATAGTAAAGTCGTACTATACAGAAATTGTCCTTAATTATTATAAATAGTCTCTCATTGTTTACATAGGTTAAGTAAACAAAGTGTTAGACCTAAATGTATCAAACATTATTTTATCATCAATTTAATATCAACAGCTATTCTATTTATAAAAATTATATTTTAGTCAACTATTCTTAGACTTAAAATTCAATTTTACAGTTATTTGTTAAAGTATGGTTACATGAATACTTAATGTAATTATTTTTCTATTCACACAACCAGGAAGTTACATATTGCCCTACATTCAAATATCATTAAAGAAAAATTTAAAGATTTAACAATAGTATAACAATACTTAATACAGATAATCAATGATGCAGGTGTATATATTTCTAATATTATTCCCACATTCTGCTATCTGAATTTTTATTTTAAAACACAAGATGAAGCGCGCGTCAAGCTACACGTTAAGTGGAGCATCATTTATCTTCTTCACACTTCTACTTTTGTAAAGATTATTACGCTGTTTATGCATCTTAATACGAAATTTGTTTTATTACTACTTTTGTATATTAATTATTTTTGCTCGCTTTCTATAAGTGTAACTGTTCTATTATCTACCTTGATTTTGTCTTAATTTCAAAATTTCTTTCTGTAACACAGTCCTTTACCTCACTATCCATTTAATATTTTTTGCTGAAAATTTCAGACAATTTAATAATCGAATACTAAAAGGCGTTTTGGGCTTACTCAACTCGTAAACTCGGTTTATAAAGAGTCCATAATATATTATTAACTACTACGTTACGTTATGATTAACAGTAAATAAATTTAATAGTAGAAAATTTACATTTATTAACAGTAATAAATTATTTTATTTTTTATCAAGTTTTTATTAAAAAATAAATGTCTAAAATATACAAACCAATAATAGTAATAATAATAATAATAATAATAATAATAATAATAATAATAATAATAATAATAATAATAATAATAATAATAATAATAAATAATGATAATAATAATAATAATAATAATAATAACAATAATCTACGAGAGAAGCAATTTAGGTCTTACTACTATGTTAACAATATTTTAATGATAAATTAATAAATTTTTAATATTTAAGTTTTTTGAATTTTAGCACTTATTACTTTTTTACAGTTAGTAGACAAATAATGTGCTCATTTCCTATTGGCTGTCCTAATATCATAATGACACCTTCTAGAAAATTTCCCTCTATCCTCATATTATTTCTATTGGTTAATTTAATTTTGGATCTAAATAACCTTAAAATTGTTTATTTTATTTGTATGACCGGAAGAACTTGCCATTTGTACAGTACTTAACTGTCCATTTATTGGTAAATCAAAAGGCTTGTGTAACATTATTGACGGCTAAGCACATATCGGGTATTTTATGTGATTTTCACATCATGTGATGATATAAAAATAACATTTTAGTCTGGTTTAATAATACTGTTGTTAAATTCTACCGTAAAATAGGTATTAAATAAAATAACATTTTCTTATTTTAGGAAACATCCTAATATGACTCTCAGAAAAATGCAGGTTCAGTTAAATGATACTTATTACATTGTAACAAAAACCAACATAATCATGAAATATGATCCCTTGTCGTAGTTTATTTATTAAGAAGAATTAGTACGAATAATCAGTAATGCAGGTGTATATTTTTCCTATGTAATATTATTTATTGATCATAAACCACTTTTTTAATTTTTTATTTTCACATTGTGCTATCCGAATGTAGTCATTCCAGGGCAGTATGTATTTTAGGTTTCGACAAACGACCTTTATTTTCATATGAGATTAAATCACTATAGTCAAAATATTATGCCGCTTGTATTGAACCGTATAACATTAGTAATACATTTATCGATCGTAGTCCTGTGACATCAACTCACTGTGTTAACAAAACATTACTTGATGCAATATATGTGAAGTATAAGCTATTCTCTCCATTTATTTATTGATTTGCATCCCATTTTATTGTAGTGGTATTGAATGCATATACAATGAGTTAAATAAATTTTGATAACAGAGTTGTTTTATTTGACCATAAAACAAGGGTTGATTTTATGACTATAAAGTACAAAATAACAATGATTGTAAAGTTCTGGTTAAGATTGAATAATAAATTACAAGTAATAATAAATAAAAATTTACAAGTATTATTAACAAAAGCCAAATAGAAAACTCATTTACAATATAAATAATAAGAATAGCGTTGAAAATAGCAAAGTTATACTATACAAAAATTCACTGAATTAAAAAACTATATAATATATAAAACCAACTCCTCAGTTAATAATTAGCATAGATTAATAAAAAATTTTAATAACTTTTTTATTGCTTATTTTATTGTTTATTGTAAAGATTAAATTGTAGAATTTAGCTTTTTGTAATAATGTAGTACATTATTTAAAAAAAATACAATTTTACTTTATTCTGTGTTCCTCACGTAAAAAAACGTAATTAAGAATAGTGTATGTACCGATTTTTCTAACAAATGCAAATAAATTATTGATTTTACGACACATTATGTCAGGTCATAAGGAGCTTTCTATACTGTATCTATTATTATCTAAAAAAGACCTATATAATTACAATGAACTGCATTTATTTTATCACAGTGAAACGTTAGTCAATAGTAAAAATTCATTACAGTAGTGATCCCCTATCGATTTTAGTTTTCGTACATACTGTTCATTCTATGCAATAGTTATAATGTAATTTCTTTCTGTTGTTAATATGACACAATTAATTGGAATAATGTCAACAATTTTTGTAAATTAAGTAAATAAAATGTGCAAAAACAAATTAAAACCGAAAATTATACACAATGCTTTAAATTAACTAATAATAGTACGGTCCAATACTAATAGTGTTTCTACAAAATAGAGAATTAACATTTAATAAAACATTTTAGTGTTACTGCAATAATTTTAAAAATTAATAATTTAACAACTTTAATAAATAAATAAAACTGCATTTTTTCCCAAATTAACAATTTTATTCCAATATACTGACTACTTTTTTTACCAACAGTAGATAATAAAAAGCTTATTTTCTATTGGCTGTTGTGATTTTATTGACATGATTACTGAAAATGGACACATTCACACTGAAACCATTTTTATTGATCCAAATTATGATTATAAAATTTTATAATTTTTTTATATGACGGTTAACAATTGCCCACCATCTTATCAATCTGTCCGTACGTTTCCACGTTTCACTCCCATATATTGCTGTAGGAATAATTATTGATGCGTACAAACGAAGTTTTGTCTTTTGGCAAATGGAAGAACATGACCATATTGATTTGACTCTATTGAAGACTGATATTGTCTTACCAAGTCTGGCTTTAACATTAATTTCGGTTTTTCCGTCTTTACCAATGATGCTTCCCAGATATGTAAGGGAATCAACAGTATCAATATTTTGTCTACTAATTTTGATGAGCAAATCATTGTTTGACTTTATGTACAACACTTTTGTCTTTGAACAATTAATCCGTAAGCCAATACAATAATAATAATAATAATAACAATAATTGTAATAAAAGATATATATATATATATATATATATATATATATATATATATATATATATATATATATATATATATATATATTAAATTTAACATTTACCAAATTATCGCGAGGTAAAGCGCGCGTCAGGCTACACGTCCATTGGAGCGTTATTCATCCTTTTCTCTTTCCTTCTTTTTTAAAAATTATTGCAGTGTTTTTTGCATTGTAATAGGTACTTGTTTTATTATTTTTTTGTATATTTATAATTTTTGCTCGTTTTCTATAACTGTTAACTTCCACTATCTACCTTGATTTTATCTTGATTTCAAATTTTTTTCTGTGACCATTCCCCTTTTACCTCACCATCCATTTAATTTTTCTCCCTAAAAACTTGTGACAATTGGAGAACCGAGTACTAAAAGGCGTTTTGGCCTAATTAAATCATAAAAAATTCTGAAATTCTAAAATCTACGTTTTTTACTGCTATGCAAACGTTTGCTTATAAAAATGAAATAATTGAGCAACAATAAACGTTTGTTAATGTAAAATGTAAATAAATATATTGTGTACACAATTAATATAAATTTTTATTTATTTTTATTTTTAAAACTTTGCACAAAATAAAGAATACGGGATGTTTCAAAATGTGACATTTTGTTACAAATTTATTAAACTAACATTTACTTATTATTCAAGAAAGTGTTTTTTAATATCAAGTGTATTATACGTTTCAAGTCATAAAACACTAAATTTTTAGCTAATTTAATTGATATTATTAATACATGTAAATTATTTAAATAACTGTTAGTAATAATAGGATTTTACTTTTACATACATTTATAGTGTCCAAAACTTTTGTTTTTAACAATAAATATAGTACTGTGTTAGTGAGTCGTTTTACAACTAATAATATATTTATGATTTTAAAAATGTAGTGTTACAACTCAGTATTTTTTATTAAATATGTTTTATTTTTAAATGAACTTATAATTGAGTCTAATTTATGTTTTTTAAAAGTAATTTTTAAAATTAATAAAATTTAATAAACTTAAAGTGTACGCAAGGCATTTTTACATTTCCAATCATGTTTACACAAAATAAAAGCAAATAAGGTTATATTGAATGTGTTAAACTATTGTATTGCACTAATCATCTAGATGCAACTTTTCGTTTTACACTTAATTTTTTATTTCACTACAACAAAACAGTTGTAACCTACTTTCGACACACTAAGTTTTTCAAGCGTAACTTAGATAATATCTCAGTAAACTGCACACGTCTTTTTTATTAATTATACATCAAGAACTACCTCAAATATTGCATTTTATGAATGTCTCCTATCCCTAAGACAAACATTATTAAACTTAATAAAATGCCTACTGCGTCTCCATCACTTTGCATATACGGTTATCTCGGTTTGTAATAATTTACTCACACATGTTGTTATAGCCTCGTTCCTTAAGGCCTTCAAATTGGCATACGATTATTATTACCTCTATAATTTTATTTATTTATTTTGTTATTTTTCCCTCCGTATCCCTTCCTCCTTATTTTTCACCCCTAATAACTGATAACATTAAACTGAGGATTAAAAGGGGGTTTTCTCCTATTTAATTCGTAAAACCTAAACACATAAAATAACTAATAAACATTAACCAAAATATAAATATTTAAAAACGCTAACTGTAAAATGAATTCATTTCGTATATTCTTTTCAATCAAAACATAAAATTACCGCATATATATATATATATAATTGACATTTAAATTAATGCAAATAACTAGTATACACAAACGCAAACATTACGACAATAATAATTTGAATGTAGTCATTAAATGTTTTTGAGCACCATAAATTAAAATTGTATTATTTTTTGTATTTTATTATTAAAAATATTAATATAATTAATTTATACAGTTATAAAATTAAATATTAATTTAAAAAAAATTAAATTTATTAGTATTTTATATAAAATTAATAATTTTTAAGTAATTGTTTAAATATACTATATTGCAACCTTCAAAAGTATTTTGTTTTATAATTAGTAGTCATAACAACTTGAAATGAGTGAAAGTGACGATAAACCTAAAACAATACAAATATTTATTAATAATATTAATGAATTTGTTGGAAAACACATTGCAAAAGTATTTTTTTAGTTAGATTATTTAGTTACTTACAGTATTTATCAGTTCAAATACATGGTCAGGGTCCGGGAGAAGATAATTTTGATGAAAAAGTAGAAGAAAATGATTTTGAAACAAATGGTATTGTCAAAACTAAAAACAATTGTTTTGTTTTAAACGGAACAATTTCTAATAATAATATTAAAAAACCTAAGTATATAAAGGATATTTTTAATGTAAGATTTATTTTAATATATTGCAGTAGTATTACAAACAAAACGATTTTTTTGAACATATTTTAGTTAACGATGTTATTATTTATGACATAACTCAAGATAAAAATCAAATTGAAGAGGCTTTGTGGTTATCTGAATTAATGGAACAACATAGTAATAAATTTGAATCACAAAAATTATTTATTTTAATAACAAATTTAATGAGTTGGTTAAACACAAAAAATAGTGATTCTGTAAGATATTTTTTTATTAATTTAAACATTTTTGTTATAAAATAGTCAAATAATACATATTTACAATAATTTCTGCGCTTTAAATAATATTTATATGTTATTTAATTTTATTTTATTTCTATAACTGCAGTGTAAAAAAATAAAATAATTTATTTGTATGTATTAGTTTAATTTTTTATATTTACGTTGTAAACTTAATACTAATGCATTAAATTTGTAAAATAATAAATATAATGTAATATATTTTTATTTAATTAGTTAGTTAATGGTAATATTTTTAATATTTATATAGGATGAAATTGTATTTGCAGAAGCTGATTATCGAAAACGCAAACCTCATTTAAATTATAAAACTTATTTGGATATAGAGAAATCTATATTAAAATTTGGAAAAAAGGTTGTTTAAAATATTTTTGTAAAAGATTTTTTGTATATTAAAAATTAATTAATTATTGTGTTAAATTAAAAAATAATTTAAGTTAAATGTAAAAATTAAAACAATTTTTATTATACAATTGTATTAGCAAAGCAATTTAATAATTAGCAAGTGTATTTAGACAACTTGACAATACGTTTCAAAAAATAAAATAATAATAATAATAATAATTATTATTATTATTATTATTATTATTACACAGCCTTTAACTTTAAAAATAACTGTAGAGCAATAAGATACCAATTATAGCAAAAAAACAAATAACAAAGTTTTATAATTTAAAATAAACATGGGACAACAATTTATTCCCTGTTTTTGAACATCTTGGCAAACGCTTAATCTAATCCAATAAAATATTCATTTTAATTAGATATTCTCTAATGTTTTTTAACCATGTTTTTTGTGGTCTGCCACCCTTTTTTTACAATTTTTAATTACTATTTTAAAACCGTTTTTGTTAATCAATCGAATAGTAAACGTAGAATTTCACCAAGAAATTTTATTTGTCTAATAATAATGATGTCATGTAGTAAACGCTAGTTAGTTCTTCTTATACTCTTATTGTTTAAAATGTAATTGTGCCAAGTAACCTCTAAAATATTTTTAAGATATCTATTATTTTGTTAATCTTTTTTGTTTGCTTCTACGTTTAATTTCTATATATTGCCGTAAAAATAATTATTGATGCATACAAACAAAGCTTTGGCTTCAGGCATTTAAAAGAACATAACTATATAAATTTGAGTTTGTGAAAAACAGATATTGCTTTTCCAAATCTGGTTTTAACATCAATTTTGGTTTTTCTGTTTTTATTAATAATGCTTTATCAATATGTAAAAAAATTAACAGTATCAATGTTTTGCTTATTAATTTTAATAAGCAAATAATTATTTGACATTGCGCACAACACTTTTGTTTTCAAACAGTTAATTTGTAAGCCAGTATAAGAGCCAATAAAACTATAATGTGCTGTTTTATTTTGCATTATTTTTGGTGTTTTACTAAATAAACCAGTAACATTTACAAAATCTACATTTGTTAATCTGCCATGGTTCCATTTGATGCCATTAGACAATTTTTTATAAATAAAGTTATAGTAAAATCAATCACCGAAAAAAAAACGGTGACAAAATACATTTTTGACATACTTCTGTGACAATTTCAAACATAGCAATATGACCACTTTTTATTCAAACACTTTAACTTAAATTTTGATATAATAAATACATAATGTTTACATATTTTAACGGTATTTTTTAAAGCTTAATAATTTTGCACTAAATTTTTTTAATAAGTTTTGACGTATTCTTGTAATAAATAAAATTTTTTAAAAATTATTAAAATCAATGCTAATAATCTTAATCATAAAAAACTATATTTTTTGTTTTTATTAATAAATAATTTAAAAAATTTTGTTTTTATACATTAATGTAGTACATCCTAAAATAAGATTAACATGTATCAAGAACATGCATAAATGAACTTTGTTTTAGTTAATAAGTGCCTTACACTTATTAAATACTTACTTACGTATGCTATAAATAAAAGTTTAGAGCCGTTACAAGAGTACCGTTTAATAACCAAAAATTATTATATTTAAAAATATATATATGTTAAAAAATTATTAAAATTAAATGTTTAATATGTTGTACAAACATAGAAATAATAAAAAATATTATTAGCTTACTAACTATAATAAATATACTAATAATTAATTAAAAATAAAATTATTTAAATAAAAGTTAATTATTTACTAATTTTTGCTGTTAAAACTAATATTGATTTTTGTTTAAATAATTATTATGTACATGTAAGTTTATTATTAATTATGAAATAACATTTTTGTAACAAACCCTTTTGTTAAATATTTATAAATCTAACAAAAAGTAGTTATGAAATAAGTAAAACGTTTTTATTAACGCTAACAAAATATTATTATATCTTCTAATTTACCTAAACAATTATGTTGGTTTTTTAAGTTTAACAATTGTTGTATTGTTTAACAGCATAAAAAAAAATTTAGAACTTATATACTTGGTTGTGGACTATTTTACGGAAATGGAGAATTAATTTTTAGATATCTTTTTGAGGTTTGTAAAAAAATATTAAAAAATCGTTTTTATGATAAATAAATATGTTTCATAGTAAAATTGATTTTATTTATACAAATAATTTTATTGTAAAATAATTTAATTTAAATATTTTAAGATATTAAGTTACATAAAAAAATTAGAATTATTTATATACTTATGTATTTTTAATTTTATCATACAATATTTTATTTTAAAATGTTATTTTAATATTCAAATTTTTAAAATATAATTAATTTTATAATTAAACTTTTTGATAAAATAACAAATGTGTTTAATATCTTTTTGTTAAAGTTAATTTTATTCTACTATAAAACATTTTAACTGTTTTATAAAAATTTAAAAAAATTTAACCTTATGTAAACGTTAATTAAATATACAAAAAAATCCTATTTAAAAAAATGTGTAATATATTTATATTTTTTAAATAATGTGTTTCTAAAATTGTTTAAAGTAAGATAACTAGCAAATAATTTATTTTTAATATAAAAAAACAAATAAATAATATAATATAAATATGTATTAAAATTATTTAAATATTTTATTGTTTACTAAAATTGTTTAATTAAAATTAATTTTTTGACAAAATTTAATTTTTATGATATAATAAAAAGAATTTTAAAAATTAACAAAAATATTGTTAATCTTATTTTTAAAACATTTTTTTCTTTGATTCAAGATTGTTTACATTTAAATATTTTTTTATTATGATTAGAACTATTATTATTATTATTATTACAAAACTCTATTGTTTTAAAAATAAACATGAGGTAATAAGATAATTTACAGCAAAAAAAACAAAGTCTCATAATTTAAAACAAACATGAGACAACAAATTTGTTTATTGCAACACGTAATAATTCTTATTTTATTTTATTTACTAATATGGTGATTTTATTGCTTAAATGTTGCATTAAAATTAAAGCAAAAAATCAAATAAAGTCTGATATTTAATCATGTCTACTCAACTAGTGTTTTTGGTCTCTTGCATCTTTAACTACATCTATATTAAAATATGCTTATATATATATAAGAACATTATTATTATTAATATTTGTTTAACAAAAATGTACCGTTTTTTAATAATTATTTTATGTATACTTTATTTTTGCTATGCATTTTTTGATAACATTAAAATTTTTATGGATAATTTTACTTGTAGCAAGCTTGGTTAAATCGAAATCCGTTGCCTGTATACTTAAATGGAGAAAATATTGTACCCACAATTCATATTTTAGATGTAGCAAAGTAATTGTTGGTTTAGACACAAAAATGTTTAAATATATATATATATATATATATATAGCATAAATGACAAGTATTTTTATGTTTTTGTAAAAAAGCATACAAATTATTAGCTTTCTAAACGTTCATTTTTGTTCTAAACACAAATTTTTATCTGGTTTATTAATCATTTTATACAATTTTTCATTGTTTTTTGATATTAAAGTTTTTCTAAACATTGAATAAAAATGTTGTTTTTTTAATTTTATAAGCAATTTGTAGTTTTTAAAAATACTCAAATTCTTAGAATTTGAGTAATGCTTATAAAGTCTTGATTTCCAATTATGGTGATATTCCTAACTGTTCTTCCTCTATGTAATGTGCACTGGATTAAGTGCTAACATGCATCTAGACTAATAACAGCAGAGATCGAGTAGTGGTATAACTGAGCTTTTACTTGATTCCCGTTTAGTGAATGGGTGCTGGCAAACACCTAATATGCTTAAAAGCAATCTCAAGGTAACTTTTGGTTATGTGTAGCCGATTAAATTTGTAAATCCGTCAACCGATGTCAAACCTAAAGAAGATTGTCTTATCAACTGTTGTAACCGCAAAGAAGCGGTCTTCTAGCTAGGAAAGTTTATTTATCCCTCTAAGTTTAAGTCCTATCCGACAACCTTTTTGTGTAGGAATGCGAGAAGGTATTAACACTTGATGTTAGCCAATAGGTGACTCTGCCAGCAACTTACGTTTATCCATTTTTTAAGAATGAACACAAAACCAAATTAGTAGTTTTGGGATTTAGTGTTTCCACACAACGTTAAAAATTGCAAATTTATTATAAATATATTTCACATTCTTTATTAGAATGTGATAAAAAGTTATGCAATTATTTAATTATTTTTTTAATTTTATAAGTTATTTATTCCAGTTTTGCAATTTTTAAGAGCACTGCATGCAATTATTGAAAATCCACCTAGACAACAATATATTGTAGCTAAAGATGACAGCTTTTGCACGTTAAATGAAATTGTAACCGTAAGTATTTGCCAGCATAAAATTCTATTTTTTAATGTTATTACTGGAAACCATTTTTGCAAATATTTTAAGGATTTTAGTTGTGCTTATAAAGTCTCAATTTCTATTGATAGTGATATTCTTGACTGTCATATCTCTGGACTAGGTACACCTAACAAGTACCTAACAAGTATCCAAGTATCTCTCCACGTGGTGTATCCTGGACTACGTGCTCTGAAGCCTCTAGATTAACACAACTGAATTTCCGCTTTGGCGCGTTGGTAAACGTATACAGCATTATATGGTATTCGTACACTGGGGTCTAGCTGTACTGCGCTCTTTTTGGACGTGCAATCCAATTCCACCACGGACCCACCTAAACTGCGGGCCCACGTTTGGCTTTGCCAAGATGAAAAATGATTTTCGTAAAACATAAATAAGAGACTGATAAGCGATAAATAAGCGATATCCCTGACAAAATATCAGGCTGCCTCGTCAATCTTTGCGAACAATCGGGCCATCACAAAGATATCGTCTAATATCGCTAATATCCTACGTTTCTTACGTTTATTAAGCTATCGTATTCATAAATATGGAAAAATAATGAAAAGATGATTATGTCAACAACCAAAATAAACGAATAAATGAATAATAATTAGCCCCGTTTGAAATTAGAGTCCGTACATGACGATACTAAGAGTACTAGGAAACAATTCAAGCTATTTAGTCATGTTGGCGCGGTAAGATTTGTTATGCCTGGGTTCTAAGTGGATTGACGTTACAGTGAGTTATTTATTATGAAGAAATCTTACATACTAGTTCACTAGTTTCAGGGACCAAAATTAGAAAACAAAACAAAATTTAGATCAGAATTAAATATTCTAGATATTATATATATATATATATATATATATTGATCAAAATTATACATTGATCAAAATAAAGACAGTATAAAATCTAGTCCGGGATCAAATATTTTAGTTAATATCGACATTATATACAAGAATGAGATTATTCAGAAAGTCCATTGCTTGACAGTAGTCATTCTGACTTCACTGTGATTGGTCAACTAGTCCATTTATTGATCGTGATTCTGTCTAGTCCTAGCAATCAAATTATTATCATCATAATTATTAATATTTTATAATTATTGTATAATTATATATTTAATCGTTTTTAGACAATTTCTGCAGCACTTTCCAATGGAGCGACAACGTTTTGGGATATGGCCGATATAGAAATTAATAAAATTCCTGTAGGTTATCGATGATTTTTATCTTTGAAACAGCAAGCAGTTGTTTGCTTACGTGATATAACCAAAGAGGGGTTAAACTGCTTTAAATATAATTATTGCACTATTTGAAATCATTGGGTTTGCATAATATTTTGAAATAAAAATATTGATGGATAAAATAAAAAAATGAGATTAATTACAAAATATAATCAGACTATCTATTTAAATAAATGGTGCATAATTTAAAAATAACTAAAAAACTTTATAATAATATAATATTACCATCATTGGATTAGAAATGATTCAATCTAACCAGTCCCAAGCCTGGATAAATGAGGAGGGTTTGAGCGCAAAGTTAGCAATCTGGCCTTTATAAAAAATTTATACTGCTACGGAAACAATACAAAAGGACGCCATTCCAGCAAACAACGGCAAAAAAGTGATCGCATGTATCTGGATGACAGAGTTACACAAATGACAGGAATGACAAGGAAACTGAATCTTCGATTTGCAGAATCTTCAATTCCAACGAGACCTTGTTATTGTTGTTGTTTTGCTATAATTGTTGCCCCATGCTTATTTTTAAATTAAAAGGGTTTTGTATAATATATAATAATAATAATAATAATAATAATAATAATAATAATAATAATAATAATAATAATAATCTCTTTTCACAACTTTTTCCTCATAAAAGAGGAAAAAACATTATGACAGTCAAAAAAGTATTAACGTGTGTTTTTGCTGCCGTTTCTAACTCCAACCATTTTGTTTATCCAGGCTTGGAATTGGCTGGGTCGGTATAATAGTTGATACTCTCTAGGCGCAGTTAAGTAAAACCTTTGCATTGCATGACAGAATTATTGGAAATTGAACATTTACAAGCATTACTCAAATCCTCAGTAATTGGGCGATTACTTTTACACAGGTAAACCGGCAATTTATTATTTTTTTTGTCCATATTAGACACAAACTGTGGAACAGTTGACTATGAATTTGCACATCGAATCTGCATCAATCAAGGACGAAATTCACTTTTCATGGGTTTCCGAAGATGGCATACCCGGAAACATAACTCAACTGGTTAAAGAATTTGTTCAAGAACACAATATTAAAGTATTTACTACCCTTTTGCTTGTGTGTATCACTGTTTTGAAATGGCATTTAAATAGTTGTAGTAGGTGCATTTTAGTATACGTAGAATTCACTGATATAACAACATCTTGACATCCACTTAAAAATGTTGTCACGTGCTTGTATGCTAGGTGGATCAACGTTACAGTGAGCTACTTATTATGTCGGAAATCTGACTTAATAATCCACTAGTTTTAGGACAAAGCACAAGATCTGGACGAAAATCGAATATTTCAAATATTTGTTTAGTATGTATTGTTCGGTTAGGGTCAGATTTGTTGACGTCCTGCTGATATATACTATACGGGAGCTGCCCACTCATCTAGCTAGAATAGCTACGGAAGTCCAACTATTACCCAAATAAAAAAACAAATAATTTGGACAAACATTGCAGCATGCGAACTCAGTCGTTTTATTTACTTAATTAGGCGTTTGATTATTTACCGTTTGCAGGTTATTGGTAATTTAGACTGATGAAAGTAAAACGTATGTCATTTTTGACATGCATTTTATTAAATTATTATATTTAAAATTATATATTATTAACAATAAATAATACTAGAAACAACATTAAAACAAAATTAATCAGGTTTTTGTTTCATTTTAGAAAAAAATTGTATAATTAAAAAAACGTTTATTATAATGTTTTAACTTACTACTAAATTTGCTTTTAAGTAGTGAAATTCTAAAATGCTAAAACAATTATTGATAAAATTTATAGTTGTAATAATCAATAGTTGTTCTTGAAATATTTCTATAATTTGTCACTTCCTACAGCTTCTAATTGCAAAACAAAAAACTGAACATACAAACATTCATTTATATTTGAATGCTAATAATCTTGAGGATTTGAGTAACGCTTATAAGGACTCGATTTCCAATGATGGTGATATTCCAGACTGGTCGTCCTCCACGTGGTGCATCCTGGACTAGATGCCATCAGGCATCTAGACTAATAACAGCAGAGTCCGAGTGCACAACGGGGTAACTGAGTTTTTGTTACAGCGGGTGGGTGCGAGCGTACACCCAGTATACTTTAGAGTTATCTTAAGGTATACGTATATCATACGTAGATAATCACGTCCCTAACCAAAATGATTGAATTAATAAACACTTTTTAAAATTTATAAATAAAAATAGTTTTAAAATGTACAACTTAATTTTATTGTGTTGCCCTTGTAGCCACTTCGATTGTTGGTACACGGTCCGCCATATGTTGGCAAGACAACAGTAGCCAAAGAATTGTGCAAATTGTACAACGTTCATCACATTCATTTGAAAGCTTTGTTATTCGAACATTTCAGAAATTTGGTTCGTTTACAATATAAATATATATAGTTTTAATTGTGTTACAAACTATAAGTTACTAAACTTATTAACTAATAAATTATTATTATTATTATTATTATTACTATTATTATTATTATTATACCAAATGTACTTAAGAAATAGCTTACAGCTTTCTCTTGTTACTACTTTCAATGTTTTACGGGAAACGCATCTATCAGCAGTAGATATTTTAGACCGCTGCATCAACTGTCAAAAGATAAACCTTGCGTCACATGACCGCACGTCAACAGTAATGTGGGGGATCCCAATTTCGAAGTTCGATGACTTATAACAGTAATGCAATTTTATCGCTATAAAAATCCTTTTAATGTTGTTATTTTTACATTGTATTTGATGTATCATCGTATTGACATAACATTGGAAATTGCCAACAGTTGGAACCAATTAGGGTGTTAAAACTTTTGCAAAATTTACGAAGACACGAACGACTGAAAGCTATGCGCGATTCGGACAATGAAGATGTAGACGAATTGGACGTCGATGGGGCGGAAGAAAGCGGCGGTCGACAAGCAACTTTTGAAGAACAATTGTTGGCACAAAACGATTCGATTCGAGGCGATCTCAATACAAGCGCTGTGAATAAAGGCATGTGATTATATATATATATATATATATATATATATATATATATATATATATATATATATTTCTGAAAAATTCCCAAATGTGACTATTCTGGTAAACGAGTAATAGCATGACTATAATTACATAATTGAGCGTAAAGTTGAAAAATAACTCAATATTTAATGTATATAATCTTAAATGTCACAAATGAAAAGTATAATTACTTGTTTATAAAAATGATTAGGTTTCGTAATAATAATAATAATAATAAATGGAGTAGAAAAATAACCTAATCAAATAAACATTGCTCTATTATTTTAATTGTTTTCTCCTTACAGTTTGCTTAAGTAAACAAATTACTTGATCATTTTAAACATAATGTTAATTCGTGTTGAATAAGATTTTAATGTGACACTTGGGACCAGTTTTAAATGGTTGATTGAATGACTTACTTGCATTAATATAACCGGAACTCTCTAAAAACTTTTTTTTCGCAGAAAACCAATATCCATTTTACATTTTTAACTTGTAAAAGTTTAATTTTGTCGTCATAATTTCGTTCATTATCTAAAAACTCGTGTAAACTGCGTTGTTTTAATGCATCCAACCACATAATTACATGATAATTTGAATAGTGTCATGGCTGAGTCACGCCATGCTAAAGACAGGAAATTGCATTTAACCTTGAAACATGATTAGTCCATTTAAAACGAATTATAGAAATACAAATTAAAGTTTGTTGAAATTTGATCAGCTCATATTATTCGTTTAAAAGATTTATCCATTTGTGTTGCAGAATTTAAATTGGATGACAGTGATATAGATTTGGAATTTTATCCAATGAGTGAAGTGCCGAAATGGAACTCCGAGGACGAATTAGAAATGATGGCGACGGACTGTCAGGAACAACTGGATCATTTGCGCGAAAATTCGGATAAACATGGTCGACTAAATGATGCGACCATTACGAGGTAGTTATAGTTCCTTTTTTAATTATTACTAATTTATTTTTGTTAAAACTATTTTATTGGTTTTATTGCAAATACTTAAAACATTTGTCAATTTGTAGTGATCACTTTATTATTTATTTTAAAACTTTCTCCCTCTAAGGAGCGTAGGGTAACATGATTGTATTATGTAATTGTACTTTAAATTTTTGGCCTCAAATATTGTGCATATTGAAGATTGAAATTTTATTGAGATTTCACCAAATTCCGTAATCGGAATCATGATTGTACTTCTTTGACGTAGTTTAATAAAATGGTGTCTTGTCGTTGCTTCTTGAGTATTTTTTTGTTCAAACCCCCCTTCTATCTCAACCGGACATAGGACCGAATACTATGGACTATCCTGGGCGATTACAATTGGTGAGGGTGTTTATCCACGATGATTACAATGATAATGATAATTTCAATTGTCCATTCCAAAACCGTTCATGTTAGTTTTTTTGCGAAGTAAACGTACATTTTGATTAAATATTTTTCTTCGTCTAATTGTAAGGATGGCATGTAGTGAACAAGAGTTAGTTCTTCTCATGAGTTCATAATTTGAAATGTAATCGAGCCAGGCGATAAAAAGCATCTACCCAATGCTTTAAAGCTCCAGCTTCGAATATGTTGAAAATTCGCGAATCTGTTTATATTCACACATTGAAACTTGCTTTGTGTACATAAAAACAGCTCGTCACTACATTGAACCTAGCTTGGTCATAATAATTGTGTGTGTATGTTGAGTTGTACTAATTTAAATGTTATCTGTACCCCTTTTTTGTATATATATACTAAATTGTTATGTGTTTGTGACTGACGAGAATATGCGAAATGAATTCATCTCACCGTTTACATCTTCTCATATTTTTATTTGGAATTATAAAGGGAACCCAATGCTTTAATATATATATATATATATATATATATATATATAATATATATATATATATATATATATATATATATATATATATATATATATATATATGTTGGCAACTAATTTTCAGCAACAATATTTTATACTGACATTCCATCAATCTGTACCATATTTAACCAAAATATTTATACTTTTCACTTCAATATGAAACAATTTATTATAAAATATTAATTTTGAAGAATTTTGATTCAAAAACTCTTGTCACGTCCGTGTCAAAATCAGGGATTTGTGTTGGATGGCTATCCGAAAACGTTTGAACAGGCTGAACTTGCATTCAAGCGTGAGTAATATTTTACATGTCGGTTTTTTTATTAAAAAAAAATAATTGTAAACTCTATATATTAATTAAGGACTAAATTGTAGTTGGGTAATGTGGGTTTCATTAAAATTTCAATACAGCATCAATGATTAGTCAAACTATATGATTGAACAATAAAATGTCGACTTCAAAGATTGGTTTGCATTTCGCCAAACCCCCGTCATCGTAATTATCCTACTTTTGCTTTTTTTATCGTAATTCAATGAAATAGTGTTTTTCTGTTGTTTTTTTTTCACAGAGACAACTTTGGGCTCAAACCCCCATCTTTTCTCAACCGGACTTGTGATCAGCTATAGAGGAGTTGCTAACACTGCATACTACAGCAAAGTTGATTAGTACAAGTAGTACTTTTTGTTTGTTTTCAAATACGCTCAAAATTTTAATTCATTTCTTTTCCTCCCTCTTCCTCTTTCTCCACAATATCAACTTCTTGCTAACAAACAATTACAATTACCAATATGACAATTATTTATTGTAAAATGACGAATTAGGGGAAAAGTACATTTTACTTTTAATTTGAATGCCAACTTATTTTCTATTTAAATCATTGGGTTCCCTTTGTAATTTCAAACAAAAATAATAGAAGACGTCAACTGTGAGATGAATTCATTTCGTATATTCTCTTCAGTCACAAACATATAAGGAATCAGTATATATGTACATAAAATTATATGCTGTAATTAACTTAACATTAATAACTACACATACATACAATACACATACACACACGCTAAATTTAAGTTACAAATTGTTTTTGTGAACAAAAAATGGGTTTTAATGTGTGATTGTAAACAGATTCAAGTGTTTTTAACATATTAACAGTTTGAAAAGCTATCAACACTTTAAAACAATCATTAAAGTTAACTCGGTGTTTTGTTTAAACCAAGTAACGTAATATTGACGAAGTGCACACACGTTCAGTTGAGTTGAACCCTTTTTCAATCCAACTGGGAATTAAAAAAAAAAATTTTATTTATGGTTATTGGCTTAGATACTTCAGTAGAAGTAACTTTCAGCACACAAAAAATATGTACAATTATAAAAATACAATACAATTGGCAGTGTGTAACATCAGTCCAAAAAAAAAGTAAAGTAAGGTTAAATTACATAGGCTAAAAAAAAAAACTCAAAATCAACGTATATTCAATAGTCATGTTCAATATGATATGTGTAAAGAGGCATGTTAAAAAAAACTTGAATTCACACATTAAAACCTATTTTGTGTTCACAAAAACAATTTGTAACTTTGTTAAATTTAGCGTGGACTTAGCATATGCATGTTGCATATGTGTATGTTAAGTTAATTACATCATATAATTTTATGTATATACATTTATATTTTTTCTGATTCTTTATGTTTGTGACTGAAGAGAATATACGAAATGAATTCATCTCACAGTTTACGTCTTCTATTATTTTTATTTTCTATTGTCAATTGCAATGCAACCTACAAAAATTCCAACTAATTTGACTAATACCACTTACACTGTTGTGTGTCTTTCCACCGCTCCCCTCCCCACTTTAAAGCTGATCCAGACGATGATGAAAATGCCGGAACAGACAAACAACCAGGCTTTCATCCACTAATTACGCCCCACTATGTATTTGAACTCGAAGCAAGCAATAGGCTGGTACGCGAACGATTCAGTTGCATGTTTGCTGCAATGCAACGCGATCCACGCCAAACACACGTTGCCAAACCTGTTTGGATCAATTATTTAGTCGACTTGATCGAAGTAGATCAACACAAACCGATCAACAATGAACTGACAAATCCTGAAGAGGATGACGTTGATGCCGATGAGATGGGCAACAAGGTTGGCGGCAATAATGATGACAATCAAGTGGACCAAAAAATTGACGAATTGACCGAAAGTCAAGAAAACCGATGTATAAGACGATTGAATACATTTAGACAAGATATGGCTCCAGAAGCTACAATTGCTTACCGAGCACTGCTTGCCGATGCTACTCAATTGAGTATGTAATGTTTTAAAAACAAAAATAGGCAGTTTGATGGGGGGGAATTGGCTATATTTACACTTACAGAAATCTGGGGGTGCTAATGACCGTAAGGGTTTAAGTAATACCTATAAAGTCTCAATTTCCAATGATGGTGATATTTCTGACTGTTTTTCCTCCAGGTGGTACGTCCAGGACTAGGTGTTAACAGGCATCTTGACTAATAACAATAGGGTCCGAGTGCACAGCGGTTTAACTGGACTTCCGCTACGGCGAGTGGGTGCGAACTTACAGCCAGGATACATAAAGGTATTTTAAGGTATACGTATACTATATATAGCCGTTGGGTTAAAGGAGATAACCCTGACAAAATTCAGGCGGCCTTGTCAATTGTTGCATACAGTGGTAACGTCACAATAATTCCGTCTACCAGTCAAGAAACTTTGTTATTTGTCTACGTTTGTTACGCTTATCAAGTTGTCGAGGTCAATCTTTTATATGAAAAGATGACCACGTTACCAACCAAAATGAATGAATCAATGATTTAAACTAGTATCTAGAAACATGTTAATTAATTATTGGCGTTATATTTACAAATAAAAAGCAGCGTAAACATTGAACTTTATTTTTTGGCTGTGTTTTTTTATTTAAATATTGTTACAATAAACATGTGAATTATTCAAACAATAACGCACATTGAGGACCGTCAGTGGAATTCAAACCTTCATCACTCAGGGTTAGAATCTGGTAGTTTAATCACTGTAGTACATCCAGACTTTTGATTGTTTGTCGGTTGATAATGTTTATAACGAAAAGTTATTTAGATGCATATTAAAATGTTCCAATGAAAATGGAAAACATGACTACAAACTGATTTTTATTATTAGTTATAAATAAGCTATTTGTTTGACTAAATTAACTTTCGTTATTATTTTTTTAAACAGATTTAAATGGTAGATAGGTAGTGTATTAATTTATGAAAATTTGGCTGTATTGTGATAGCTTAGATAAAGTGCACGTTTCATTTTGCAGTAAAACATTTTATTTGCATTTGCATTTGGATATCAAACTATATATCATATAACATACCATAAGTTGGTGGCAGAGTCATGTTTTCATTTATTCCAAGTTTCAATAGTTTTTCAAATTTCTATACAAAAGGGTTGTCGGATGCAAATAAAACTTGGGAATAAATGAAGCTTTTTGACTAGAAGACAGCTTTCTTGCAATGACGCCAGTGTTCACAGGAATTGATAAAGCGATCTTCTTTAGGATTGACGTTGGTTAAATTGATATACCTTTTAAGCCTCCTGGATGTATGTTAACTTATTCACTGAACGGAAATCCAATAAAAACCCTGTTATTAGTTTAGATGGTTGTTGGCTCCTAGTACAGGAAGTATTACATAGAAGAAGAACAGTCGGGGAATATTACCATTATTGAAAATTGGGACTCTATAAGCATTATTCGAATCTTCATGATTATTAGCAAACCACCAAACTATATGTACGGTTTTTCATTTATAAACAAACGAGTAAATAAACTTAACAAACTGAATTTACATTTTATATTGTTTTACAAGTTAGCAGTCCAAAAAGTGAACAGTTTAATGACGATCCTGAAATTCTGGATAATCAAAATGTAGAAAAGACAAGCAATAGTGAAAGTATTTTGCCTAACAACAACCTGACTGTATCAAATATAAATGACGCAGATAAAGAAATTCCCCTATTACCCGAAGAAGCGGGCGAATTAGAACAGAACGTGATGAGTTATTTCGACATGCGAGAAATCAATCCAGTGTGGTTAAATATGGATCGAGATTTGAGTATTGTAAGTGCTTGGAAGATAATATTAATTTGGTTAAAACTGTTACAATAAAAAAACAATGATAAACATATTGACTTTTTAATTAAACATTTACACAACAGCATGCAGTTAACCAAGCAATTTTTTAATATATCAGTTACTAATTTGTTAGAATGGTAAAAGATTGAATCCCCGTTTCTAAATGCCAAAATATTTTTTTTCTTAAAAATAGTCCATACTGCAAAATATTTATTAATTATTATTAAATAAACTAGAAATATCATTTTATTGTAGTATATTCAAAAACCTTGGAGAATATTCTTGATAAAAATTTGCATTAATTGGATAACAAATGACCAATAATAACAATGTTTTAGCAATCAGCCAATAATGCTAATAGTTTGGTAATTGCTTCAAAAATAATTGACCAATAAAAACAAAACCATATGATGATTGGATGGGTAATTATCAGCCAA
>JAKXYG010001463.1:0-10000 GCA_025895645.1 Cardicola forsteri | reverse complement strand
AACACAACATTCAGTCAATTCTTTTGATCCAATCGGGATCAGTCGCTAACACTATGTGGAGAGTACTTAAAGCGTCAATAAAAATGTACTTAATCAATAGATTTAAAAGTTACAAAATGATAGCTTGATAAACGTAACAAATGTGGAACAATAAGGAAGTTTTATGGTTGGTAGACGGCATTCTTGTGATGTCGCCACTGTTTGCAAAGATTGACGACGCTACCTGATTTTTTGTCAGGGTTATCTACCTTAGTCCAATGGCTATATATGGTATAGGTATACCTTTAGATACCTTCTAAGTTTTACGAGTATATAATTGCACTCACCCGCCGTAGCGGAATCCCAGTAATACCTTTTTAAAAGTTAAAAAACATGCATATTATTTGCTTAAAAATAAATTATATTATACAATATGCATAGATATATAGAAATAGATTATAAAATTTTATTTTCATTTATCATGATTCGTGACATAGTCACCTCTTCATTATTTCTATATTTGTACGACATATTAAACGATCGATCTCAATGGCTTGATAAGCGTAACAAACGTAGAAGAATGACGAAGTTTCTTGGTTAGTAGACGGCAACCTTGTGACTGCGCCACTGTTTACAAAGATCGACGAGGTCGCCTGATTTTTTGTCAGGATTATCTCCCTTAACCTAACGGCTACATATGCATATGTATATCTTAAAGTACCATTCAAATATCCTGATTGTATGCTTACACCCAATTATACTGCTATGCACTCAGTCCCTGCTGTTATTAGTCTAGATGTCCGGGATGTACTATATGGGAGAGGAACAGTCAGGAATATTGCCATCATTAGAAATTAAAACTTTGGAAGCATTACTCAAATCTTCAGGATCATTGGCATCCCAGATAATAAAAGCTATGCATGTTAAATATTTTGGATAATATTCATTACTTTTTATAATTATTTCCCTACATTTTTTAACCTAATGTTGTAAAATTTAAATTTGCGTTTCATAATTAATTTTTTAAATCGAAATGTTTATTTTTCAAACCATTTACATTATATTGTTAAATGACTATCCTATTAAGGTTTGTGTTATCAAGAGGCAATTGAACAAATGCACTTTATATGACTAAAAATACATGAATTTCAAAACTATGATAAATATTACGTCATATTTTTAAGGCATAGACTGGAGCATTGTTTTTGTTCAATGCTTTAAAGTATCATATTGATATCAAGCAATAAATATAAAGCTGAAGAATTTACCAATTTTAGTGCAAACTTACAGTTTCACTTTATCTCGGTAAATTTCAATACTTAATTTCATTATATTCTTTAAAATATAATAAATTTAAAATAGTTTTGGCTGTAATAATATCAAAAAATTATTAAAATATGATCGAAATAGTAGTTGTTTAAGGTAATACTAAAATGGGTCAATTATTCAATTTTATATCTAATACGGAATCTCAACACGATTATCTGGAACAAGAAGATGACAACGGTTATTGGTGTCACCCTGAGTATTATCACTAAGCGGCCTTATTTAGGGTTAGCAGTACTTGCTCCACACTGAGAGGGGCCTAGAAAGGTGGTTTAAATATTAATCACCTTTTCACTAGAATGACTGGCCGCTGATAAGTGGTCTATATACTCGCGGTCGAAACTCTTACAAAAATCAATTAAATGCCGTGGTCAACAGGGAAGATACTAATGACCAAATTCAAAAAAACACTATTCTCAAAGCTCAAACAAGGCAGAATGTAACTCGCAACGCTACTGCCTGCTCTGTGAATATTACTCGCTATAATGCACCGATTATTAAACCTAGGATTTGCCCATTAAAACTGAAATGTTCGCTTGATGTTAGCTCATGGAACGTGCGCTCATTGTCTACACTGGCTGCGCAAGATTGTGTTGCTGCTGAGCCTAACCGTCATAATGTTATTATTTTATGTGTTCAAGAAACCCGTTATTCAGGAGCTTGTGCTGTAAAATTACCTTCAGTATCAACATTTTGACCTTCTCAACAGAATGGCTAGCCGCAACTAACCGGTCGAAACTCTTACAAAAATCAGTTGAATGCCGTAGTCAACAGGGCAGATGCTGAAAGCCAAATACAAAAAGCATCATTCTCAGAGTTTAAACAAGACAGAATGTAACTTGCAACGCTACTGTCTGCTCTGTGAATAATACTCGTGATAACGCACCGGAATCTAACCATCATAATGTTATTATTTTATGTATTCAAGAAAACCGTCATTGAGCTATAAGATTACCCTCAGTGTCGACCTTCTTGCCTTTTCAATATGATGTTTCTGGACCCGCTAAATATGGTGTTGTGATAATTACGTCCTCAAATGAGATAAAAGCTCTTATTGGTTGATGCCCTATTAATTCTAGAATTCTAACCGCCCACTTTTGGACTGGGAATTTAATTTTGGGTATGATAAATGTATACACTCACATATTAAATCACACTAAGTCCAAAATAAAAGCATTTTATGTACTAGTGGCGATCACAACCATTAATTTAGAAAACAAATCAAATTTTATAATGGTAATGGGGAATTTTAACGCTAGGCTAAGTGCTGCTAGCTGCTCAGCAGTTGACAAATGGACGACTAGCAATAGCAATTGCTCAAACGGTGACTATTTTAGCACATATGCTTTACAACATAATTTAATGTAATTTAGTATAAGAGACAAGATTGCCGCTCTCAAATTGACTGTGTTCTTTTCTCCCGTAACTGGTTTTCATCAATTAAAGTCGTGTGTGCATTCTACGGTTACTGTACTGGAACAAAAAATGGAAGTGATCACAGGTTATTAAAGTGAACACTCACTTAAATTTTTATCCAAACGAAAGCATTTTAATCGCCCAAACTATAAATCTATCAAAAATACATCCCATGTTCAGGAATCCTTTGAAAAAGCATATTTAAATGCTGGTCCTTCCATTAACTATAATAATAAAGTAGAATATAATGGAAATGAATCACATCTAAGCTAAATGCGGCCTCTGGGTTATTACCTAGGAAACTCAACATACAACCAACATTCCAGATTTCCAACTCCACAAAAATTTTACGAAATGAATTTTTGAATAAAAATCAGCACAGACAATTGGATAAAGACAAGAAGATACACAACGAATTTCAATAATGATCAAGAGAAATATTGGTCGCATGTGGCTGAGGAATTAGAAGATACTGCAATGCGTAACATTACTCAAACCTCATTCAAGAAGATCAATGAACTTTGCAAAGGACATTCTTTCCACAGACAACGCTCATCAGCAATCTCTGTAAATGAGTGGACATCCCACTTCACGAAGTTACTTAACTCCATCAAACACAAAGCGACGGATGCATCCAATCAACTCCTTACACACTCCTAGATCCCCTCATACTTAGTTTCTATAGAGGCCCCTCGCACAAAGAAATTATTTTAGTATAAAAGATAGAAAGGCTACAAGAGTAAATGGCATACCAATAGCTTTTAAATATGATGGAATAAATATCATACAAGATTTATAATCCTTGATAAGCTTCATTCTGAATAAAGAGAAAATACCAGAAGCATGGACACAAGCTACTATAATCCCAATCCATAAGAAAGGAGACACAACAGACGCGTTAATTATAGAGGAATCAGCTTACTTTGTGGGGATTCAAAATGTTGGCAAATAGTATTTTACGCAGGATCCGTGGCGAACGGGAGTGTTGTACAGGAGCAAACCAGGTTTGATTTTGTCCTGGGATGGGATGCATCGATCAAATCCACACTGTTCGTAGAACATTAGAACTTCGATCGCGATACCAACAGCATACATATTATGCATTTAAAGATTATTCAGCCGCCTTTGATTCTGTTGATCGCAACCTGCTGTAGAATCTACTCATTGCATAAGGAATTCCTGCCAAGATTGTCAAGTTTATTAAATCGTTATACATGTCGTCAAACGCAGTAATACGAAATGGAGAATATTTAACTAATGCAATCTACATAAACTCAGGAGTCTGCCAAGGATGTGTTTTAGCACCTACACTTTTCCATTTTGTAGCTGATGCTATCTTTGATAAAGTTCCTCGGTCAATTGAGGGGTGTATAACTCATGATGGTCGCAAGATAGCGGATCTTCAATATGCAGTTTTTATAGCAGAAACCGAAGAAAATTCGCAAAACGCGGTTGAACTTACTCAAAAAGCCTCAGAGAAATACGGTTTATATCTTAATATTAAAAAACAGTGGTTTTAGAAAACGTCCTCTTTAGAAATCCAATCATTGTCAATGGTAGCCCACTCCCTGTAGTTGATGAATTTACGTACCTAGGTTCGGTTATAGATAATAAAGGATCCAGCTCTTGACAGATTTAGCGTCGTATTCACCTCTCTGCTGCAGCCTTTAGGCGTTTAAGTAAACCTTTATGAAACAAAAGTAATATTTCTATTAAAACCAAGATTAGAATATATAAGAGTTTAGTGCGCTCCATTCTACTTTATGCATGCGAAACTTGGACTCTCACCCAAGTGGATACACAAAAACTTGTTCATTTTGAACAAAGCTGTTTAAGATCCATATGGTTTCGCTCGTTGTCCTCTATTGAACGCACTCGTTTAATAACTAATAAAATATTTCGACAATTCCCAAATATTTGTAAGTCACTTAGCATTCATTGGCCATGTATCTCTAACACAATAAGAGAAAAACGATTAAAATGGATTAGTTACTCATCCAGTCGAAATATATATGGAAGCCCAGGCGACTAACGAAAAATTTAAACGGACATTGTAGCACACGAACTTAGTCCTTTTATTTATGCTAAGCACCCTCGTCCAAATGAATTGCTTAATTGGGCGTCCATTTGCTTACAGTTTACAGCTAATAGAAATCACTGGAGGTTTAATTCGGAATGTAATTAACATTTAATGTCAGCACACCTCAATAGTGTCGTTTATTAAGTGTATATTGCAAAAGTTGATGTTTTTGCAGACGTTTTTGGAATTTGTACTACCCTGGGCGATAATAACCGGTAGGGGATATTTATCTCCGATGAAGATTATAATCTGAAACACTAAACAATTAACAGAAACGATGTTTTAAAAAGATACCAAAATTTTTATTATAATTTTAAAATCAATCTATTTTTACATTGAATAATTTTGTTACCCAATGTTCATTTTGAATTATGGAAACTTGTTATTTCATTCTGCTGTAACTGTTATCTTATTATAATATTATTATAGTCAAAAATATTTAAAATTTATTATAAAATTACTATAAAATTAAATAGAAAAAAAATCATTAAAATAAGTGTATCTTTAATTGTTTATGGTATTGCTAAAATTGGTCTAATCTATTTTATATTTCATGCTGGACCACAACGTGATACTATCGAGTATTAAACAATTAAAAAACAATGTTCAAGTCTATATTTTAAAAAATATACCATGATTTTTGTCATTTTAAAATCAATGTATTTTAAATCATATAAATTACAAAATCCTTGTTTAGAATAAATATAACATTCATACAATCGCTTCGAAATTAACAAACTCTAATATAATTGTAATTTCTTTTAATTATTGCAAAATTTAATGCAAATGCCTTGATAAAAAAAATTTAATTAAAATTTATTATGAAATGCGACATTAAATTCCATATTATCCTAAAACATCGGAGCCAACACTACCTTAAATACTTACAAATATATGGGAGGGAATGAAAATTACATAAATAATGAAAATGTATAGCTTTTGTTATCTGTTATATATATATGAAGTGAATATACGTTGTTTTCTTATTTTGTATTAGGCCGAATATATGTTGAAACTCGGATTGGAAAGCAGTAAGAATAACACAACTATTTTGCATAACTAATTGTGTAACGTTTTGAACACGAATGGATATGCCTACTAGAATTTATCGAAAAGGAAGCTTAAAAATACTTTTCAAATAAAAATGTCCAAAACCAATTTGCATTGTTAATTATTTTCCATATGTATATAATTATTTGCACAGCATAATGAACGTTCGACTCCGACAGCCTGATAAACGTAACAAATCAATAGCTAGTAGACGGCATCCTTCTGACGGAATCTTTGTTTGCAAAGATTAACAAGGCTGCCTGAGTTTTGGCCAGACTTATCTCCTTTAGCCCAAAGGCTACATATGGTATATGTGTACCTTAAGATACCTTTCAAATACCATGCGGTAAGCATGTACCAAAACAGAAGCCCAGTTATATCGCTGTTTACTAAGTCCATGCTAAGTTAATTTTGGAGCTTGGACGCATCTAGTCCATTATTTGACAATCAGGAATATCATCGTTACTGGAACTGGAATCTCCATAAGCTTAAGGCAAATTGCCAGGATTATTAATACCCCCAATTTGTATTGGATGCATAACACAAGTTGGTAGCAGAGCCACCTCTTCTTCTCGAATTCCTATATGGAAAGATTATCGGATGCTAATTGAACTTGGAGAGACAAATGAAGATTGTTGACTAGAAAACCGCTTCCATGCGATGACGCCAGTATTCACAGGAATTGACAAAGCAATATTCTTTAGAGTGAATCGTGATGATATTACATACTATTTAATGCAGTAAATTAAATTATTCATTTGGGGGTGGGGTGGTAATGCCTTCATGAAGCATTTTCACAAAGGCCGATTACAATTACACAAACAGCCAGTGAGGTCAAAGTAGACTAGATTAGACACTAATATAAGAGATCAAAGCGTAACACGATTGAATATTTATTTTATCAAAACAATGCTGATTGCTATCCACAACAGCAGCGTCATTATCGTACCACATAATAGTAACAATAATAACAACAAAAATATATACCAGTAAAAATATGTGTGTGTAAACAAAAAAAACCAAACTGTTGTGTTTGTTGAAAAGGCCAATGAAGATTTTGGAAAAAAACAAATTGCAAAAAAAATCACCAACTTTCTTTCTCTCATACTATCATTCTCAAACGCACACACACACACGCAGATCAAACAGAAATGCTGCTAAATCGTGTTAATTTGAAAAGTATCTAAACAAAATAATATTGTGTCCAAACACGCGCGCACACACACACGACTGAATGAGCACGTGTTTGGTACACCAAATAAAAACTAAATCTGATGACGATGATGATGATGATAATGATGACGCGTCTCTCCATCGTCAATTGGGCAGCATCGACTGGTGTCGGTGCAAATTGCGATTTAGTACCGAACGCACGTCGCTCACAAAGCGCAGCGCATCGAGTACAGGCAACAAACACAGAAGAGCTGTATCACGTGAGTCGGAAAACCACGACCGAATGGGGATGGCGTTGTCTGGATAGATACAGAATAATAATAATAGTAATAATAATGTGTCAACTATTTTATTATTATCGCTAGTATAAATTGCCATTAAACAAGAACGTTAGAAAGCTGACAGCAGCCTAATTTCAAAACAGATGCAGACAATTCGGATTTCTTCATCAAAGTGCTTCTGTATGGGTCTAATGGCAAGGAAATGGGTAAATCATTATATCTCTACGTTCTGTGGTGGTTCAGTAGTACAGCACTGGACTCGAACTTGAGTTTGAGTGCCACTGCCAGCACTAAATGCGGACCCTCGTTTGGCTTCGCCCCCCCCCTAAATCGTCAAGCAACTTGAATGCTAATGATTCTGAGGAATTTGAGTAATGCTCATAGTTTCAATTTCCCATGACAGTAACATTCCTGACCGTTCCTCATCAACGTGCTGCATTCTCGACTAGATGCCACCAAGCATCTAGACAAATAACAGCAGAGACTAAGTGAACAGCAGTATAAAAGGGATTCCGCTTTGGAACATAGGTGCAACCATACACCCAGAATATTGAAAAGGTATCATAAGATATACGTATACCATATGTAGTTGTTGGGCTAAGGAGGATAACCCTGACAAAAATTCAGGCAGTTTCGTCAATCTTTGTCAACAGTGGTACCATCACAAGGATGCCGTCTACTAGCCAAGAAACTTCGTCATTCTTATCTGTTTGTTACGCTTATCAAGCCATTGAAATCGATCAGTTTAATATACCGTCCAAGTATAGAAATAATGAATAGGTAACTACGCATTACCAACCACAATGAATGATTTTACCAAACCTAATCTAAAATGTCATTGTTCAATTAATATGAATTTTCTAACAATAGACAATTCATATTAATCAATTATAGTCCATTTATCTTATCAATAATGTAGGTGCAAAGTCGTCGCCATCATCATACTAAGGTAATATCAAGTAAACAACAATAATTAATTCATAGCCAAGACTGCGCAGGTCAAGTCAACCACTAAAAGTGCACGTTGAGCCAACTTACTACTCGAATATTTCAATTAATAGTGTTGACGCGATGGTTCAACCAATAAAACAATAATGGAAAACAAATATTAAAGACAGGAATGCTAATGATCATGTGAGGATTTGAGTCAATGCTTATACAAAGTCTCAATTTCCAATGATGGCACTATTCCTGACTGTCCGTCCTGGACTTGGTACTCCTAGGCATCTAGACTAATAACAACAGGGACCGAGTGCACAACTGCATAACTGTGGTGACATCATAAGGATGCCAAGAAACTTGTTCATTCTTCTACGTTTGTTACGCTTATTAAGCCATCAAAGTCAACCGTTCTATATGCCGCATAAATATGGAAAATAATGTAGAGCTGATCACGTTACCAACCAAATTGGAATGAATGAAAATTAATAGCGTTCATGATTGTTTAATCCATATGACAATAATGAAAAGGCAACCATGTCTCCAATCTGCAGCATACCATCATCATCGTCATTATTGGGAATCAATATCCCCACCGATTGTAATCACTTAAAGTAGTCCAAATTACCAAAAGAACATCCAAGATGCTTAAAGAGGTATCTCAAAGTGTCCATTTATTATATGCAGCCGGTTAGAGGCTTATCAATCCGTCAACCGGCGTTAACCCCCAATTTTAACAAGAATACCTCCATTTAGGTATCAGAGACATCTCTTCATTAGTTCCAAGTTTGCATAGCATCTCGAATTCTTAGACGAAGAGGATGTCGGATGCGAATTGAACTTGGGGGCGGTAGGATAAATAAGGTTTCTTAATTAAAAGACTGCTTCCTTGCATATAAACGATCGACTTTGATGATTTGACAAGTGTAACAATCTTATAAGAATGACAATGCTTCTTGCTGGTAGACGACATCCATGTGGCGTCGCCACTGTTCGCAAGGATTGACCAGGCCGCCTGATTTTTTGTCAAGGTTATTTTCCTTAGCCGAACGGATACATATGGTATGCATATATCACACCTTAAGGTACCTTTTAAGTATCTTAAGTATATGTTCGCATCCTGCTGTTATTAATCTAGATGCTTATGCTCACCAGTCCATGATGCACCACATGGAGGACAGTCAGGGATATCACCATTGCTGGAAATTGAGACTTTGTAAGCATTATTCAAATCCTCGGAATCATTTGCATCCCATTTGTCAGAATGTCGTGTAGTAAACGACGGGGTCGGTTCTTTTTGTGACTTTATCGTTCGAATATGCGGGCGATGAAAAACATCCATCTCATAAATTTTGTCCATTATTTTGTACACTTTACGTTTCGTAGGAATTGATGCGTACAAAGTTTTATCTTTAGGCGCGAATTTAAGAAGACGGATCATATTGGTTTGAGATTATAAAAAACTAGCATTGCCTTTCCCAGTCTGGCTTTAACATCCATCTTAGTTTTGCCGTCTTTATTCTTTGAAATTGTACTATAAGCACACAATTCATAATTTATTATTGATTGTCAATACTAACGATTGTACTTTAAAACCATTTTGTTATTGCATTTAATAACGGTCGTCACTTCGTACTTTTAAATAGCACAAAGTGTTTCTGCATTGCCAACAATTGTGAGCAGTTGAAGTATTGCTTATTTTGGGTGTCATAGCAGGCTCAACGCAAACTTGGCTCTACATGCTGACCTCGCTAGA
>JAKXYG010001148.1:0-27849 GCA_025895645.1 Cardicola forsteri | reverse complement strand
AATCAATTTCAATATGCTAATTTTGACAGCTCCTATTTTAGCCCCTGTATATATATATATATATATATATAATGTATTTAACATGTAAATAATTTTTAAAATTAAAGTAAAATATTGCACATATTTGAAATTTAATTTTACACATAATTTGGTCCTTGCATTAAAATTACACAAATATATATATTGCTTCAATTATTTAATACTAACTCATTACCTATGATATTATTATATTTTTGTAAATAAATAAATTAAACGAAATCTTGAACGTATTTATTATGTCCAATTAGCAAATAGTTTTCAAAATAATTTTATAGCGGTTTAGTTCTTAATTTCTATTCGCAATTTCCTAGGTATAATGTATCACATAATTAATGCAGAATTTAAATGTTTATTTTTAATAAAAATATAAATATAAACTAAATAAAAATAGTACATAATGTATAAAACAATTGTGTATTCAAACACATTTATAGTAAATATACTGAAAACGTCGGATAATGCATAATGTGTTAATTGTTTTATTACGCGACAATAATCATAAACAAAATGATTATTTTTTATATTATCTTACAACAGTTTACATATTCTTCTTCTTCTTCTTTTTCTTCTTCTTATTATTGTTATTATTATTAAGCTTTAATAATTCACTAAAAATACATTCGGCGTAAAATACATTTTTACCATTAATATAAAAAAAGAATAGTACAAATAATAGGATCATAATAAAATAAAATGTCATATGTTAATGAATATAGATATAATCAATATAGTAATTATGTGATTTTTAAGGAAATTTAAAATTACTATACATTGAATGAGTCATTATAAGACACACTTGTTTCATTATACTGTAGGATGTTCAAATTAGTTCACAATAAATGCGTGAGTGGAACAATTCCTACTTTGGTAAGTTTGTTAGTAGTTCAATTTTGTTTGATTTTGAATTAGTCAATATTTTGGATAAGTTTGGCAGACATGAATTTTTGTATTGGTCAGTTTTGGTTTTCATGTGCAGGTAAGTTCTTTTTGTTTTTCTAGAAGCTTTAGAAATGTTTAAAGCTGCATGTAGTGGGTGACTGTTATTACTTTCAATCCTTGGTGCTAATTGCATACAGGATTTAATATGTTTATCAACAATATCATTTAATAAGATAGAATATTTAAATCCTGCAGATTCTGATACCAATAATATGCATTTTTTTAACATAATATAATCTTGTTTTAATAAACCAGGATAAATTAGAGGTGAGCAATATCAAAGGATAAAAAAATGATATACTGAACAATTTAGTAATATAATTGTTAACATTTAGTTTTCTTAATCTTTTTATATAGTAGCATAAGGTTTTGATTTTTAAAAATATATGCTCTACATGATCACACCATGTAAGTATGCTATTCATGTTTACACCAAGATATTTAAGTTTTTACAATTGCATATGTTTGTTTGATTTAATTTAAATGTTCTGTTTAATTCCATTGTTTCTCTTGTATGCCTCGTTGTAAATTAAACAAACGTGCATTTTACCGAATTTAAATTCAAATCAAAGTTAGTAAACCATTGTCTAATTTTTATTAATAGAACTTTTAAATTTGTTTAGATCATTATTTAAAGAAATGTTTGTGTACAAAAACATATCATCTGCAAATTTAAACAAAAGTGATGGTTTCGGCACTTGCCATAGGTCTACGTACAGTAAAAATAAAAACGGAGATAGTACTACAGCTTATAGAACTCCATTATTATTTTCTGTTAACTGTAATTTATTATGACCAATTTGTATAAACTGTTTTTTTTTAAAAATAATTCCGTTGCCAGTTTAAGATGTGGTTGGGTGTTTCAAAAAGCTCAAAACGATTAAGTAATTTTTCTCTTGATATACTATTAAAAAAACAGATTTATTATTCAGAAACATGCAGTATATTGAACCTTTTTCTTTGTCAAGGGATTTAGTAATGTAATGAACAAAACTGGCTGCACAGTCTAGAGTAGAATGATTATTTTTATAAGTAAATTGCTAATAACCATTACTAATGTTCAATATAGGCTTAAGGTTTTGGCATCCATTTTACATTAATTTGCTTTTGATTTGTTAAAAATTTTGTTAAATTTTTTCTAAATAGATTGTGAATCACAGTTTGGTTGAAAATAATTATTAGCATAGTTATTAAATTTGTTTATTTCCAGTTTAATTTGATTGTTTAAGTTTTTTAATTAAGTATATTTACTAGATTTATATGTTACTTTTTTTTGTCGTCTAAGCCTTTTAAGATTTAATAAAGAAATATTGTTGTTTGTAAACTCAACCTTAACTACTGAACAATATTTGTTAAAATAAGTGTTAATAAGGTCAGTAAAAAGTACAGTAGGATCATTTTGGCTAATATTGTTAAAATTGATGTTATTAATGTTTAATAATGCGGATTTAAGTAATGCTACATTTGAAGTTGATATATCTTGCACATGTATAAATAATTTAAAAATAGGCTTTAAAAATTTTGAATGATAATGCTTGGTGTATATTTTTGAAAACAAACGAATTATGGAGTGGACATATGTTGAAAAATGTGCATGTTGTTTTACTGAAAAATAATCAGGTGTATTTGTAAAAATATAATCTAGTTGTTTTTGAAGTCTAGTAACAATATTAACTAGATTAGTAAGGCCCATTAGTTTGAATAAATTAGTATTCGCATAATTGAAATCACCAGCTAATATGATTAAAGTATTTTTATCCACATTGATAGGATAATCAATTAGTTAAACGTAAAATTGTAGAAATAATTAATTTTTACAGTGCTATGTAAACATTTTTAATGTTAATATTTTTATAGTGAGACATATATTTATTTTTGCAATTGACAATTAAACACTCAATTCCATTTTGAGAATATTTAAATTTTGATTTAGGATTATTACAGTATTCTTTATTAATATATGTAATAAGGCCTCCCACACATTTCTTAGTGCAATTTTTTTAATCAAATCAAAATATAAATAATTTATTAAGTGCTATAAGATTATTCTCAACATATATATTTAACCATAATTTATGGATTAATATTACACAGATATTCATATGTAATTTGTTTGTCATGAGAGATCGTAAATCAAAAATTTTTTCAAATATTGACCTGCAGTTTAATGGCAGTAGTAACGGTAAGAACAACTCATTAGGTAACTTTAATATTAAAGCTTTTTGAAAACCACTATAATAAAATTTTTGTATATTTTGAACAATTGTATGTTTTAGCGTGTTAGAGAAAGTGCATAAAATTAAATTTGGGCATTGTCAAAATTCGAATTTTAGGGATAGAAGTGTATGTCTGTAAATTTTATTTTGATTGATTAGATTTAATAAAAATAAACTAAAAAATTGATTTATACAAAGAAAAATATTAAGATATTTAAAAATATATTAAAAAAGTAACGGTAAAAAGTATTTAATTTCGGTGTTATGGAAACGTATATATACAAAATTTAAACTATTTTATGTAAAAATATTGTAGAAACATTTTAAGTAATTAACCTCCCATTCTTATTTTAATAAAACTGTCAAACTTTTACTTTAACCGATTAATCTGAAACGCAATGTTGAAAACCTAGAGTGCATAATTACAATAAGTTTAAAGATTAAAAGCTTTTATATAATGAATGAAAAGAAAAATAAATAAAAAGTCGTAATTTTGGTTTAAATATTAAAAAATTGCAAAATTAAAATAACTATTACTACTGTATAGAGAGTTGAAAAACATAATATTTGCCTAAGAACAACAGAAACTGGAACTGCACTAATAAATGTATGAAATAATTTGGTTATAGCTTACAAGTTAGAATAAAATTAAATGAAATTTAGTAAATATTGTACTTTTGTTTATGTACAAACATAAAAAGTCAATTAATCTGCAATTTAAAAAACATTAAGTATGCTCCTTTAAACAGCAAGACTTAGGAAACACCGTGTGGAATATAAATAAATAGAAAAAAAAACATTCCCACATGTTTTTGAGTATAAACGGTTGACTATGCAATCCACGGTTATTTATTATCCGGATATTTTTTTAAAACTATAACTGCATTGTAAAAAAATTGCTTATTTATTTTGTTTCTATGGATAACATGGAATTAAGTACAGAAATGTACCAAAATAAATTTAAACAAGAAAGCATTTAAGTAGGTCAAAATTTAAAACATTTTTTATAACCTTTTAGGATTGAACTACGTCAAAATAGTATTTTAGTGCATTTTGTTAACATAATTTTTAAAGATTATTTTAATAAAAAATTGATGTGCTTAATATAATTATATAATTTATGGAAAATTAATTGATTTTAATGTATACATTTGGAAGAACCTCATGTATATATTGTAAATGTAAACAGATTGAATGTGAACGCAACGGAAATGTTAAATCAATTAATGTTTTTTAAAATTCATTTTGTTTAAATATTGTCTATTGTAGAATAGATAAAATGTAATTGTAAAATTATTTAATAGAAAAAGTAACTTACACGCTGCATTGATTAAAATTAATGCTACAGTTACAAACCTTATATTATTAATTGTTATTTATTATAAATAAATAAATTAAAGAAATAATAAATCCTATCTGTAATACACAATTATTACTTAATTTGCAAATGTCTTCAGTTGTAAGTTCTGTAACCTATTTTTAAGATATTTTCAAGACAATATTTGTAGTAAGTGTATATGTAAACATGTTCAATGTAAGCATAATAAATAATCATTATATTGCGGATAGTGTTAATTATTATTTATTAACTATTAATACACTGAAGAGCGTTATAATTAATAGTAACATAGAAATTAATAGTATTGCTCTGTTGTAGTTTTTTTTACCCCTAATTTCATCCTGACCTTATAATTACATAATTATGTACAGTACTTCATTTATTTAAAAATAAATTATTCCATACCATAAATTTATATCATTTAAAAAAAATTAATTAAACTAATATTTAAACGTATTTATCATGTGCGATTAGCACACAGTTTGTAAAATTATTTAATTCTGTTTTTATTTTTATTTTATTACTAATACACAAAGTTATTTTATTTATAATTATAAATATTTATTTATTTGGTAAAAAATGTATAAATACGCTAACTGTAATTTCATTTTTATTAATAAATATAATAATAACAATATTTTTTTATTAATTTGTGCCCAGTATGTGTACTGTAAAACTTGAAAACCAAAATGGTGTTTTTTACTACTTTTATACTTACTATGTGTATAATCATAGTTTGTATAAATAAACAGGTTGAATACAAATAAATCATTTTTATGCTAAATAAATTAAAATTTAAAACATATATGTTTTATATAAATGTAAACAAAATATAACTTTTTTTAAAAATAATGTTACTTTTTTATAATACTTTGTATTTTAGCAATGTAAATTGTTTTATAAAACTGGAGAGCATATTTAACTTATTTTTACATATTTACAAGTTTTATCGTCATTTTGTATTAATCCTTACATAATGATTACACAACCATATGTAATACTTTATATTTTTAAAATAACTTACAGCCTATATTAAATAAATAAATAAAATCAATATTTAAACATATTTAATATGTATTATTTTTTATAAGTACACTATTTAAAAGCGCGCAAATAGTTGTATTAATGTCCCTTTGTTTTGGAATAATAATTTTTATATTACAGTTTTTATGTAATGTAAAATTCTAGTTAATGTATGCAAATCTATTGCATAATAAAGCAAAATGATTAACATGATTTATAAAAAAAACTATTAACAAAAATACGGATTTTTAGTTACCAAGTGTTTGAAGACATTAGAAAGTCTAAAAAATTCAATAATCTATGTGATCATCTTTTAAACAACCTGATCCAGACGTTTTGGAATGCTGTCGATGAAAGTGTTAATATATTCTTGTTGATATTATTCCTGTTTAAACTATTTTTTTTGGTTTCTGAAATAGGTTTATTATAATTTTTAAAATTTATATTAATTTTCTGAACATCTGTAGTAGTCGTTACACATTTTCTTCCAATATTTTCATAATTTCCTTGGTTTTTGATTGTTAATAATCCGATAAATTGTTGAAAAATTAACTTTGTATAAATTTGCCAATCTTTTGGGCAAAAATTCTTTATTTTTTAATTCTTTAATAATACAATTTTTATGTTTGGTAATATGAAAACATTTTTTATCACTATTGACCATTTCACAAATGATGCAATCAGAGAGCAAAATTAGTTGATGAGCAAAATCTCAATGATAAACGTTATTAATAAATCAATCGATTCGTGTTATATTTTTCATTTAAAATAAAAAAAATTGTTATTTTTATTTTTATAGATTAGAATATTTAAATGTTTTTTTTTGAGAATTACTATAACATTTTAATCATAGCAGATTTGAATGCGCGTTAAACATTAATGTTAAGAATTATTTATTGTTCATTATTAATCAAATTGAGCATGCAAAATAATAATGAGCTAATTATTATAAAACATTATGTAACTTCAACTTTATTTTCACGTTTATATAAAAGTAGCTTTCAGAATATACTATTTTGACCGACTCAGTCTTCTTAAATAAATATTTCTAAGTATATATAAGTGAAATATTAAGTACTTGACATTATTTTTAATTCTCAATATTTATTTTTACTTAAAAACAATTGGACATAACAAATTAATTTAGATTTAATACTTTTGTAATTTTTTGCGTTAATTTTTAAAATGGTCGTATGTATTACTAGAATGTGAATAAATTGCACAAGCTTTACAGATTTATCTTACAACTAATTTGCTTTTTATATAATAATTTTACAGTCGTATTTAATATTTAATTATTTAAAAATAACTCGCAATTTACAATAATGTTATATCATTTTAAATAAATAAATAAAATCAATATCCAAATTTACTTAATGTGCATATTTGGCACATAGTTTGTAAAAAACATTTAATGGAAATTTATTCCTAATTTATGTTTAAAAATTTTAAAAGATATTTGATTATTAATTTTTTTTAATGTATGTTTACTACTTTAAATGGTTTACAGAAAGCTTGTTTGTTTTTAGATGAATGAATAAATGTGACCAAATTAATTTGAGTTTATAAAAGATTATTATAGCCTATCCAAAATTGACATTAATTTTATATTTTCCGTTTTTACTAATGATAATTTTTACATAAGTATATTAATCAACAGTATCGGTGTTTTTTAATAATTTTGATGAGCATATAATTGTTTGACATTGTGCCCAACACTTTTGTTTTTAAACAGTTAACCAGTAATTAATATAAGTACTAATTTCACTAAAACGTGTTTTAATGTTTTACCTTATTTCGGTGAGTTATACTGAGTAAACCAATATTATTTGCAATGTCCAAATTTGTTAATTAGCTGTAATTTTGTTTAATAATTTAACATAAATTATTTCTAAACCAAGGTTTAATAAAATCACTTCAAAAAAAATGTTGTTAAAAAACATTCTAAACATAGCAGTGGGACCACATTTTATTGCAACACAACAACTTAAATTTTGGTACAACCAACGCATAATATTTACATGTTATAACTGTGTTCCGTAAAAACGATATTCTACAAAACATATTTAAAAAATAATGTTAAAAACGTTCATAATTTAATTATAAATTGTTAATTATGTTCAATAATGTTACGGAGAGTGAGCATATATTCAATACAATAATTGTTTTTCCGAAAACTTATTTGTTATTTTGAAAAATGTTCATTTACCGCATTACTTAAATGGTTTATAATTATATTGCAAAATACCCTACCAAAAACAATCAATAAGGTTGTTTTGCATAAATTCTTGTAATTGTTTAAATGCTTTGTAAAAGGAACATTCATTATGCAACAAATTTTTTTGTCTGAACTCTATGTTGTCACAATTAAGTTAATATATAAAAAAACTTATTATTTCCAACAATAGTAATTACATTAAAAATAAATTAAATAAGAATTTTAATATTTATATTATTTACATTTTGTACGCATTATGTAAACCAAATAATAAGAATTATAATTGTTTACTGCAACATTTGCATTACTAAAAATTAATTTTATATTGTAATGTAATGTTTAATAGAGCATAAAATATTTACTGTTATTAAAATTATTTTTGTAAAAATAAATTTATTATATATACTGGTAAACAAATAGTTTTGTTGTTTTACATTGTTTATTTAAATAGTTTTAATTAATCTAATAATAAATTTAATTCATCTTAAATAATTGCATAAATATATAATATGTAATACAACTAATTGTTTTAAAAAGTTAATGTTTTATTACTATAAATCACTTTTGAATCACTGCAGTATGCTTACGTGACGTGCTGATTAAAAATAACTTGTTGTTTTGCGCTTGCTCGTTGTTATACGTGTCATTGTTGTTTGTTTTTAGTGCTTTTTGTTTTTGTGTCAATTGTGCAACCTGCTGTTGCTCAATTGTTTGAATTAGTACGATTTGCATGAATCGTGCCTGAACCTTATATATATACACTGAATAAATTAGTGCTAAAAATTCAGAAAAAAAATTAATATAAATTAATTTGTTATCTCTAATTATTTTTTGGTAAAAATAAATATTAAGAATTTAAAATAATGTTAAATATGTAATAGATGCTTTATATTTATTTAGAAATATTTATTTAAAGACGCTCAGTCGGCCAAAATAGCATATTTTAAAAACAGCAGTCATATAAGCGTGGATAATAAGTTAAATCTATATAATTTTTATAATAATTGGTCGATTATTAATTTGTGTGCTTAATTTCATTAAAAATAAACAACGTTTAATAGTTAAAATTTAAACATTCAACTTTGATCCAGTTGTACCGTCATAATGCTAATTAAAATTAAAATTTAAATACTTAAAAATATATTTAAAAAATTATTTATTATTTCTTTGTAAAAAAATTTTTTTTCAATAATTAAAAAAAAAAATTATTTTAAATTATAATTGACCTTGAGAATCAGATTAATTTCGTTATTTATTTTCGTTCTGTAAAATGAGTACCAACGATAAAAAAGATTACCATCTCAATGACAATGAACACCATGTTATAAAAAAATTAAAAAACTACGGATTTTTGCCTAAACAATTAGCGGAATTGTATAGAGTAAGTCTTACAACAATTTATCGTGTTTTGAATGGACAAAAACCAAGAAACTATGATAATGTTGGTAGAAAAAGAAAAACAAGTAAGACAGATGATCGCAAAATTTTAATGGAATTTTAAAAAAATTACAACAAGCCCATTTCGAATATTGTAAAAGATAATTTACAAGAATTTAGTTATTCGATGGTGAGAAGCCGTTCAAGAGAATTTGGTTTAACACGTGAATCGCCAATAGTTAAACGATTTATTAATAAAAAACAAAAAGAATGTAAATTTATGTTTTGTAACAAGTGGATTGAACAAAGATTGTCTTATTGGCGCTTGGTATATTTTGCTGATGAAACAATGATTCGGGATGAACCATTTGGATATAAAAATAAAGTACTATGCGGGCCTAATTTTCAAAAACATTTACTTACGGTAGTTAGAAAAAAAGCCCACTCTCGACAAGTAATGTGTTGGTTCGGTATTAAGTATAATGAACCTATTAAATGGAAAATTATATTCGGTACCTTAGATAGTGAAAAATTTGTTTCATTAATGAAGGAAGTTTTTTATAATGAAATGCAACACACTCACACCGGGCTCACTAATGTTTTTCAGGACAATGCTCCATGTCATACGTCCAAAAAGGTAATGTTATATTAACCTAGGTTTACTTTATTTGTTTTATATTTACATTTAGACATTAGAAGGGCTAAAATCAAAAAAATTTCTTTTATTCAATTACCACCTAACAGTCCGGACATAAATGTTATTGAAAATTTCTTCAGTATGCTAAAGTGCAACATCAATAAGCATACTGAAATTGAGGATTTGTGTGATCGTATTCAGTTTGTTGTTCAATATAAAATGAAACAAGAATATATCAACAATCTCATCGACAGCATTCCAAACCGCCTTGATCAAGTGGTTAAAAAGAAAGGCGATCACATTAATTATTAAACATTTTGTTCATTATTATTCAATCAATCATTTGGTAACTGAAAATATTCTGTGTTCTGTTTTTTTTTCATATTTGACGTTATATTTTGTATTAATAATTTTACCAGATTTATAATTTTGAACAAGTTTAACTTTTATACAATTATTTTTTATAATAACAATAGATATTAATAAAATTGTAATTGTATTTTATCTATTATATAATATTGTATATATTATGATTAAACTGAGTTCTTTTTTTGAGTTATGTGATTGCTACGGATGTTTTACTTTAATAACTGCGTTTTTAACACTAATTAGCTTAGGAGTTGTATATATATATATATTCGTATTTTTGTGGCTTGGTGTTATTTTTGCAACTTGTGTTGTACAATTGCTTGTTCGTGTACGATCTGTATGATTAGTACTTAAATTATTTTAGAACATTTTTTTTTCTGATTATCACTTTCCATTTGCATTGTGATATTTGCTTTTTTATTTTATTTTTAATAGTATCTAGTCACTTTTTACCACAATGAAATTTTCCCAACCCGCATTCTGTGGAAGGCGTGGGTGTAGTAAGTCTGTAAAGACCGGTATGTTTTGTTCTGGATGTAATACCTGGTTTCATAAAAATTGTACAGGTCTTTCAAAATCCCATTACTTAGAGCTATCCAATAGCGATAACGACTTTTATTGTATAAACAGTATTTGGTTTAAGAACCAAACGGTATGCTGGTCGCAGGAATAATTCCTCATTCAAACTAATTAAGCTAGTTAATAAAATCAATACAAGTAATTTAAACTTAAAAAAATCGGTTGCGGCTTTGCACAATACTTACTCGACTTCCATTACAAAAGAGGCAAAAGAAATCAGTTTGCTCAAAGATTTTGTAGCGAGTCTTTCTTTGTTAGGTCAAGGATCGCCCATTTTTGACAACTAGAACTGTCCTCCGACTCTCGCAGGACAAAATTCTTTCTGTTGCTAAACAATTCGCCGCTGACAGACGTAGAGAACATAACTTAATAATCAGAGGGATTCCTGAGACGGCAACTAATTACAAGGATTTTGTTTCAGAAATTATTAAATCTTGTCTCTCATAGACCCCTAATGTTAAGATTTTCCGTATGACGTGCAAGCCTCCTTATACCTTTTTCCCAGTCATTGTCAGTAGTGCCCCCAGTGTTGTAACCAATATCTTAAGTATCTGGCCCTCCATTTGTAAAAACTTTCCCGGGATCCGTTTACATAAAAACCATCCTACGTCTGATACAATAGGTAAGTTTTGTGCATTAGCCCTAAATATCTACCCGAAGCTTTCGGCCATCCCAATAGTTAAACTTACTCCTATCAAGCTTAAGGACACCTCTATTCTTATTTCAAACATATAGGATTTTTTTATTTTGCCCCGGAGTCGCGTCCCTTTCCATAATTGTCTAAAAGATTCAGGAGCGTTCCTCCCCTCACCAACCCTGTTTAATAAGTATTTTTTATACCAATGCGTTTAGCCTTTCAAATAAGCTTTCTGAGTTAGCCAGTCTAGTCGAGGTCTTAAGACCTTATATTATTAGGATTACAGAAACTTGGCTTTCGAATGATATACATAATAATGAATTGCTAATCCATGGCTATAAAATCATCCGGCTAGGCTCCAAGGGCTCCAGAGGTGGGGGATATTTCTTCTACATCAAGGGGGATATCAGTTTCTCTCCCTAGCCTTTCATTTTAGTATTGAACATGCACTCACTCAATATGTTTGCTCCCCCACTAGGTTTACTATTGGTAGCTCCTCTTTTTGCTTTTATCTAGTGTTCACTAACAAGCCTCTTTCGTTGATGGTATTAATCATTTATCTCCACTAGGGATGAGTGATCACACTCTTCTTTCTTTCACAACTCACTGTCTCTCACCTGCAATAGGCCTTAAGCATCGGTTCTTGTTTACTCCTAATTTCCGCTGTGCCAATTTTGTAAGTTTCAGGAACTACCTGAGGAATGTTAACTGGGACCTCTCCATTAACAACATAGATAGTTCATATGACCACTTCTCTTACTTCATCTGAATAAGTATAGAGCGTTTTGTTCCTTTTCATACCCCAACCCATTTTAAACCCAAAATTCTTCGTTACATTATCCGCATTATTAAGTTGCGCAATATTGTTTTTAATAAGTGGAAATTGACAAATCTCCCCATTTTCTTCTACCGCTGTTTAGATCTCAGGCGGCTCAAAAGCCTTAGACTCTACTCACTCCTGATCAATGCTAGATCCGATAATAGTCTTTTTTCCAAGTTCATCAAGAATAAGCGAGATTATGATTTTTCTCTCCCTAAACTTAAAATTAATTCTGGTTTCTTTTTATCGTTATCAGAAATGTGCACTACCTTTGGCGATTATTTTAAGTCCGTTTTTAATCTTGATTTTTTAATCAATCCCCTTCCTGAGCCCATCCTAAATTTAGGTTGTCCCACCATTACGTCATCTCTAGTCTTTAAACATTTATTTTATCTTATATCTACACCCCGAGGTGCAAATGAACTATTTCCTAGAGTTTATAAAAAATGTACCTTTAAACTAGTCCCTCTCATCACTTATATTTTTAATCATTCTATTCAGTCCGGTAACTTACCTGCTATTTAGAAACTCGCCTTCATTCGGCCTATTTTAAGACCGGATTCAAGTTTAAACCGGATAGTATTAAGCCAATTAATATTTTATCCGGTTTTAGCAAAATTCTAGAGAAAATCATTAAATTCCATTTGGTTAATTTTATCATTATGAATAACCTTATAAATCCAGCTCAACATAGGTTTATGCCTGGGAAATCCTGTCTTTCCAATCTACTGACGTTTACTAAGAGCATTACGTGCATGCTGGATCGTTCACTATCAGTCCATGTAATCTATTTTGACTTTTGCAAAGCTTTTAATAAAGTTCCGCATTCAGCATTGCTAAGTAAACTAAAAGCTTTTGGGATAAGTCCTCCTCTCCTAGAATAGATAGGTAACTTTCTCACTAATCGTAAGTTCTGTGTCAAATTAGGGATCGCAGCTTTCTCTCCCTCTCTGATATCCTCAGGGGTCCTCAGGGATTTTAATCCCTCCCTTAGCTTCTCATTACACCATAATAGAGCAACTTTAACCTGCTATCGTCTAATAAATTTTTTAGGCGTAATTTAGGAAATATTTCAGCTAACTGTACCCGACTCCTATATCAACTCTACATTAGGTCGCACCTTGCATATTGTATTCAAGTAACGTCGCCTATCCTAAGGGCTGAAATTGACAAAATTAATAAAATTTAAAAAAACTTTACTAAACTGCCGCGTACCCTCAAGAGTCTATCTTACCCTAAGCGTCTGGAAACTCTTCGTCTCTTCCCATTAAATAATAGGAAACTCCGGGGCGACCTAATTTTAATTTCCAAACTTATAAATTCTACCTAGTTTAAGCATTTATTCACCCTCTCCTACAATACCCGTAAAGGACACCCACTCAAACTCTCCAAACCGCGAATTTATTCCCGACTAGGTTATTATCATTTTTTCTTTAGGGCTATCTCTGCATAGAACAGTCTGCCCCACATGTTGTGTTAGTTCCATCCCTCCAGGCGTTCAAATTGGCGTACAATAAATACTACCTTCTTAATTTTACCTAATGCTTTATTTTCGTTTTGTTAACTATTTATTATTTTTATATGATACCTGATACCCTGAACAGAGTATTGAAAGGAGTTTTCCTCCTATTGAACTCTTGTACAAACCTAAAACTATGTTGATAAAATCAAGTTTATTAAAAAAAAATTCAAACTACCTGTAATAATATTAGTTGCATTAAAAATAATGTAAACTATAATATTAAAATTTTTAATATTCATATTTTGTACGTATGTAAACCAAATAAAAAAATTTTTTTGTAGTAACACTTGTATATTAAAAAGTTTATATTATATTATAATCTAAATAAACAAGATTGTATAAATATTATTAAATTATTTTTTATAAATGTTGTTTAAGACTATAAAGATAAGTTTCTGAACTAGCATATAATATATTGTTTTATGTTTTTTTTTTAAAATGTCAAACAAATATAAAATTTAGTTAACGCATGCAAATAAATAATGTAAAACTTAAATGTGTAATGCGCCTAATTTTATTCAAAAATGTATTATAATATTTACTATTAAACATAACAAAATTTAAAATAATGCCAGTGGACATTTGCATAAATGTTTTTTCTAAATTTTAATGTTATTTTATTTTAGATTGGTTTATAATGGTTATTAAACTTAAACAGTTTATCACTATATAGAATAAATCTTGGATTAATATAAAGTATAGTTGTATTGCAGTTGTATAATTTTATATTGTATATTTTATAATTTTTTAATAAATATAAAAAGTTAATTAATAAATGCACGTTAATTGTTGACACATTTATTAAAAAAATTTAAAAAACTGCATTAATAGTAATTACATTAAAATAAAAAAAATTATACAGGTTGCAGGTTTGTACAGTAATTAGATAAAATAAACTCCTTTTGGTTCGTAATTTAAAACTATTAAATATTAAAAAAGGTAAAATAAAAAAGGTAAAATAAATAAAAATAAATAAATAAAATAAAAATGTGTAACCAAAGAATAATTTAGGCTGAATGTTAAACATAATTAGCCAGAACATACTTATTATGTGTTGATTAAATAAAAACTATCAATATTAATAATAATGATAAAAAAGTTATTTCATGTTAAAACAATTCAATAGAAAAAAAAGTGTTACTTTAACTTTGTATAAACCTTGGTTTTGTGTAACATAAAAGTGTGCTCTTTAAGGTTGTCATCCGATTTTAAAAAGTGAGGATTTAGAGATTTTAATACAACTACTTGTAAACTAAAAATAAATTGCCTTAGATTCTTTTATATATTAACAGAAAGATCTTAAAACTGGTTAATTAATATTTATTAGAAAAATGGTTTAAAGTTAACAACCAAAAATTGAGTTAAATACCACGCCCACATTTTTAACAGTTTGCATTGTAAAAATTTAAAATGAGTCACTCAGTAGAACATAGAAATGCAATTGTTTGGTTTTTCTATATGTAAGTGTAACATATAAACTAGCTTAATGAAAGCCCATTATTTGAAAACTAATTAAAAATGTTTTAAATATTTAATTGAAATAATTCAAAGTTAAACCCCTAGATTTTTATAACATTAACAAGATGTTGGATTGAACTATTAAAGCAAAATTAACCATAAATAAAATACATAATAATAAACTTTAAACCGATGCTTGAAAAACACCAAAGCTAATCTCATATAGGTAAAAAGTGTCACAACAGTGTTTAACATTATAACAACGGTTAATTAAACATTAAATAATTTAACTAAGGAGGGATTTAGATATTTCTAAAAAATAAGCTTATTTAATAATAAATTTTAAAAACCTTCGTTGTAAGTCCTTGGAACATCAAAATAAATTACATTAAATGCAAGGCCTTGAGCCATAAGGGATGTAAGGTTACTAGTATAAAATATTAAGTTTAAGAAATATAATTTTTGTTAAATAAACCCGTGTTGTGCAAAGTGTATTAATTTATTTTTAATTAAAAATCCATTTAATGTTGTTTAATAAGTTTTTTAAGGGCTTTAATAGGGGTATACAAAATACTAATTGATTTGTAACTCTCTGGTAAAATGTATTTTTAAATTTATAAATGTGCCTAATACGAGCTTGCATTTAAAATTGAGGTAATACTGCTGTAATCTTACCAGTTAATATAAATGCAATTATATTAGCACAAGTTTTGAGACCTGGAGATAAATACCATCAGGTCCACAGAAAATAGATCTGGGTCTAGATACCTAATATTGAACTAAAATAATAAATGTTTAAGGTGTGCAAGTGAATAAAAAAGAATAATTAAGGAAACTAAATGGGTTGCCCTCAGTAAAAAAAAATTGAAATATGTAGTAAAAAATAGGCACATATTGAAAAAAAATTACTAATATCTTTTTAATATGCTGGTGGCGCTTTATAAATTTAAATAAAACGTTCTTATCACTGTATTTGCTTATTTTTATCAGTTTTAATTAAAGCTGCGCACTTACTACAAAGATTTATGTAAGAATAATAAAAACAAAGAAGCTTTGTTTCTTTCAACTAAGATCAACCGCATAGCGTTTTTAAATGCAACGGGAATTGAAAATAATAAGATTAAGGTATATATGCAACGAGGTTTGTATTTTGTAGGAGTACTAACTTGTTAAATACAATTATGGTTAATACTAACCATTATTAAAAGAGTTAGTAGAACTAAAAAAACAGTTTTAATTTACTAATAGGTTATTAAAATTGCCTAAAATAATGGAATCCTTGTAAGAGGAGGAATAGACTTGGTTTAGTTTAACGAGGAACAAACAGGAGCAAAACAGTAGATGAGGTATGTAAAAAAATGTTTTAATCGTCGGTATTCAGTATATCTAAAAATATTAATATTTTTTAAAAACATATATTATAATAAAAATACAAATAAATTCTAAAAGAAGATCAAAAACTGGTAAAGAAATTAAATAAAATTTAGGAGAATAGGTTTACCGTGATGAGATTTGAATGAATGCAGAGATAGATGTGAAACAACTTACTCGGAAAAATTGTTTTAAGTAGAAACTATCTTATGAGTAAAATGGTATGATATAAGACAGGTTAAAATTTTAGGTTTATTAAGTTTATATTTACAATTCTTCAAACAATTTACTACAATATTAAAATAATTAATTAGTCTATTAGTTATTAATAGCTAGTAAATTAAAATTAAATTACCTCGAATTCTTTTGTTACTTAAGTGAAATGATTTAAAAATGTTTATTCTGTCATAGTAAAGTTTACCCTTTAGACTGCTAAAAAAACTTGTTACAAACCTTTATACTCTTTTTAAACGTTGAATGTCATTTTTTATAATAGAAGTGACTTCTATGCAATATTTAGGGTGAGGTTTAACACACAACATAAACATTAAACGTAAACGTTTACCAAAAATAGGTCTAAATTTACCTAAAAGAAATTAACTAGTTTAAAATCTCTCTGAGTAGCTCTTTTATGTTAAAGAAAATAGTTGAGGAAGAGAAACAAAAATACTCCTAAATTTTTAATTATTACAAATGTATTTATTAAACCTAAATCAGATATTAAGCACAATAAATAAACAGCTCGTGCATGATGAAGCAATAAACAAACACTAATTTCACAATTGCACACTAAGACACTAAAAAATAAACACATATTAAATCTGCCTAGTTTGGATTAGGAATGATTCAATCTAACCAGTCCCAAGCCTGGATAAAGGAGGAGGTTTTAAGTGTACAAAGTTAGCAACCTGGCCTTTGTAAAAAATTGATATTGCTACGGAAACAATATAAGAAGTCGACGCCATTCCGGCAAACAACGGAAAAAAAGTGGTTGCACGTATCTAGATAACAAAGTTATACAAATAACAGGGGTGAGTTAAAGCCAAAAGGAAGCTCAAACTTTGATTTGCAGAATCTTTAATGTCAACAAGACTTTGTTATTATTGTTGTTTTGCTGTAATTGTTATCTTATTGCCTCATGTTTATATTTAAAGCAAAAGGGTTTTGTATAATATATATATATAACAAATAGCACCAAAAACTATAGACACATCAAAACACATCAAAAAAAAGTAACACAAACGTGTAAGCGCAAAACTGCAAGTAAATTTAATCTGTAAAATTACACAGGCGTTTTAAAAATAATAAAATGTTAAATACCTATATTTTGTACACATTACGTTAAGTAACTTATAAAATATAATAATTTTTTATTGTAACATTTGTATTTCTAAAGGTTTATTTTATATTATGCTATGAAAGATGCTAAATGGTACAAAAATCATAATTTAAAACAATTAATTTTGAATAATGGTTATTAATAAATATATAGGTAATTGTTGTAGTTATATTGCTGTTTTATTTTCTGAACACGATGTGGTCACATTTAGATTAATTAAAAATCAAAAACTTACAATCTGCAATAATATTAATTTCGTTTAAAATTATATAAATTGTAAATGTAAAATGTTTAACATTTACATTAATTAATTTTACTAGTTTGTACACATTATGCTGGGAAACAGCAAACACCCTAAACAACAGTAAAAATGTACAGAATAATTAGTTATTTTTAAAAATAATTTGTATATGTTTATTATTATATAGATGAAACGTCGGACTAGTATAAAATATAAATGTAAAACAGTTCAATGTTCTATGTTGCTTATTTCAAAAGTATAAATTGCTATAAAAATCGTATAGATGCATGTAAACAAACTGCATCAAATTAAAATGTGAGATGCATTTAATCTTATTCAACAATTTAATTAAAACGTTTATTTTTAAATTTGAAGTTATTTAAATGGATGCATGTAGAATACTACAAAAACATCAAATTATTTTATAACAAATATTTTTGGTCTTAACACTATGTTGTCATAATTAAATTTGCTTATGAAAAAAGCTCACCAACTTTAATAATAATAAATAAAATTAAAATAATAAAATATATAAACGTAAAGTTTTTATATTTATATTTTCTACCCATTATGTAAACAAATTAATATTGTAACAGTTGTATTTCTAAAGAATTTCCTTATATTATACACTGATTTTGACTACAATGTACCTAAAATATAAATTATTAATAAAACTAATTTTGTATAAAAAATGTTTACAAATTTAAAAACAAAATGTTTGATGACTATAATATATATTTGTATTTAATTTTATAGTTCAATAGAATTTATTTTAAAAATTTAAATAAATATAGCAATCGAGTTAGCACGTATGAAATAAATGCATAAATGTTTAATTCATTTAATTTAATCAACGAGTCTATCGTAACTAATACTTTTAATTTAAGTAATTTTAAAAATGCATGTAAATGAATAGATAAATTTCAATTATATTATAACAAAATTGTTTGATTGTAATAATTAATTTAAATAGCAAAATCTCATCAAAATTAAAAACATTAATCGCATTTCAATCAAGAATAATATATAATAATAAAATTCTAAATATTTCATTTTAATACACATTAAGTAAACACAATTAAAAACACCACAATTCCTTATTGTAACAGCTACATTTAATTTAATTCATAGACAAAACTTACCAGCTGCAGTATTAGTAATTGCATTTAACAAAACAATAAAAATTTTAATATTCATTTTTTGAACACATTATGTAAGCCAAATAACTGGCCTGGTTGTACATTTAACCAATTTGCATTTGATGAATTTAAATTGACATAAAAATTAGCAAACCATTGTTCAATTTTAATGATAGAACTTTTAAATTCGTTTAGATCATTATTTGAAGAAATGTTTGTGCACAAGACCATATCATCTGCACATTTAAACAAATGTAATTTTTTGAACACATGCAATGGATCTACATACAATAAAAATGAAAACGGAGATAGTACTGCAGCTTATAAAACTCCATTATCATATTCAGTTAACTTTGATTTATAACGACCAATTTGTATAAACTGGTTTTTTTTTTGAAAATAATTCCGTTGCCAGTTTAAGATGTGGTTAGGTGTTTCACGTAACCTAAGACGTTTAAGTAATTTTTCTTTTGATATACTACTAAAAACAGCTTTATTATTCAGAAACATGCAGTATATTAAAAGTTTTCCATTGTCAAGGGATTTAGTAATGTAATGAACAAAACTGGCTGCACAGTCTAGAGTAGAATGACTATTTTTATAAGTAAATTAATAATAGCCATTATTAATTTTCAATGTAGGCTTAAGGTAGGTAAGTATTATTTTTTTAGTTAATTTTAAAATCACGAAGGTGCAAGAAATTGAGAAATAACGTTTTGAGTTTGTTGATGGGACAGATATGTTAGGAATTGGTGTGATTCGTGAGATACGGCAAGTATCAGCTACTTCACAATTTATAATAGATTTGCTTATTATTATAGATAATGGTGGAGCGATTGTTGGCATGCAGAGCTTTAATAAATTGCCACTTATTTTATCAGGTGTAAGTAAAGTGTTCGTTGTAGAACTGTTAGTTAATTTTTGAATATATGTGTTGATTGTATGTGTTGAATAACTTTTAATTAATTGATTAAATTCTGATATGTTTGAGTAGTTAAATTAATTTACTTTTAATTTTTTAAGAATTTTGTTAATATTTTTCTAAATGGATTTGAAATTACGGGTTGATTTAAAATACTTATTAGCGTGGTTATTAATTTTTTTTCGGTTAATTCGTTTGCTTAAGTTCCTTAATTTAGTTTATTAACTAGATTTATATGCTACCTCTTTATTTTGTCTAAGTTTTTAAAATTTAATAAAAAAATATTGTTGTTTGTAAACTCAACCTTAACTACTGGACTATATTTGTTAATATAAATGTTAATAGGATCAGTAAAAAGTACAGTAGCATTATTTAGGCTAATATTGTTAAAATGGATGTTATTAATGTTCAATAATGCGGATTTAAGTAATGTTACATTTAAAGTTAATGCATATCGTACATATATATGTGATTTAAAAATAGGCTTTAAAAATTTTGAATAATAATGCTTGGAGTATATTTTTGGAAGTAGATGAAATATGGAGTGGTCAGATGTTTTACTGAAAAATATTCAGGGGCATTTGTAAAAATATAATCTAGTTATGTTTAAAGTCTTGTAAAAACGTTAACTAGTATAGTAATGCTCATTAGTTTAAATAAGTTAGTATTTGCATAATTGAAATTACCAGCTAATATGATTAAAGTATTTTTATTAACATTGATAAGATAATCATTTAATTGATTGTAGAAATAATTGATTCTTATAGGGCTGGCGGAAGATGCTATTTAAAACTTTATAATGCCAATATTTTTATAGTAAAACATATATTTATTTCTGCAATTGACAATTAAGCACTCAATTCCATTCTGCAAATATTAAAATTTTGATTTAGGATTATTACAGTATTTTTTATCAATGTATGTAATAAGGCCTTTCCCACGTCTCTTCGTGCAATTTTTTCGATAAAGGCAAAATATAAAAAAGTGTTATAAGATTATTATCAACATATTTATTATAAAGATAACAATTGTACATGAGATATAAATTGTTTTTAAAATTAATTTTGTATAATTATAATTTATGAAAATATGGATTAAATGTTGAAAAATGACAAAGTATAGTTATTTTGCACTTTTATTTTTTTACCTTTTTTCTTTTATGATTTTAAATAAATATAAAATTATAATTAAAGCTTATCAATTAACTGCACAAAGCTAAAATGTTTGATGCGTTTAATTTAGTCAAAACTTTGATTTTAACCTTTATTTCTTATTTAAGGTTATTTAGTGTAATGTGTACTTGTTTTTGCATATTTATTGTTTTAGATTGTTTTTTAAAGTCGTTTTTAAATATAAAAATAATAACAATTGCACATAAACTGACAGCATAACCATAAAAAGTATGATTTATTTAATTGTGTCAATAAAATTGTACTGTAACATTTAATTTTGCATTTACCATAATTTAAATAGATGCATGCACATAATTACACAAATGTAAACTGTTTTGGAACAATTATTTTTGCTTTAACACTATGTTGTCATAATTGAAACAATTAATAAAATAAAATTTACTAACTGCAATAATATTATTTACATTTAAAATAATAAAAATAATAATAAAAAATTATTCATATTTATTTTTAAAATACAGTGCAGAAACCAAACTAAAAACATCATCATTTCTTTTTGTAGCATTTACATTTCTAAATAATTGTTTCATATAGTAATGTTAAACTAACGTGCAAAATAATTGTACCGGAGTCTCACATTAAGTAAACACAATAAAAAACACCACAATTTCTTATTGTAACACGTACATTTAATTTAATTTATAAACAAAACTTACTAGCTGCAGTATTAGTAATTGCATTTAATATAACATGAATTTTAACAATGAAAATTTTAATATTCATTTTCTGAACACATTATGTAAGCCAAAATACAGGCTTAATATTTTTTTATATAAACGGTTGTATTTTATTACTATTATTATTAAGCCTAGATATCTTACTAGAAATACATTCAGGATAATTTTCGTTTTTACCATCAACATAAAAAAAACATTAAAATGTAAAAAAGGTAGTAGTGCAAATAATGGGATCAAAATGAAATATAATGTCATATGTTGATAAATATAAATATAGTCAATGTAGTAAGCATGTGATTTAAAAAAAAACTGTAAATTATATTGAATACATTAAATGAGTGATTATAGGGCACAATTGTTAAATTATGCTGTACAATCTTCAAGTTAGTTCAAATAAATGCGTGAGAAAAATAATTCCTACATTTATAGGTTTGTCAGCAGTTCAATTTTGTTTGTTAGTATGCTATTTATGTTTACACCAAAATACTTAATTTTGTTACACGTGCACATGTTTGTTTAATTTAATTTGAATCTTTTGTTTAATTTTATTTTTTCTTTAGGATGCCTGGTTGTAAATTTTACCAATTTGTATTTGATGGATTTAAATTGACATAAACATTAGCAGACCATTGTTCAATTTTATTGATAGAACTTTCAAATTCGTTTAAATCATCATTTAGAGTAAAGTTTGTGCACAAGATCATATTATCTGCACATTTGAACAAATGTGATTTCTTGAGCACTTGCAATAGATCTACGTACAGTAAAAAAAAAACGGAGATATTAGTATTTTTTGTTAATTTTCATTTATTACGACCGCTTTGTATAAACTGGTTACTAATGTTCAATGTAGGCTTAAGGTAGGTAAATATTATTTTTTTAGTTAATTTTAAAAACACGGACGTGCAATCAATTGGGAGATAGCGTTCTGGATTTGTTGATGGGAGAGATATGTTTGGAATAGGTGTGATTTGTGAGATACGGCAAGTATCAGCTATTTCACAATTTATAATAGATTTGCTTATTATTATAGATAATGATGGATCAATGGCTGGCATGCAGAGCTTTAAAAATTGCAACTTATTCCTTATTGTAACACTTACATTTAATTTAATTAACAAACAAATCTTACCAGCTGCAATATTAGTAATTGTATTTAATATAACATGAATTATAACAGTAAAAGTTTTAGTATTCATTTTCAGAACACATTATGTAAGCCAAATTACAGGCATAATATATTTTTTATGTTAACGGTTGTATTTTATTACCATTATTATTAAGCTTTAATATCTTACTGGAAACACATTTAGGACAAAATACGTTTTGACCATCAATTTAAAAAGATAAGATAAAAATTAAAAAGGTAGTAGTGCAGATAATGGGATCAAAATGAAATAAAATGTCATATGTAAATAAATATATATATAGTCACTATAGTAAGCATATGATTATAAAAAATTCTAAATTACATTGAATACATTAAATAGGTTTGTCTGCAGTACAATTTGGTCACTCTTGGAGAAGCAATGTAATTCTTTAATACAATCATTTTAATCTGTTTACGTTGTTTTATCTGCTTAAAAACTAATCTTTGTTTTATACGCATCAATAATTATCCATATGTTAATATATGAAAGTAAAACGTAGAAGCAAGCAAACAAAATTGATAAGGTGGTAGTTGTTTTTATCACTGATGTCTTGGATATATTTTAAAAATTACCTGGCGTTATTACATTTTAGACTATAAGATAAAAATAAAATTAACCCTTGATTACTACACGACATCACTACAATTAAAAAAAGAAAATTCTTTGGTCAAATTTATCATTCAACACCGGAAATGCCAGAAAGGACGGTGTTAAAATGGAATATCGAAAATGGTAGCAGAAAAGAGACTAGACAAAAAAGTTAATTAAAAATTATTTGGAAAGATCTTATTGCAATGAATGTTTTACGGAATCAGTTGAAACGTTTGGCAGAATGATTAAATACATAGAAACATTTTAATGTCTCATGTTTTCATTAAACTATAGAGCATTTTATTTTTAAATTATAATCTCACAATTAATTTAATTAACAAAAAACTCACCTACTGCATTAAATGTAATTGCATTAAAAGATGTTAATATAAAATTTTAGTATTTAAATTTTGTATAAATTATATATACCAATTTAAAAACACCATAATTGTTAATTTTATAGTTTTGTTTTAAAAGGTTTTTTTAATATTAAAATAAAATATTGTACTGATATAGTATATTCCCGTTTTCTTGTTTTACGTTAAGATTTATTTACTTTTATTACATATAAAAATATAACTAATACATGTTAATAAACTCTACAAAACTAATATATATATAAATATATAAATTGTGCAAATATATAATTCCAATTATTAAATTAATAAAAAACTCACGTTCTGTTATAATGTTTAATATTAATATTTAATAATTATTTTTTAGGACATATTATTACTGATATTATTACAAAACCCTTTTGCATGGGGTAATAAGTCAACAATTACAGGGAAACAACAACAAAAACAAAACTCTAAAATTAAAAAGAAACATGAGACAACAAAATGTTTCTATGCATTTCATCACTTTGCCAAACGTATTGTCTGATTCCGTAAAACATTAATTTTAATTAAATTTTTCCAAAATGTTTTTGCCATGTTTTCTGTGATCTACTATCATTTCTTTTATTATTTTCGATATTCTATTCCGATACCGATCTAGCTGGCCTTACAAAAGTAACATTTGATTAAATAATTTTTTTGTTTAATTGTAGTGATCTTATATAGTAAACGGGGTCAGATTTTTAATATTTTATTATTTAATACATGATTGCATCAGGTAATTTTAAAAATCTGTTCAGGACACCGGCGATTAAAATTATCCTCCATCTTATCATTTTTTTTGCTTACAAGTTGTAGCATTAAATTTTTAAATTTAATGTAGTTTAGTAGCATGCATATACATAATTACAAAAATAATAAAAGACGTAAACTGAGAAAAGAATGTATTTCGTATATTTTTTTCAGGTGAAAGCATTTAAGATATCAGTATATATATAAACATAAATGTACATAATTTACATTTATGTAATTAAGTTAAAATCAACAACCGTACAAATATACACATACTCAATATGCCTATGTAAAGTCCAAGCTAAATTTAATAAAGTTGAGAATTGCATTTGTGTACACAAAATGTTTTTTAGTAATATACTAAAATATACTAAATGAATTCATCTTACGGTTTACTTTTTTTAATTATTTTTGATTTAAAATATAAAGAAAACCGAAAACATTAAATTACAGAAAAACAAAATTATTTTATTAGACATATTTTTATTGTTAACACTATGCTGTTACAATTCAATCAGCTTACAAAATAACTTACTGGTTTTAATAATATTAATAGCAAATAAGATAATAACGCTTATATTAGTGTTATTTTTAATATTCATTTTCTGAATACATTATATAACCCAAATTACAAGCATAATATTTTATTACTTTAACACTTGTATTTTAAAAATAACAATGGTACATGAGATATAAATTGTTGTTAAATTAACTTTGTATAAGTACAATTTATGAAAATATGGATTAAATGTTGGACTATTATAAAGTATTTACTCTGAATTTTTATTTTTGTACCTTTTTATGATTTTAAATAAATATAAAATTCTAATTAAAACGTATAAATTAAATGCATAAACCTAACCTGGTTTGCCTGAGTGTTGAGCAGATTGGTGTACAAGTGAGCTACTTACTATCTGAATACTTTGGTTTGCTAACCCACTAGTCCCTGCATTTAGTACAAGAACACAACACAAGGTGCCACTGACCACATTGCTAGCACACTATAGATGGTTTGACAAACATTTTGGTTACCTTTTGTTTAGAAACTTTTCTTGTTAATGTTAAGTTGGACTCTTTAATAAGCTTTAAGACGTTTTTAAATTGAGAAATTGTTGACATTTATATGTTAACGTTTGTAGCGTTAATTTTGAATTGGTCCCTATTTTTTAATAATAATCGGGTGCAAATATCAACATTATATTGTGACTGCAATCCGGGAACAAACATCAAACATTAACACTGATCAACTGATATTTAATTTAGTATAAAACTCTTACATTCTTTGTTGAATAGCCTGACTAAAACGTATACTAAACATTGATTTCCAACTATTTTTGGTAAGCATTGTATTGTTTCATTAAATGACAAGGTTATGAATGTTTTAAAAAAAATGTAATAAATAAACTTGTCATGTTTATTTGTACCCAGTATTTTAACATGATTCTGGTTTTCTATTAATTCTTGCTAAAAAATTGTCAGAATATTTAGACAACACTTTAAATGTTGAGCTGGATCAAATCTGAATTTAATAATAACGTTAATGAGGATGTCTTTGGTTAAATTTTGCAGAATTGCGTTTTTTAAACACCAAAAACAGCAAATGTTAACGTCATTGTTTTTATTAAACGCAGTTGACCTACCTTAAATTAAATTTGTTTTTGCTAAAAAATGAGTTTTATTTCTTTTACAGAAATTTACTTGTATGGTAAATTAAATGGGTATGTTGGTAGTTTTTCCTTCTCTAATTTGTTATACCTGGATGTTGGACAAATTGGCGTTTAAGTAAGCTATTTATTATCTGAATAATTTACTTTGCTGACTTCCTAGTTCCAGGAATTAAAACAAGAACACAACACACAGTTTACCAAAATCAAATATACCAAAATTCACAAAGCATATATATATTTGACGAGGTTGGTATATACTATATTGGCTGTCTATTACTTATTTATAACTTAACCAATAATTTACTTATTAATTGTAATGAAATGTTGGCCCAACATAAAATTTATTATTTATTAAAGGAAATGTAAAAAATGCATGTAAATCATTAGGTAGATGTAAATTATATTGTAACAAAAACGCTTGATTCAAAACTATTTTGTGATAATTAAATTAATTAATAAAAATGGTAATTGTATTTAAAATAGTAATAATAAATAATAATATAATTTTTAATATTTATTTTAATACAGATTATCTAAACCAAATTACAAACACCATAATTCCTAATTGTAACAATTGCATTTAATTTAATTGACAAAAATACGTAGTATCTGCAATAATGGTAATAGCATTTAAAATAATATAAAATATAATAGTATAAGTTTTAATATTTATGTTTTATAAACGATGTAACATTTACTTTTAATGTACTTGATAAACAAAACTTACCCACTGCAATAATATTATTTCCGTTTAAAATAATAAAATTACAACAGTAAAATGCTTAATATTCACATAAATTAATATTAACAGTTTGTATATATTATGGTAAAAAAACTGCAAACACTAAAATATGCTAATAAAGCATTTGTATTTTTAAAATTTAACTGTTTATTATACCCTAAACAACAGAAAAAAGGTGCAAAATATGTAGTTATTTAAAAAAATATTTTGTACATAGTGTTTTTTATTATATGAATGTACAGTCGGACTAGTATAAAATATAGTTGTAAAACAGTTTGCTGTTCTACTTTATTAAAACTGCAAACAAATTTAATTTGTCACATTACGCAGGAGTATTAAAAATAATAAAATGTTGTTAGAATATTTTGTTTAAAATTAAAAATAATAGAAATCATAAAAAATTACATCCATTTTCGTGTGAAAAGCCTAAACAGTCAAATATCTCAAATCAATTTTACAATTCCCTAAAAAAATAAATTTCAAAATCCGAAAAGGGTAGAAAAATCTGATAAT
>JAKXYG010001147.1:0-26675 GCA_025895645.1 Cardicola forsteri | reverse complement strand
GTCAAAGAAGGTATAAGCAAAGTCTTTTTGAATACAATAATGATTAACCTAAAGATGAAGTTTCTTAAAATTCTGGTTCACAATCGAAAACATTTTCCATCAACATTAATTGGTATTCTAATTATTCCAGTTGTTTTATTTTTAGTCATTGCATTATACATAAAGAAATTATTATACATAAAGCATCGTTGATCAACTGTCATTACTGAAAAAATAAATTGAACAAAAAAGACAATTTTTCTATAAAACTTGAAAATAATTTGACAGAATATTTTATTAATTAAAAAAATAAATAGTTGCGTAATGGTAAATGTCATTACAATAAGGTATTTGTTATAATATAAATTCAATAATTATTAGAATGTGCTAACATATTTTGGTGCATCGTAAAGTGTTTTGACGTTCGTATTCAGTCATTATAAATGGAAATATCACTTTATTTTGCAATTCATTGATTTGTAAATAATAAATATAGCATTGTTTAAATTATAGATAAAATTGATTAATTTGTTTGTTTGGTAATGTAACAACTTTTTCAAATTTGTAAAACATTTCAAACAGAATTCATTTTTCAATTTCTAATTAAACTCAAATTAAAAAAGCAAAATAAATAGAAAAGTAATAAAGTATTGTAACGAATATAAACATCATTTTTCTAATAACAATTATGATTATATTATTATTTATTATTAGTATTTATACTATTACAAAACCTTGTTGCTTTATAAATAAGCATGGGGCAATAAGACAACAATTACAGCAAAACAACAACAGCAAAAACAACAACGTTTCAGTAATTTGAACAATATTTAAGTATACTCAATGTAAGAAAAATTATTTTAATTGTATTAAATAACAATAAAAAAATAATAATTTAATTCATTTTTAAGGTTTTAAATTAGTATCAACTAACTGCAACAAAGCTTTCTTTATTAGTATTTTTATTGTTAATAAATTATTTGTAAGAAATGTAAGTTATAAGGTTAGCCATAAATAAAAACGTGAACTTGATTTTTAAAATATTAATTTTTTATTAACCAGTCAAAAATTGGTACAAGGTAGTCTTTGTAAATTAATTTTTTAAAACCCTTTTAATGAAGTATTTTTTATTAACAATCGTGCGTTAGAAAAATACTACAATTGCTTTGTGAATCGGAAATTTTACTTTTATAATTCTGATATTATTTACTCTCGAAATACTTAATTTATTATCAAACAAAAATAATAAAAGACGTAAATTGTGAAATGAATTTTTTTTGTATTTTTGTTTGTAATTATAAAGGGAATCCAATGTTTTAATTTATTATTAGCCAATTTGTCGTTAACTAGATAAAATATTGTTTGTTCTTCAATAAAATGTATAACTTTGTTATTTAAGTTGTTTAAGTGCAGACGAGAGACGATTCATCTGCCAAATGTACGTAATTTAAAATATGAAACAGCAAACAATTAGCCATTTATTGTATAAACATAATTTATAAAACCAAATATAACTAAATATTATAATTTATAATTAAAAAAATTACAATATGTTCATTACTTTGAATGTTTTACAAGAAACATCTTTCAGTAGTGGACATTTAGCGAAGCCAAACATGGGCCCGCATTTTAGTGCCGGTAATGGGATTCAAACCCCCATGCCCATCAAAGTACTGCTAGACCACCCCGGTACATGGTTTAAAATATGCTATTCTTGTACCACTTATTAAAGTTTATTTAATTTATAAAATTGTGATTTTATACTGAAAATATTTGTTCGAAAATACTTAAGAAATAATAAATTCTATTTTTTTAACAAATAATAGTAATACATTTAACAAAGTACGTATATATTTTGTATTAATATCGTATTTGTCAATAACCAGCATATGCAACATTTTTGACTACATGAAACCATTTTGCACGTGCACCAATAAATTGTTTAGTATAAATATTTAAGCCTATACGTTTTTTCATAAATCATAGTATTGAAGGATTTGTAAACATCCTTGCATACTGGATTGTATATTTTAATAAACAACAAAATTAAGCTGGAAACATTTGGCTTGGGTAAGTGGAATAATAGGTTATTATGAATAACTACGTTGTGTCAAAGCAAAATAACCATTTGATTGAAAAAGATAATTTGTACAAATTTACAATTTTGTGTTTTAATCAAAACAATAATTTATTTATTTAGTATTTATTGCTTGAATATGTTGCGTCAAACACGGTTTACAGAATTATTCAAGTCTAGCGCTCTGCTATGAAGACATGACATTATATTTATAAATTGCGCAGATTAAATTTTAAAAAATAAACATTTTATTTTTGCAAAATTATTTATATTTAATAAAAAACAAAAGATATCATGTTGCACGTTTTATTAAACAATTAATTTTATAACTTATGGCAATTTAAATTAAAAAGAAAGAGAATTAATTGAAATAAATGTATAATTAAAAAATATATTGTTTCTGTTTATTTTATAGAATTTTTAATATTTCCTACAACATGAAAAACATTTTATTGTTGTGTAAGTTTAATTTGTTTTTTATTTTATGTTTATTATTACATTAAATGTTTAACGAGAAACATCTTTCAGCAGTGGACATTTTAACGAAGCCAAACGTGGGCCCGCATTTTAGTGGGCCGGTAGCGGGATTCGAACTCATGTCTACTGAAGTCTAAATCAAGTGCTGTATATATATATATATATATATACTGAGTCCAAAATGGGACTTATCAATAAACTATTATTTTTCATTATTTTTTGTTTTACCTTGAGATATATATATTTTTTCAACAAAGTAATTATGCTTAAATAATATGGGGTATCAATACTTGAAGTCGATTGTTTTTTGATTTTTTAAATATTTATAAATATTTAGGTGTATTGGAAGTTTTGGATAAATAGCATTCAAATAGGTAAATGGTAATAGTTATAACAAATATTATACACATATAAAGTTAATTATATAAAACGATTACGCAACAATAATTTCAAAGAGAATTATTTTTATTCATAGCACGTATATATATATATATATATATATATATATATATATATATAAATATGCTAACAATAACATTTTTTACAATTTGTATAAATAATAAATTTTAAATTTTTATGTTATTAATTTTTAAAATTCGTTTTTTATTTAGTTTTGTCTAAATACTTCTGTTTCTTAATATAACCTGTTTGTAAAATGCAGGAAAAAATTAACATTTTGTTTTGCTATTATTGTAGAACTTATACTGTGTTTCATTTAATTTTTTATTATTTAATAAAAGTGTATATTTAATAAAGTATTCATAAGCTGTTAAGTTGTCGAAATTCTGGTTTGTAAACAAGACAACAGATCTGTTTTGTGTTTAAAGTTGAACAATTTGGCAGCTTATAAAATAATACATTCTTTCAAGTCTTCATTGACTGTTTTGAATGTGCAACAACCAACACGATAATAATAATAATAATAATAATAATAATAATAATCATACAGTAGTAAAAAAGTTCCGGTTTTAAAATGTAACCATTAATCAACTTATAGAACTTGACACACTAAAACGTTAATTTGCTTATTAAAGAATTCCCGTATCTAGATCTATGTACAAAATAAATTAATTTGTTTTTTAAACAAATTATGCAATTAACTACATAATTTTAATTAATAAAATTATTATAATTGTCAAGTTCATTGTTTGAATACATTTTTTAGCATAAAGTAAAATTGAGATATATATACAAGATTTCATTTTTATAATGCCATTGCAATTATGTATTCATTGGTTGAAGAAACAGGTTTGCCAAGTTAGCTGTTCAATTTATCCATTATAAATTAATAATGAAACAAATATACCAGATTAATAGAAAGCATTTTATATTTACAATAAAGTAAAAGTTTAATTACTTTTATTTCTAATTTTAGGTACAAATTTTGTTATTGTTGTTAAATAACTATTAACGCAAAATATATGCATTGGCTTATTAACTCTAATTAATTGCTATATTGTTTATTCAGTTCTTCAAGGTTTAATTTTAGTGCATTTCAATCCAAATATTGAATATGTTCAAAGTGAGAAGAAAATTGACAACAAAGAATACAGTATTGGAAAAATAAGAAATAACTTATCAGTTGATACTGACAAGAATTATCAAACGCCGACAAGTTTTAAAAGCCACAAAGGAATCAAAAACTCCACTTCTACAGTTGTAAAAAGAACTCGAACACGTAATTCAAAAGTTCGTAAACGTAATAATTTTACCAATTCAAATAGTCTACACAATTCTGGAAATGCCATTAAAGGTTCAAAAAAAGTTCGTTATCAATTCAATGTTTCAAATAGTTCCAAAAAAAGGTCAATAAGATCTGGTGTTAAACAAAAAGGTCGATTTGTCAAAGCAAGAGGTGATGATATAGATCGTTGGCATTTTGATAATATACTTCCCGATAATGGTACACGTACATATTATTACGTTGTCGAAGAATCTAAAAATTCTAAACCTCCAAGTATTACTGGCAATAATAATGGAAGTATTTATGAACTAGATTATTCGGGAAAGATTGACGATGGTCAACGTAATTTCAATTTTGTTGTCGAAGAATCTGAAAATTCTAAACCTCCAAGTATTACTGGCAATAATAATGGAAGTATGTACGAAATAGAATATTCGGGAAAGACTGACGATGCTCAACATAATTTCAATTTTGTTGTCGAAGAATCTGAACATTCTAAACCTCCAAGTATTACTGGCAGTAATAATGGAAGTATGTACGAAATAGAATATTCGGGAAAGACTGACGATGATCAACATAATTTCAATTTCGTTGTCGAAGAATCTGAACATTCTAAACCTCCAAGTATTACTGGCAGTAATAATGGAAGTATGTACGAAATAGAATATTCGGGAAAGACTGACGATGATCAACATAATTTCAATTTCGTTGTCGAAGAATCTGAACATTCTAAACCTCCAAGTATTACTGGCAGTAATAATGGAAGTATGTACGAAATAGAATATCGGGAAAGACTGACGATGATCAACATAATTTCAATTTCGTTGTCGAAGAATCTGAAAATTCTAAACCTCCAAATACTACTGGTAATAATGAAGGCCGTAATTATGAAGTAGAGTATTCAAATGACAAACATACTTTAAAACCTTTAGAAATTATTTTTGATGATGATGACAACAAAGATGTAAAACCCAAACCACAACCAGACATTCCATCTGGTTTGGAAGATCCATTATCAGATTTACAAAACCCCAATACTTTTTCAAACTTTTCCTATAAATACATTTGTATTTTAATTATTCTCAGTGTATTACTTTTGATTATTGCATTATGTATAAAAAACTATTACAAAGAGAAATCGTGATTAGCTGTCATTAAATGTAACACTCAATACATAATTTAAATATAAAAAGAATTTTTTCTTTTTTATAAAACTTGAAAACCATTTGACAAAATATTTTATTAATTAAAAGATGAATAATCGGGTAGTGGTAAATATTATTACTAGAAACTATTTAATGGAATATGTATATTTTAGTGAATTGTTTGTATTCTATTATTATAAACGTACAAGAATATGTTAATAATAAAATTGTACATAACATATATGTGACATTGTTTATTCATTTATTTATTTATGGTTATTGGCTTAGATACCTCAGTAGAAGTAGCTTTCAGCACACAAAAAATATGTACAATTATAAAAATACAATACAATTAGCAGTATGTAACATCAGTCTAAAAATAAATAAATAAATAAGTAAGTAATTTAAGATTAAATTACATAGGCTAAAAGAAAAACTCAAAATCAACGTAAATTCAAAAGTCATGTTCAATATGATATGCGTAAAGAGGCATGGTATTATTTAGGAGACGTACTATGGTTAATAGTGTGCAAATATAACAGTATACATGAAATACGAATGACTTATGAGTGAGCATGACTAATAAAATAATACCTTGGATAAAGGATAATGAATGGTCACAAATTAAAATGGACAGATTACAAACAACTGTTTTATTTAGATTGTAAATAGATTTAATTAATTTGTTTGGTTGGTAATTTGTGAAACATTTAACTTTTTTTTGATTTCTATATAAAGTATGAGTTGGAAAATAAAATAAATGGAAAGCTAATAAAATATTGTAACCACAATTCAATAGCATTTTTATGATAACACCAGGATGTGTTATCTGGGTCGTGCTATCACGTTTTAGCCGTTGTTCACCAAACTGGCATCCCCTTATTGTTTCTGTAACAGTACGAATGGGACTGGCTAAATTGATTCATTTCTTCAATCATTATAAATTTAATATATTTTTTAAAATTTTACATTTTATTAATAGTAAATAATAAATACAATATTGTTTAAATTGCAAATCAATTTATTTAATTTGTTTGATTGTTAATGTATCAATTTTTCTAATTCCTGAAACATTTCAAGCAAACGTAGTTTTTTTATTTTTAAGTAAATAGAAGCTTAGAAAACAAAATAATTACAAAATAATGAAAAATTGTAAATGAAAATAAACGGCATTTTTGTAATAACAACAGTGTTTGAAAAAATTAATTGAGTTATTTAGGGTTTCTGTTAATTAGGACGAATTTTAATTATCCTTGAAGTAGGAAAAAATTATTTTATTCATATAAAGTAACAATAAAAATAAAAATCAATTTTACCCAATTTTAAAAATTTAAATTATTAACAATTTAAAATTCAAATAAATACAAATGGCAAAGCTTTCTTTATTGTAACAAATTACTTTTTAGAAATTTAAGTTTTTTTTTATAAAACTTGACGTTTGTATTCAGTCATTATAAATGTAAAACATTTTATTTATTTTACAATTTTTTTAAATTTTTATTACTTTGAATGTTTTACAAGAAACAGCTTTTAGTAGTAGACGTTTTAGAGAAGCCGAACGTAGGCCTGCATTTTAGTGCTGGTGGTGAGATTCGAACCCATGCCCACCGCGGTCCAAATTTATGCGCTGTACCACTAATAAATTTATCATTGTTGTTTCATTTAAATTGTAAATAAATTTAATTAATTCATTTGTTTGGTTGGTTATGCATCAATTTTTTTAAATTTGGAAAACATCTTAAATAAAATTAGTTTTTTGATTTCTAAGTAAAATACAACTTGGAAATGGAAAATAAATAGAAAAGTAATAAAATACTGTCATGAAATTAAACACCATTTTAATAATAACAATTATTATTATATTAGTATTTATACTATTACAAAACCTTGTTGCTTTATAAATAAGCATGGGGCAATAAGACAACAATTACAGCAAAACAACAACAACAGCAAAAACAACGTTTCAGTAATTTGAACAATATTTAAGTATACTTAATGTAAGAAAAATGTTTTTAGTTGTATTAAATAACGGTAAAAATAAAAATCAATTTAATTTATTTTTAAAGGTTTAAATTATTAACAACTAACTGCAACAAGGCTTTTTTTATTAGTATTTTTATTGTTAATAAATTATTTGTAAGAAATGTAAGTTATAAGGTTAGCCATAAATATAAACGTGAACTTGATTTTAAAAATATTAATTTTTTATTAACCAGTCAAAAATTGGTAACGATGGACAGATTAGTTTTTCTAAAATAGTTTCCTAAAATCCTTTAACAAACATCTTTATTAACAATCGTGCGTTAGAAAACTACTACAATTTCCAAAATCAAATACAAGTTAATATTTATTATTTAAATTAATTTAAATTATATTTTACAATTAAAGTTTGAAATATGCTTTTCATGTACCATAAATTTAGGTTTTTTTTTAATTTTTAAAATCGTGACTTTATGCAAAGCATTCTAGCAATAATATTAATGATATTTTTTTACAAATAATAGTAACATAATAAATAACCTACTTATTTATATATATATATATATAATAGCATATTTGTCAATAACCTGCATATGCAACATTTTTGACAACATAAAACCATTTTGTACGCGCGCCATAAAATACTTAGTATATATATATAAATATATATATATATATATATATATATATAAATTATAGTATTGGACGATTTGTAAACATCCTTGCATACTGGATTGTCCATTTTTAGCAAACAGCAATATCAGTCTAAAAACATTCGTTTTGGGTAAGTGCAATAAAAGGTTATCATGAATAATTATATTTTCTTTAAACAAGAAACGTTTGGATGAAAAAGGCACTTTGTGCAAATTTGAAATTTTGTGTTTTAATAAAAACATTTATTTAGTATTTATTACCTAAATGCTTTTTCCATAAAGCACAGTTTACAGCGGACGAGTATATTGATTTAGTGTCAGTGGTGGGGATAACACATTTATCCACCAAGTATCAAGTGTAGCTCTTAGCTATTTAGACATAATGTTATATTTATAAAGGGCATAGTTTCAGTTAATAAAATACATATATATTATTTCATAATTATTTTAAATTAATAAAAGTCACGTGTTTTAATTAAATAATTTTATAAGCTGTGGCAAATCAAATTGAAAAGAAAGAAATCAAAAGAATGTAGATTAAATTAATTTAAAAAAATGCATAATTAAAAAACCAATGTTTTTATTTTATAGAATTTTCAATATTTTGTACAATATGAAAAACATTTTATTATTGTGTAAGTTTAATTTATTTACTTAAATAAAGTTATATATATATATATATATAAGTATTTAATTTTTAAAATTTGCTATTTGTTTAGTTTTCTTAAAAACTCGTGCTTCTTAATATAACGTGTTTGTAAAATGCAGTATGTTTAATTAAACATTTTATTTTATAATAAAAGCGTACATTTAATACACTATTTATAAGCTGTTAAGTTGTCAAAATTCTGGTTTGTAAACTAAACAACAGATTTGTTTTGTGTTTAAAGTTGACAAATTTGGCAGCTTATAACATAATACATTCTTTCAAGTCTCTTCATAGGTATACAAGATTTCATTCTCATAGTAGAACTCCATTTATATCGTTATTGGGGAAGAAACAGGTTTGCCAAGTAAGCTGATTAATCTGTCCTTATTTAATTAATGTTAAAACAAATATGCTACAATAACAGAAAGTATTTTATATCTACAATGAAGTAAAAGTTTTATATTTTTGTTAATTATTTCTAAGTTTATGTACACTCAAGCGTAAAAGTTTAAATGTGTTGTCATTTGATTAATAACGCACATGTGTGCATTGCAAAAATATAATTAATATTAATTTAACAATTAACCATACTTAATTACTAAATTGTTTGTTCAATTTTTTAAAGGTTTAATTTTAGTGCATCTCAATTTCAATGTTGATCATATTCAAAGTGTAAGAGTGGACAACAGGCAGAACAGTATTAGAAAAATAAAAAATAACTTGTCAGTTGATAGTGTCAAAAATGCTCAAACGGCGACAAGTGTTAAGAAAGAAAAAATGACTAAAGACTCAACTTCTACAGTTTCAAAAACAACTCCAACAGTTGATTCCAAAGTTCGTAAGCGTCGTGATCTCAGCAATTCAAAACCCGTTTTTGGATCAAATAAACGATACACTTCAGGAAATACCCATAATGGTCCTACTAATCAACCAGGTTTAAACAAACCTAATAATACAATTCATCGGAAAGATGGTTCGAAAAAAGGCGGTTATCAATTTTATGCTTCAAATGTTTCTAGAACGAGTTTAGAAAAATCTGGTAGTCAACGAAAAAGTCGATTTGTCAGAAGGACAAAGGATAATGTAAATCGTTTATTATTCAATAATAAACCAAAAACAGTTGCAAGTGTAAATAGTTATAGTGACCTCTATACATTTGAAGCAGATTCTAAAGGTCCAATTTCTACGCGTAAAAATAAAAACGATAAAGAAGAATTAATTAGTGAACATAGTTACAATTATGTTAAACAAGATTCTTTTAATCCTGATTTTCTAATCGTTACTGGCGATAATAATGGTCAAAATGTTGAAATAGATTATTCAGGAATACCCAATAATGGTAATAAATCATCTTTCAAACCTCTAGATATTAAGGTTGGTGGTAATGAAGGAGATTCTAAAGGTTCAATTTCTACTCGCAAGAATGAAAAAGATAAAGAAGAAGTACTTAGTGAACATATTTACAATTACATTAGACAGGATTCTTTTAATCCTGATTTTCCAATCATTACTGGCGATAATAATGGTCAAAATGTTGAAATAATTATTCAGGAATACCCAATAATGGTAATAAACAATCTTTTAAACCTCTAGATATTAAGGTTGGTGGTAATGAAAAAGATTTAAATCAAAACCCACACCCAGACAAACCATCAAACTTAACAAGTCCATTACCAAAACCGAAAATTCCACTAAATAATAATGTAGAAAACCCCAATACAATTTCATCTGTTCCTTTTTATTTACTTATTATTTTAATCGGTCCAATTGGTTTAATTTTAATCATTGCATTATGTATAAAGAAATTATTGTGCATAAGGCATTTTTGATCAACTGTCATTAGAAGTTTACTAAAAAACATTTTTAATATAAAAATAAATTTTTATTTAATATTTTTTCTTTAAAACTTGAAAATAATTTGGCAAATATTTTATTAATTACAAATGAATGGGTGGCTAATGATAAATGTTATTAAAATAAAGTATTTATTATAATATGTATTCAATTGTTATCAAAATTTTCTAATATATATTTTGGTGTATCGCGAAGTACTTTAAAGTTTTTATTCAGTCATTATAGATGTTGAATTTTTATTTATTTTACAATTTATTCAATTGTAAATAATAAATATAATATTATTGTTTTATTTTTAATGTGTTTTGGCAAGTAATAAATCACAGTTTTAAAATTGGAAAAATATTTTAAACAAACTTAGTTTTTTAATTTCTACAGTAAGCAACTAACCAGTTACTAATTCATATAAAAATTTCAATTTTGTTTTTAGAATACATTATTTAGCATTTTCAAAATAATAAAACAATTTTGCATTTTATAATACGTGTTTTGTAAATAATAATTTTTTTAAAATTTACTATAATAAAAACAATGACTGCCTGCAATATTCAAACTTAAATTATTTCGCAATGGAAAATTAAATTTGTTTTCAATATATATTTATTAAATTAATTAATAAAAAAACAATTGTCTGGATTTCCTATATTATCTTCTGGTAGATTTTCTAAACTATTTAGATATCAAGAAAGTGGTTTAGGATCTGAGAGAATTTCTTTCACTATTACAAAAACCGGGTTATGTTGGAGGTTGAGATTCTTCTTTTGGTAATTGTAAAGGTTTTGATAGTTTAAAAAAATTAATCAATAATATAATAATAATGATAATAATAATAATAATAATAATAGTAGTAGTAGTAGTAGTAGTAGTAGTAGTAGGAATAATGTTAATAATATACTTAATTTATTGTATTATTATTACAATAGGGAATGAACCATTTACATATTCTTTTAAAAGCATTTTTTGTACATTATTTAACATTTTCAAATTAATAAAATAATTTTACATTTTATAAAACGTGTTTTCTAAATAATGTTTTTGTAAAAATTTACTATAATAAAAACAATGACTGATTGCAATATTCGAACTTAAATTATTTCGCAATGGAAAATTTAAATTGGGTTTATTTTTATTATACTTATTAAATTATTAAATTAAAAATTTTTACTATTATTAGATTTTTTTTAAATAAATATTTTTTTTCTAAAAATACGTGCGAACTACATGTTCGCAAACTGTTGAATTTTACACCACACATTTGATTGGTTAAATAAAAACAATTTAATAATAATTTAATATAAATAATTTAAAAAATTGTTCGTTCTATAAAAATTGGTATAATAAAAAATACCTAATTTAATGAATAAAGCTAATGTGGATAGTTTAAACATTTTAGTCCTACCCAATTTGGTGATAATTTTGTCTGGTTTATTCTATCAATTTACATAAGATTGCGCTAAATTTTGATTAGCCAATAAAATTGAATTAGGTCGAATTTTATATTAAAAACGGAGTGATGTTTAGTAAATTTCGAAAATTCGTAAAATAAACGTGTTTAGTGTGTAGAAATTTTTTATAAATAAAACATCTTCCCAATTTATACATAAATAGACTGAATGGATCTACAAGCGAAAAGTATGTTAGTTTTATTATTACAAAATTATAAAAAAATTGAATAATAAAATTGAAGAAAGTAAAGAAACAAAACTTGAAAAAAATTAAATTTTAAATTTACAAAAAATGCATAAAATTGCCAAAAAATATTTTTAAATTTGGGATAATTTGTGTTCTATTTAGCTGTAGACAAAGATTCGGATTAATGGAGTTTACCAAAAAGTATGAAATTTATTTTGAATTATTTTAGAAAAAGATGGAATTGAATATATGTGTGCTGTTATTTACGGATTTTGCACTCAACATTCCAAAGTCAAGTGTAGTGTGTATTTTGATAAAGGTTACAATTTTTTGCAAAATAAGTTGCTTATGTGTGTCATCTACATAGATAATGTGCTATAAAGTGTTTGGAGTTACAAAAATGGATCCGTTCAAACAAAATTTAAAACAGTAAAAAATTAATGAATTTTTCTTTAAAATTATTGTAGTCATAATTTTAGAAAGATGTCTCAAAGGATTTAAAACATGTTCAAAATAATGCTCCAGTGTATATTTACAAATTGGTAATGTGATTTTTACCATAACTTACAATTTACTATATGTTTGACCTATTTAAACTGCAGAAACCTTGTTAAACAAAAAACGAGCTTTTGGATATTTGATCCTGAACATCCCGGAATTACGTGTTATTAATTTAATGTTTTGATTTTTTAAAGGGTAGGTCAATAAGTTGTAAAATAACGTATTACTTGTAAAGAATATTGTTCATGTTATAAAAAATTGAGTTAAAATTTTTTATTGGTACCTTGATAAACTGGCAGAGGTTATAAAAATAATAAATGTCACTTTCATTTTTGACATTATAAAGTTTGTAACATTTTCTTTAATATTTATGCATTTTAGTTAATGAAATTAACTTTTTGACGAGTTATATGTTTTTGATTTAAGTTTTAGTATATGGTGGTATTATGCTTTATTGCAAGAATGGATGTTGTTATATATTATAATTAGAAATTATGTTTGTAAATAATGTTATTTGACGTGTATTGCTAATGTACTATGCATTAGTAAGAGTTAAATATGTCTAAAATAAGTAAGTAGATAAGGATGCCACAAAGTATCACAGTGCTTCCATTTGCGCATGCCAATAATCACTATTTGTAAGTAAAATACTACTTGGAATAGCAAAATAGATAGAAAAATTATAAACAGCTATTTATTGTAGAAACATAATTTAACAAAAACGAATATAGCTAAATATTTATTATCTAAATTAATTTTAAATTATAATTTAAACATGATTTTATTGTACCAATAGTTAAAGTTCATTTAGAAATTAATTTTTAAAAATTTTGTTTTTGTTGCTTCAAAATACTATAGTACAAACAATAAACGGCTTGAAAATAACTAATAAATATTTGCATTTATACAAATATACTGGAGTATTAAATTAACAATATTGATACAATAATACAGAAATATCTAAAAGGTTTAATTATAATAAACATGTATTATTTAAGAAAATAAACAAATAAAATTTTTTAAATAATATTAATTATTTTTGTAGCTTAAAAAATGTGCATATTACATTATTTTAAACACAAATTACGAATTATTTCAATAAGCGTTTCCAGCTGAATCTAAAAATAAATATTATAAAAGTATATTTTGAAGTGTTGCTGAGAAAATTACTCAAAAGCTAGTTGCAAAGTGTTAATTATAAATATATTTAAACAATTAATATTATTATTATTATTGAGCGCACAAGGTTAGCAACCTGGCCTCTATAAAATATTTATACTGCTACGGAAACAATCAAAAGAACGCATTCCGGCAAACAATGGCAAAGAAATAATCGCACGTATCTAGATGACAGAGTTACACAGATGACAAGGTTGAGTGAAAGCCAAAAGGAATCTCAATCTTCGATTTGCACAATCTTCAATGCCAACAAGACTTTGTTGTTGTTGTTTTGCTGTAATTTTCATGTAAAATACTACTTAGAAAATCAAAATAAATAGAAGCATTTTAAACAGTCATTTATTGTGGAAGCATAATTTATAAAAAAGCTAATGTAATTAAATATTTTTTATCTAAATTTATTTAAATTATAATTCATAATTTCATTAAAAAAATTTTGTACCAATAATTAAAAGTTTTAAAATTTTAAATTATTAAATTGTGGATCTGTTGTTTTTTAAGTAGTAACAACAAACATTTTATAAATAACTAATGAATCTTTTCAATTACACAAATATTCTGGAGTTTTACATTAACTGTATTGCTACAATTATACAAGATTTTCTAAAATGCCCAATTATTAAAAATATCTGTTATTTAAAGAAAAACAGGAGAAAAATTATTAACATTGATGATTGTACATATTGTACATATTACATTGTTTTAAACACAAGATTCAAAATATTTTAAATAACATTTTGCAATCTTGGTAAAAAAAATATTGTGAAAATATTTTTTGAAATGTTATACTTAAAATTAACGTCAAAGTGTTAACTATAAATATATTTAAACAATTAATAATAATATAATAAATAAGGTATATTATTATTATTATTATTATTATTATTATTATTATTATTATTATTATTATTATTATTATTATTATTATTATTATTATTATTATTATTATTACTGTTATTATTTTTTATTATTGCTATTATTATTAGTAATAGTTATAGTATTATCGTTTGGTTTTTTAAAAATATTTACTTTCTAATAATGTTTGTTTTAACAAAATAATATTATTAATAGTATTTTCTAACAAATAATAGTAGTATAATAAACAAAGTACGTATATATATATATATTAATATCATTTGTCAATAACCAGCATATACAACATTTTTGACAACATGAAACCATTTTATACGTGGGTTATAACATGTTTAGTGCCACTAATTAAACATATATATGTGTTTTTTCATAAATCATACTATTTATTATTGGATTTGTAAACATTCTTGCTTACTGGATTGTACAGTTTAGAGAACAACACAATTAATTTGAGACAATTCGGTTTAGGTAAGTAGAACAATATAGGTTATTATAAATAACTATGTTGTGTTTAAGCAAGAAAACCATTTGATTAAAAAGGACGATTTGTACAATTTTATAATTTTGTATTTTAATAAAAACATTTATTTCGTAATTATTGCTTAAAAATTTTGGGAGACAATTCAGGTTTTAGCCAATGATTAACCGCATTGGGTGTTAGTGGTGGGGATTACACATTTATTTACCAAATTATAAGTGTCGAGTCAATGTTATATTTAAAATTGCAGAAATTAAATTAATGAAATAAATATATTATTACTTAAACATTTTACTAAAAATATATTCAGCGCAAAATTAATAAAACATTATATATAAAAATTTGCACGTTTTGTTTAATAAATGTTTCTATGAGTTGTAGCAACATAAATATAAAATAATATTAAAAAAAGTGTAGATTAAATTAATTAAAATAAATTCATAATTAAAAAAATGTTTTTGCATATTTTACAGAATTTTTAACATTTTGTACAATATGAAAAATATTTTATTGTTGGGTAAGTTTTATTTATTTATTTAAGTAAATGTAATGTACATGTAATTGCTGTGTACTTGAAATTAATTTACATATATATATATATACATATATATATGCTAACATTATCACTTCTTATAATTTGTAGAAATAAAATATTTTTTATTAAAAAAAATTGCTTTTGATTTAGGTTTTTGAAAAAAAAACATGTTTTAGTGTAAATTGTTCGTAAAATGTTGTATTGCTATTATTATAAAATACATGAAGTATGATTAATTATAGATTTTATTTTATAATAAAAGTGTACATTTAATAATGTATTCATAAACTGTTAAGTTGTCGAAATTCTGGTTTGTAAACAGGACAACAGATTTGTTTTGCGTTCAAATTTGAAAAATTTGGCAGCTTATAAAATAATTCATTCTTTTAAGTTTTTGTTGACTGTTTTGAATATGCAACAACCAACACGATAATAATAATAATAATAATAATAATAATAATAATAATAATAATAATAATAATAATACATCAGTAGTAAAGTTCCGGTTATAAAATTTAACTTGGCGCATAAAACAATTACTAAAACGTGAATTTGCTTTTTAAAACATTCTTATCTAAATTTATGTAAAATAAATTAATTATTTTAATAAAAAGTGTAGTAATTAACCAGATAGTTTTAATTAATAAATGATTATTTGTTAGGTTTATTGTTTCAACGCACTTTTTAAATAAAATAAACAATTTTCTATAGTCAAACAAGATTCAATTCTCATAGTTGGAGGAACATAGAGCTGTTCATTAATTAAAATATATATTTTATTTACAATTAAATAAAGGTTTTATATTTTTATTATTTATTTGTAATTTTATGTAAATGTTTGTTCCTGTTGTTGTTATTTTAGTGAATAACACAAATGTTGGTCAAAATACTATACTCAATTACTATATTGTTTATTCCATTTTTCAAGGTTTAATTTTAGTGCATTTTAATTTAACTATTGAAAATGTTTAAAGTAAGAGCAATGCCAATTGGAATAAGACGGTAATACGTCGTACGCGTCGTGATATCAACCATTCAAAACCCAAAATTAAATCAATTAGGCTACATGATAGTGGTTTAAACAAACCGGATAATAAAATTCATAATAAAAGTAATTTTAAAAAATTGGGTAATCAATTTAATAATTTAGTTGTGCCAATAGTAAAGTCGAGCAAATCTGTTAATGAACAAGAAAATATTTTATTGGAAAGGGGAGGTATTATATATAGAAATCAACTAAACATTGATGAAGAAATTAAAACTCTTGTACCTCCAAACATTTCTGGTGAAAATGATGGCCGTGTTGAAGTAGAAGATTCATATCATGAACAACCACCCCCAAATACTTTTTCAACATTTGCTAATTTATTTATTTGTTTTCTAATTATTCCATTTGCTTTACTTTCATTTATTGCATGTTGTGTAAAAAAATCATGTCACATAAGGCATTGTTGATTAACCGTTAATAAAATTTTACTAACAAAATAAATTAACCGTAAAAAGATTTTTTTTCTATAAAGCATAAAACTGATTTTATAAAATATTTTATTAATAAAAAAATCATGAGAGGGTAATGGAAAATGTCATTACAATAAAGTATTTATTATAATATGTATTCAATTGTAATTAGAGTTTGCTAATATATTTTCGTAAATCGCGAAGTGTCTTGACGTCTGTATTCAGTCATTATAAATGTAAAAACTTTTTTTATTTCCATAATTTATTCAATTATAAATAATAAATATAACATTGTTGTTTTATTATTTATATTGTAGATAAATATAATTAATTTGTTTGGTTAGTACTGTATTAATTTTACAAATTTGGGGAACATTTCAAACAAACTTAGGCTTTTGATTTTTAAGTAAAATACTAGTAGGAATAGCAAAGTAAATAGAAAAGTTATTAACAGCCATCTGCTGTAGAAATATATATATATATATATATATATATATATATATATATATATATATATATATATATATATATATATATATATATATATATGCATATATATATATATATATGTATATATATATTTCTATTGTTTTATTTAAATATTAACAATAAACGTTTTAAAAATAATAAATAATCTTTTTAATTTATGCAAATACATAAAAGTGGTATTTTTGTATAATAAATAAATGGGTGGTATAACGGTATACCGTAAAACATTTAAAGTAGCAAACATAAAATAAATAAAAATAAATATAATTAAACATAAATTATTTATACAGCTTTTAACTATAATGTAAAACATCCCATTCTTGTACTAATATATTTAATTTCTAAAATTGTGTCTTTATGCTCTATTTAATTAGTGACTATGGCCGTTTTATAAATAACTAATACTTTTCAATTATACAAATGTACTGGAGGATTGCAGTAACTATATTGTTATAAATGTTCTTGCTTTTCTAAAATATTTATTTATTAAAAAATAAACAAGGGAAAATTATTAATAATATTAATCATTTTGGTAACTCAAAAATAGTGCAGATTACAAAACAAAGATATGTTGGAAATCATTTTCAATAATTTTTCCGCTCAAGATAGAAATAAATATTGCAAAAAACTTTTTTAAGTGTTGTTAAAAATTTACAGTGTTAACTATGAATACATTCAAACAATTAATAACATAATAAATTAAATACATTATTACTATTATTATTATTATTATTATTATTATTAAGCCAAACGGCTTATCTAAAATATCTACTTGTTGTAAATGTTTGTCGTAGTAATACTAATAATAATACTAATAATAATAATAATAATAATAATAATAATAATTTTTATTAAATAATAATTTTTTTTATTTCTTTATTTAAGTAGCAACAACAAACGTTTTTGAAATAACTAATACATATTTACATTTATACAAAATAATTAACTGCGTTATAAAATACAAAATATTCGATAATTAATGCAATCGCCTTAATTTTCACTACTTAATTCAAGCGGTTTGTAATGTTGTCAATAAGAGTGTTGATATATTCTTGTTTCATTTTTATATTGAATAACAGAACGAATACGATTACACAAATGTTTAATATCAGTATGCATATTGATGTTACGCTTTAGCATACTGAACAAAACTTGTAAACAACTTTATGTCCGGACAGTTAGGTGGTAATTAAATGACAGCTTTTTATTTTAATCCATCTAATCTTTAAATGTAAATATAAAACAAATAAAGTAAACCTAGATTAATGTGATGTTACTTCTTTAGACTCATAACATGGAGCGTTGTACTGAAAAGCAGTAGTGAACCCCATGTAACCATTTATAATAAAAACTAAAACAAATGTTTTACTATTTAAGGTACAAGATATAAATTTCTATTTGATAAGATGATTATATTTAATGTCAAGCTAACACATTACTTGTCTGTCAAAAGTGGGTTTTTTACAACAAGTATATTTAAAAAAAATTCAATCTGCACAACACGTTGTTTTTATAGCCAAATGATTTGTCCCGAATTGCCGTTTCATTAGCAAAGTAAACAGAACGCCAATTACCTAAGTGTCGTTTATTCCATTACTTACAAAACTTAATCTATTATTCTTTTGTTTTTTATTAGCAAATGGTTTAACTATTGGCAATTAAAGTGTTAAACCAAATTCTGTTGCTCTATATCTAATTGCTAAATAATTTTTATTTTTATTACTTTGAATGTCTTGCGAGAAACATCTTTCACCAGTGGACGTTTAAATGAAGCCGTACGTGGGCCCGCATTTCAGTGGGCCGGTAGTGGGATTCGAACCCCGATGTCCACCCACGTCCAAATCAAGCGCTGTACTGTTTGACCACCCCGGCAAAAAGTTTAAACTATTTAGTTTAGCTTCTGAAATAGGTTTACTATATATATATATATTATATATATATATATATATATATATATATATATATATGCACAACCCTGTGACAACAATTATTGCAAAAAAGTGATTATTAAACTAGAACCTTTCTACAACTACATAGCATACAAGAGAAACGTTACTCTAATTATAATATATACAATACTATATAATAATTAAAAAAAACTATAATTATATATACATATATATTGTAAATTAAAACATTATATAAATTATCAACGGGTGCAAAATCGGAAATAAAGTAAAATAATTAACATAATTTATAACGTCAACTATTAATAAAAGTACAGATTACACGCAATTTGTTTTGCCATCAAATAATTAAGGACATTACAATGTTTAAAAAATTTAATAATCTATGTGATCGCCTTTCTTTTAAACAACCTGATTCAGGCGTTTTAAAATGCAGTCAATGAGAGTGTTGATATATTTTTGTTTCGTTTTATATTGAACAACAAACCAAATGCGTTCACATAATTCCTTAATTTTGGTATGCTTGTTGATGCTGCGTTTTAGCATACTGAAAAATGTTTTAATAACATTAATATCCGGACTGTTAGGTGACAATTAAGTAAAAGATAGCATTTTTGCTTTTAGCCCCTCTACTGTCTAAATGTAAATATAAAGCAAATATAGTAAACTTAGATAAATATGACGTTACCTTTTTGAACGTATGACATAAAACATTGTTCTGAAAAACAGTAGTAACCCCCGTGTGCTGCATTTCATAATAAAAAACATTATTTATAACTAAAATATTTTTTTTATTATTTAAGGTACCAGATATAATTCTCCATTTGATAAGTTGATTATACTTAATACCAAACCAACACATTACTTGTCGAGGGTGGGCTTTCTTTCTAACAAACGAGAGTAAATATTTTTAAAAACTCGAGCCAAATGGTTTGTTCCAAATTACTGTTTTATCATCAAAGTATACGGAACGCCAATAACATAAGTGTCGTTCACTTCATTGTTTACAAAAGGTTAATCTGTTATCCTTTTGTTTTTTTTGTAATAAATGGCTTAATCTTTGGTGATTGTAAAGCTAAACCCGATTTAATTGCTCTGTTTCTTATAGTGAAATATGTAAAATTGTTTAAATTGTTTTTTTTTAGTTTCTGAAATAGGTTTATTATATTTTTTTAACTCTATAATAAATGTTTGGTCATCCGTACTTGTTGTTACACGTTTTCTTCCAACATTATCATAATTTCGTGGTTTTTAACTGTTGATAATCCAATAAATTGTTAAAAAGTTAACTCTATATAAATCTGTTAATCTTTTCGATAAAAATTCTTTATTTTTTAATTTTTTAATAACACGGTATTCATTTTCGGTAAGATGAAAACATTTTTTATCATTATTCTCTATTTGAAAAACAATGCAATCATTAAGCAGAACTAGCGAGTAAGCGGAATCTCAAAGTTAAACGTAAATAATAATTTATTAGATTTATTTTAAAATTTTTATTTAAAATTAAGAAAAAAAAATTTTTATTACTTTTATTTATATAGTTTAGAAAAATTAAATGTTCATTTTGATAATTATTATAACATCACAATCAGAACAGATTTGAATGTGTGTTTAATATCAATTTTAAAAATTAGTTATTGTTTATTTTTAATAAAATTAAGCACATAAAATAATAATAGACTAATTATTATAAAAATTGTAAAATTTATTTTATTATCTACGTTAATATAGAAGTAGCTTTTAAAATATGCTAATTTGGCCGACTCATCCTGCTTAAATAAAAATTTCTAAGTATATATAAAGGATCTATGAAACACTGTACATTATTTTTAATACCAGATATTTGTTTTTACGAAAAAACAATTGAACATAACAAATTAAATTAGATTTAATACCTTTGTAACTTTTTGCGTTAATTGTTAAAATGGGTGATATATATATATATATATATATATTTGAAATTCTATTATAATTTTATAATTTTCCGTACTTGTTGTTGTGCGTTTTTCTAACATTATCACAGTATTGGGGGTTTTTAATAATTTATGACACGATAAATTGTTAAAAATTAAACTTCCAATAATTTTACTAGTCTTTTAGGCAATATCCTTTTACTTTTTAACTTTTTACTAAGATTATATGTATTGTCATTAATACGTTAATCTTTTTTCTAATACCACTGTTTATTTTACGAACCAAGCAAACAGATAAGAAAACGAAAATATTTATTAGTACAAGTGTATTAAAAATTAACATCTTTGTATATATATATATATATATATATATATATATATATATATATATATATATATATATATATATATATATATACTTATAAATTATTGGAAAATTTGTGAAAATGTTTGCATACTAGCTTGTACAGTTTAGAAAACAACAAAATTAATCTGAGACAATTCGGTTTGGATAAGTTCAATAATAGGTTGTTGTGTAAACGGAAAACCTCATTTAGTTTAAAATTTGTGTAACTTATTGAATGTCTTATAAAGACATTATTATATCTATTTACTATTTATTGCTAAAATATTTTGCAAAACATGCAGTTTTTAGAAAAAGGATGCCCGCATTTAGTGTCAGTTGTAGAGATGACACATTTGTTGCTGCTTTTTAAGCATCATTTTACATCTAAAGTTGCAGAGATTAAATAAATATATTATTTGTATAAGTATTTAAAATTAATTGCACGTTATGTTAAATAAATAATTTTATAAATTGCAACAATTCAAATTTTGAAAAAAAAGATTAAAGGCGTGTAGATTAAATTAATTAAAATAAACGTATAATAAAAATAGTTATACATATATATATATATATATATATTAATTTTAATTTAGTTTTAAAAAAGTCTCATGTATTTAATATAAGTTGTTTGTAAAATGCATTAAAAGTTAATATATTGTATTGCTAATATTATAAAATATATGAAGTATATTCAATCATATTTTTTATTATTTAATAAAAGTTTACAATTAATAAAGTATTAATAAGCTGCTAAGTTGTCGAAATTCTGGTTTTTAAACTAGACAACAGTCTTGGTTTATTTTTGGAATTGTCAGATTTACTTGAATAATAAATTTACTAGGTTTTTAAGTCAATCAGAAGCACTGTAGAGCTGTTTCATCCTTATTTGGAATTATTAGCAGCGTATACCTTTCAAATTTTACGCACACATAAACTTGAACCCCCGCTCTATCTGCCTTAAACCACTGAGCTACGAGTAAATGACCTTCGACCTGTAAATTTATTATTTATAGTGAATCTGATCAATTCTAATTGCCCAGTGTCCTCAAATGCTGCTACGTTACTACCGGTTTAGCAAGTGGGAGAACTCACAATTTGATAGCTTATAAAATAATACATTCTTTCAAGATTTAATTGATTGTGTTTTGATTATGCAACAACCAACACGATAATAATAATGATACAGTAGCAATAAAGATTTGGTTGTAAAATGTAGCCATTGGTCAACTTATAGAACTTGGCACATAAAGCAATTACCAAAACTTTAGTTTGCTTTATAAAAAAAATTCTGTATTTATTTAGAAAGGATTAATTTGATTAATTTGACTTTCCTCACATCACTTAAGCATATTAGACACATCAACATTTTACTAAAATAACCCTTAAACATCACATTAACAATAACAATAATTAAGACAATAAAAATATTTCTTTTCTACAAACAGCATTACCAAATTATCGCTTGGACTAAAAACCCAAAATTTACACATTTCGACAAGATAAAAATACTACTACATTATTTGCTTGAAAATAAATTATATTATAAAATTTGTACATATATACAAAACAATCATCACCAATTGTAACTACAAAATTTTAATTCATGAACTCGTAATATTTACCAGATTTATTGTTTCAATACATTTTTAGTATAAAGTAAAATTGAGATATTTATACAAGATTTCATGCTCATAGTAGAATTTCAACTATATGTCTCTTGGTCGAAGTGTAACAGGTTTGCCAAGTAGGCTGTTCAATTTGTCCATAATTAATTAATAATGAAACAATAGTAGTAGAAAAAACCTTTTATCTGCAATAAAATAAAAGTTTTATATTTTTATTATTTATTGGTAATTGTATGTAAATTATGTTGTTACGTTAATAACACAAATGTTTGCACTGAAAAAGGCACTTAATTTTCGTTAGTTTATTAACCATACTTAATTAGTACATCGTTTATTCAATTTTATTAAAGTTTAATTGCAGTCTGTTTTTACTTTAATATTGAAAATGTTTAAAGGGTTTGTCGATGTGTATATGTAGAACCTAGAGGTAATGATTACGGTTGTTATATATATATATATATATCATCAAAACCATCAAAAAAGGATGAACCAAAAGGTTTATTAATTACAAAGTTTAGATATACATCAATTATTAACTCTTGACTAAATATAAAAACATAAATCATCAAGTATTTCGTAATTGTTGTATCAAAACATTGACGTCAATACTAAATGTATTAAAAACAGTCAATACAGTTATGCATCACAAAAACGATTAAATAAATGGACAAATACAGAAGCGTTTAGAGTTACACGAACCACGTTATATTCCACAAGCACGCCAAAAAAAGTATCCCGCATTTTTCGGTGCAGTAAAAAAATAAATATAATATTAACACAAATTGAGGATTGTAAATATTAAAATATAAACATGTTAAAATAAGATTTACAAGATAATATAATCAATAAAATATTTGTTAAATAATAGTGACGCTACAATAGCATATGCAAAAGCAAACTGGTAAATCGTCTTACTAAGCTATATATTCCCAGTCACTTAATTAAATGGCTAGCCAAGTATTGCAAAAGCAGATAAAAGTACACAAAAATCAGACATGTACAATTTTCTTTAATTCAAAATTACAAAAGGTGCAGTCCTGTTTTCATTTCTATTTTTATTGTACATCAACGTTCTTCGACCAAAAGAGCTTTCTGTACTCCTCAGATGACATGACTTTATATGAAGTTATCTCCTCATTCCAAGATAATCTGCATTTCCTGGAATCAATTGCTGAATTAGTAGATTGATCAACCAATCATAGCTTAAAATTAAATCCTACAAAATGTAACATAATTAATTTTAGTTTATACAAACGCTCAATACAATTAATTCAACTTCATTCAAAAGTTTGTATTAAAAATGTGGAGATTGACACTTGTGACAATTTTAGATAGCTTGGTGTTTTACTGAGTAACAAACGTACTTGGTCTGATCATACCGAGTATTTGTGTCACAAAAAGTCGGGTTTTGTGATACTACATTATACTGTCAAAAAACTTTGAAGTTTGTTTACATATTACTAATTCATATTTCAGCGACTAAAGTTAAAAAATGAATTACAAACATTAGCCGATATTCGGGAATGCCTTACAATGATATTCTTGATGAAATAATCTATTAATATTTTAAACAATGTTTTTAATTTATTAATTATTATCTCTAACAACACAAAACATCCACTTTGCCATGATTGGAGCAAATGTGTACTTAAATGCTTGTCTGCCGTATTTAGCAAGGTTAAAAGTGATGTTCATACAAACCTACCTCAACTATAAATTGATTTTTTTATTTGTCCCACTACTGTTGTCCGCAGTCTGCCTATTCTACTTTGTGACCATTCATTGTTGTACATCGTAGTTATTGTTTTAATACTCACACTCACACACGAGTCATTCCACATATTGCTGTGTACTGCTGTATCAGTGTACTATTACTGTAATACTTTTTCTAAGTAATATAATGCCCTCCCACAAATATCAGAATGCACATGCACCTTTGAATTTTCGTTAATTTTTGAGTAAGAGACTTTTTTTAATATTTTTCTTGTTTAGTAATATTTTTCTGTTTAGCTAATTGTATTGTATTTTATAATTGCACCTATTTTTTGTGTATACTGAAAGCCACTTCTACTATCTAATCCAATAACCATTAAAATAATAATAACATGTGAACAGATTATAACATTTAATGATTACGCAATACTTATTCACAAATGGATCAATAATAGATCAAACGGAAGTAAACATTCCGGCATTTTCTCCACATTACGTTGTTTACTGCAAACCAAACATCAAATCGATTTCAAAAATTGTTTTAAAGTGTCAATTAGTTCTCGAATCTATTTGTATTCACATATTGAAACCTACTTCGTCTGCACAAAAACAGATCGTCACTCCACTGAACTTAGCTTAGTCGTAATGTTTGTGTATGTATGTGAACTGTCCTAACTTACATGTCATCTGTATCCCTCTTTTTATATATTTGTGATTGACAAGAATATATAAAATAAATTCATCTCACACTTTACATCTTATATTTTTATTTGGTATAATGCTTTAAATACTCGTTGGTTCTGTCAAATTTTTATCATTTTAACTTGTATTCAAATGTTTTATGCAGTAATGTGATTTTTAATATGGAAATGGCTATTCGCAGTTTATTAATAGAGAAAAACTTTATAGACTAATCTACTCTGATAAATTCAATGAGTTTTTAAGAGATTATTTATTTTAGAATTTATTAGGTTTTTAAGTTAACCAGAAGCACTGTACAGCTGTTTTACATCCTTATTTGGAATCATCTGCAGCGCATACCTTTCCAGTTTTACACACACATGAACTTGAACCCACGCCCTATCTGGTGTCAGGCCAGCGCCTTAAACCACTGAGCTACAGGTGAATAACCTTGGACTAGTAAATTAATTACTTATAGTGAATCTGAGCAATTCTAATTGACCAGTATCCTCAAATACTACTACGTTACTACCGGTTTAGGAAGTGAGAGAACCCTCTCACTAGGACTTTACCAAATAGGTCCTTGCATACTACCAGGTTTAATAGCCTATATGGTACGGTTTGGTTGTATTTATCAATGGGTTTTTAAGGGATTGTTATTGATGCTGATGATTCCAAATAAGAGTAAAACAGCTGTCTTGGTTGACAATTCTGATTACTTTATAACTATAAATACATTATTTAATGTAACTTGATTGCAAAATTAATTTTAACTGTATTCAATTTTATAACAATCATTTATTAATAATAATAAAAAAAGAAACTGATAAAAGATATTATTTTA
>JAKXYG010000294.1:0-39913 GCA_025895645.1 Cardicola forsteri | reverse complement strand
CTGAGTTATGTTATTAAATACCGTGAATGTAATATTAAATTTAATAATTGTTCTATATATTTGAAAAATATCATTAATAAAGACGGGTAAGCAAACATGTTTGTAAAACCATATTTAAAAAATTAATGTTAGTTTTTAAAAAAATTAAATCAATATAGTGATAATTCTCTATCTACCCAAAACAAATATAAACGTGTATTACCGTTAATGTGTCACAAGAATTTTACCGGGTCCTGAAACTACTGCGTTACACTTTTAAAAACATTGGAAAAAAATAAAATATACTCACAATTATATTCTACATTAATTAGTTGTACGTTTTTTTATTTTTTTTACTTTAAAACATTTAAAATACACAAGTTTTTTTATCAAATCATTACGATTTTGATTACTTCTTAAAAAAATCGCTTTAATAGAACATTTTTATTTTAACAAAAAAGCAATTATATTGAATATATAATTAAATATTCATATATGTTACAAACAATTAAATATTAAAACACTAACAAAATATTATCACTTCGGTTATGTGCAAGCTTTAAAAATATTCCTATAAAGAAAATCACGTTGCCTTTAAATCTATCAGTAAATGTACGGTCATAATTTGACAAAATACATCACTTAAAATCGCTTTTAAACAGGAGGTTACACTAAAACAGTAGCTTATTGTTCATTCAAAAATTGTGGTTTAACAAATACATTGACAGCAACTTAATATATAATATTAATTTTTGGATTTACAACACATTATTTTGATAGAAGCAGCGGAGTTAAAAAACGTGGTGGTAGTCTGGGCACTTACGTAAAAAAGGATTATGCTTTAATTCCACAATATCATTTAACTTTTCGCAATATGGCATTAAATGTTTGAGTGTAAATTGTAAGTGTCAATTTTTATTTTATAATAAAAGTATTAATAATATTAATACGTATATCCAACCATCAGCAAGTCGCTCCGTGTGTAATTTTTTTAAAAATATTTTTAATTACTTAACAACTTTTTTTGACAATAATCTGATTTTACTTGCTGGTAATTTCAACAACACTAATACCAACAATGTTTTGTCTATGAGTTTAACCAACATTGTGAACTTTAATACTGAAAGTAACTGTAGGTTAAATTGTGATTTTACTAATGTTCCCCAATTCTACAATGCCAAATTACTTGTTTTATTAGCTTCGTCGGACAATTCAATTATTTGAACACTTTTCACAATTTATTCTAGGAAGAATTATTCGCACTTTACTAAACCCATATCAAAATTATATATGTTCTGTTGAGAGCTAAATATATCTCTTGAGCAACATTGTATTACCACAAAAATTTATAATGACTTAAACACCGTTACAATCAGTTTCGTTACACTAACTAATTCTGTCCATTACATCAAAAAAGTTAAAGAACTACGCAGGCAAAAAGAAGTTGCATACAAAGCTAACGACCGCTCTTTAATAACACATTTAAGCCTTGAAATAAAAACAAATATATTTTTATTTAAAAAATGTGTCAATTACTTTTATTTTTTCCTCTATAACAATTCGGAAGACATTTGAAACAAAATTAATTACATTTAAAAAAAACAAAAGCTGCTACTACCTCACTTGATGTAAACTCTCCTAATACACACTTTGTTCACAACATTGATGTAGAAGTAGTTCAGCTAAATAATGTTAAATATCAACAACGGGTTTGATGTTCCCATATTTATATATGATTTAAAAAATATATATATAAAGCTCCAACTCTACAACGTTATCAGGTGTAAATGGAATTAGTATGCAAATACTAAAACAATGCTCTTTTTCAAAATACTCTTTACTGATACACATTTTAACCAGTTTTATAAACAAAAGTAAAATAGCAAAATTGAGGAAAACTTCCAAAATTAATCTAGTTCTGACAAACAAACTACTAAATAAGATAACAGATTTTCGACCAATTTCATTCACGTCAGTACTATTGAAGTTGACTGAAAAATTGATATTAAATGAAATAAATTATATTATTGCACTCAATGCTCCTAATAACACAATTAAATGGCTTTCCAATTATTATGAAAACAGAATACAATACACACAAATTGGGAATAAAAATTCATTTTAATTTAAAATAACAAGGGTGTTACTCAATGTACGGTCTTATCTCCTTTTTTTTTATTATACGTGGATGTTCTTTGACTAAATGAGCCTGCTGCACTTTCTAAATATGTGGATGACATGGCGTTACGTGAATCCATTTCTTCAACCAAAAATAATGTACATTCTTGAAATCAATTGGTGAATTAGTTGATTGTTTAACAAAATCCAACAAAATGCAAAGTAATTAATTTTAGCTCACACAAATCGTTGACACATTTGAATTAACTGTATTCAAAAGTATATAAAAATTTAAAGATTGACACTTGTGATAGTTTTAATCGCTCGGTGTTTTACTGAAAAACAAACTTACCGGATTTGATTATATTGACCATTTGTTCACAAAAAATCGAGGTTTATGTTACTACATAAGACGTTTAAAAAACTTGCGTGTTTGCCAACATGTTATTAATATATATTTTATACGTACATTTTATCTATTACTATTATTTTGTTTTCCTGTAATATTTACCGGACTAAAAAAGGATTTTATAAAGCAAAAAAAAGTATTACTATTATTTGCCGATTATTAGGTACTCCTTACAATGACATTCTTTATGAAATAATTTATTTACACTTCAAGGAACGTTTTTATTTAATCAGTTGTATTTCCAACAACTCCAATAATCAGCGTTATTGTGGTTTCTGCAAATCACATGCATCAGAAATGACAAAAAAATTACACATACACGTTAAATGCCGTACATAGCAAGGTTACGATCTAATTCCATATATATATTCCACTATATATTTTTCTTAATTACGTGGCTCTATTACAATTAACCAAACAAAATTAAATGGTCAAATCATAGGTTTACCGGCCGAAAAACTACCAAAACGATTTTAAAAATAAAAATTAAAAACAAAAAAAGAGTTGTTAAACGGCAGGAAACTTAAATAATTACTATTTGGAAACGTTGTATTAAAGTGAATATTTTGTGGAATAAAAGAAAACGTTTGGTTAAATGTTTAAATACATGAAAATAATTCTGTTTTAATGTGTTAAATTGTTTGTTAAATTATACGACTATGTCGTTTGTTTCTTCTTTGTTGTACATTGTATTTTATTGCAAAATAGTCATTTTTGTAGTAAAAGTATATTAATAAAACAATTATGCGTTAAAAATACACTTTTAGAAATTCGCTTATATTACCTACTGCAAATTAAGAGAATATTTACTTTATTTAATGAATTTTTATTGGTACAATTTAATTTAATAATGTATCATAAAATTTAATTTAAAATTATAATTAATAATTTTACATTTGATAATTGTGAATAATTTTATTTAATATTAATTTATGTTAAAAAAACATTTATAATAATTTATAATGCTACAATGATATAGTGGAACAAACCCTTGTGAATACATTTAAATATACTAATGTTGAATTACAAATTACTACTTTGTTTAACGCATGCAAAATATACTAATATTTTTAGAATATTTATATACAGCAATTAAGAATAAATAATTTAATTTTTAATTATAACATGTATAGTTAATTTGTAATGTAGTTTTTTCATTAATTCTTGTAAAAAAACACTAAAAAAAACCAATTATTGACAAGTTAATTAAATGTTTGTTATCACAACAAATATTTTGTTTTACTATTTCATTTATGCAAAAAATAAATATTTTTTTATATAAACCAAAATGGTCAACGAGCGGTATTAGTGACAATAATACTAATAATATTATTATTAATAGGGCATTCTAAAAGCAATAAATAAACAGTTGTACATTAAAAAACTACAATTTATTAACCATAATTAGAACAGTATACCTTTATCTTCTGTTTAAATTTAAATTAAACAAAATATTTAAAATTAAATAATTTATTGCACTACTAAAATTTAAAAAGTTTATAGGATTAGTAATATATATATATATATATACGATGGTTATTAAACATTAAATATTCAAATAATAAATGTATTTAATTTACATAATTGCAGTAAAACAAATTAGAATATTACGTTATATTAATTTTTATTAGATATTTAAATTAATAAAGGAATACCTATTTTAAATAAAAATTAATTAATTATATGTTATACAGACAAAAACTGACAATATTTAAATTGTATATTTTTGTTTGGACGCAGGTTATATAAGGTACACATTTTATGGTATTTTAAAAAGAATAAGTTTGTTTAATTAAATAAAAATAATTTTAATATTTATTTTAAAATGTTATTATATATTGAAAAATTAAAAAATATGTCTGATCATATAAAGTGGCTTATTGATAATAATTATTTGTAAAATATTTTTTTTAAATATATTGTAAACAAATAATTTTATATTTAAATGATTTAGCTACATGTATATTGTAAAGTTTTTTTTTATTAATTTTTAAAAAAATTATACGTTATCATTAATAATATAAAATTTAAGCGTAACCTTCATAAACCATGTAATATATTTTCAATAACAAACATTTTTATTAAAAACATTGTTTAAAAAACTTATTACACATAGCATTTTCAGTCATATTATATGTTAGAAAATTGTAAATAAAAAAATACACATTATACAATGTATTTGTGCATCACATATAATAAATTAACGTTTATATTAATAAACATAAACTAGATTCATTACATTTTTTACTAATACACATAAACACAAAAAAAACAGCGTTTGATTCAAAGGCTAAATATTTTTTGTAAAAAATTATACTACCAAAATATGTATAAAACGGAAATGAATATGTTCAACATTTAATTTTTATTAGTACAATTGAATTAAATAATGTATTACAAAATTTAATTTAAAGTTATAATTATTAATTTACATTTAATAATTATAAAATATTTTATTCAGTATACATAATTTAAAAAAATCTATTTTATAATAACTTATAATTCTCCAATAATGAAGTCGACCAAAACCTTGTGAATAACATTAAATATATAAATGTTTAATTGCATCTTACCACCTATTTAAACGCAAATAAAATAACATACATTTTTTTGAAAATTTTAGATATAACAATTTAAAATAAATAATTGTATTATTATTCGCATAATTTGTAATTTTTAACCTTTATTAACTCAATTAAAAAAAGTATTATTAACAACTTAATTAATTGTCCGTTATCATAAAGAAAAATAAGCGTTTTACTAATTTACTTAATGCAAACATTGATTAAATTTTTTTTATAAACAAAAATGTTTAATAAACAATATTAGTGACAGTAAAAACAATAACATTAATATTACATGGTTAATGTACAAGCAATACATTCACAATTGTACATTAAAATATTATAACTGTTTAACCATAATTAGAATATAATAACATTATTTAATCCTTGCATATAACATTGTTAAAAAAATTGAAGAATATGTGATCATTATGCCAAAATGTATGTTGTAGTTAATTATAAAAAAGTCGGCAGTAGACATGATTTTTTGGTCGTCGATTTGTTTCTTTTGGTAATTAATTCTACTAACACTCAATCCATATATAATTGATTTATTATAAAAAATAAACTAATGAGAAAAGGCATATTTCGGTTTTTAAATTTTTTTACAATACTTAGAAAAAGTTATGAAATTATGCAAAATATGACAAAATCTGTCTGTAATATAAGTTTATGTGTTGGCTTACGGATAAACAATTCAAAAACAATAGCGCTATGCACTAAGTTAAATAAGAGTTATGTTATAAAAAAGTAAACACAGTATTATAATTGCCAATTTATATATATATATATATATATATATATATATATATGGAAAACACCATTGATAAATACGGCTAAACAAAATTATTGGTAAAACCATACTTGAAAAAAGCAATGCAACTTTTTGAAAAACTCAAATAAATATTGTAATGTTTCTCTAACTACCCAAAAATGTTTTAAATGAATTGTACCGCCTGTATGCCACAAGTATTTTAATAATAACCTGCCGCAATTGCATGTTATGCAATAAAATAATAAAAAAATAAAAACTTTCGTTAATTACGTAGCTTTATTACAATTAAACAAACAAAATAACTTGGTCAAATTCTACGTTTCACGGCCCAAAAGTTAGCAAAACGATTTTGAAAATAAAAATTAAAAACAAAAAAATGTTATTAAACCACAAAAACTTAAATAGTAAAAATTTAAAAACATTCTATAAATTAAACATTCTTTGAATAAAACAAAACGTTTTGTTAAATTTTGCAATACGTGGAAACAAATTTGTTTTAGTGTGTTAAATTGTTTTTTTAAATTATGCGACTTTGCGGTTATTTCCTTTTGGTGTTCTAATTATATTATTGCATCATGCTCACCTTTATAGCAAAAGAATATACTGTTATTATAAAAATTACAAAACTATTATCTATCTTTTAAACATTAAAAAGATTCGGTTATATTACCTACTGGAAATAAAAAGAAAATTTTCAATATTTAATTTATTTTTATTAGTAAAATTGAATTAGTAATTTATAACAGGATGTTAGTTCAAGTTATAATTGTTAGGTTGAAATTAATAATTATTAAATTTATTTAAAATGCATAATTAAAAAAAATCCATTTAAAATAACTTATAATTCTCCAATAATGTAGTTGACCAAAACTTTGTTAATAACATTAAATATATAAACGTTGAATAACAAATTACCATTTTTTTAAACGCATGTAAAATAACATACATTTTCAGGATATATTAGATATAACAATTTAGAATAAATTATTTTATTACCATTTGGTAAATGTAAAGTTAAATTGTAATGATCTGCGTTTATTAACTCATTTAATAAAGGTAAGCCACCGTGTTATTGACAATTTAATTAATTGTTCGTTATCATAAAGAAAAATAAGCGTTTTACTATTATGTTTAATGCAAAAATTAAGTAGCTTTTTTCATAAACAAAAATGTTTAATAACCAATATTTGTAGCAATAATAACAATAAAATTAATATTACATAGTCATTGTACAAGATATAAATTAACAGTTGTTCATTAACATATTAGAATTTATTAACCATAATTAGAATATAATAACATTATCTGCACCTTGCATTTAATTAAACAGAATATTTAAAATTAAATAATATATTGCGCTACAAAAATAGACACTACATTAAAGACTTAATAGTATATATATATATATATATACAAATCTATATATATACGATATATATGAATTTGTGCAATACGCTTGCGTAACGTTACGGATGAATAGTAGCTTGCTTTTTGTTATTGCTCATTGCTTTCACGTTTGTTAGTCGTTTTTGCATATTGGTGTATTTTTGTGTATTGTGTATTTTGGCAGTTTTTGTTTTTGGTGTTACTTGCTTACTATGCGTGTCGCTTATGCGTCGTGCGGTAATCACATAGCGTTGTTCCTTATACGATTATTGCTAGTCTTTTATTAGCAATAGTTTTTTTGTTTTAATATTCTTTGTTGGTTTTTTTGTTGTTTTTGCATAAATGCTAGTTTACTAAAAAATGCATACCTCAACTTCTTCTATTTGCGGCCTAAAACGTTGCAAAAAATATGTAAAGGTTGGAATCCTCTGTGCAATCTGTAGTAACTGGTTTCATAAGGCTTGCTCCGGTTTATCGTCGGCGCATTATTCGCAGATTGCAAGTAGTCTTTTGGACTACATCTGTATGGACTTCAGATATGAAACTGATCTTCAAAATCTGCCTATGGGCTAACCTCACAAAACCAATTAAACATTTTGATTCTGGCATAGATAATTTAAAATTCTCTGCCCTGATCTCTGAAGTTGAAAACAATATATAGTGACTATGTCATCATCCTTATTGTTCCTATTGGTCAAGTTTACTTTTTTTTTGCGAAGACCGTATTTATTAACTCCTCAATATCTAATCTTTTGCTCTTAGTCCAGAATAAGCTTAAATCCATGAAATCTGAAATGTCCAATCTCAATGCCTCATCAGTAACCGTCAAGTCAGTAATAAAACTTTTGCAAAAGAAAATTTTTACAACTGCTATGCAGCATGCTTTAGATTCCAAAAGGGACTTTAATCTAATTGTTAAGGAAGTTAAGGATAGCGTTATTGATTTTAACATTTATGTTACAAATATCATCACCAAGTGTTGTCCTAAAGTATCAGATTTGAAAATGTGTAAGCTCTGTTGCAAGCGTCCCCACTTATCCCTTTCTATATTAGTAACCTTCAATAATCCCTCTGCTAAAAACGACGTGTTATCCACCTGGTCTAGCGTCAGACCTGACTACCCTGGGATTAGGTTAATAAGAAACCTTTGTTTTGCCAAACGCTTCTCTAAATGCTCTAATTCCCTTAGTTCGATGGTCTCCATTACGACTAGATTCCCTTAATGCACAAAATTTTTCGGATTCCACCCCGGAGTCAAAACGCTCTTCCGGTATTACATCAGCTTTGACAACTATTCCCCCTTCTCCCCCTCTCTCTTGAATTAAATTATTTTACACTAAATCTTAGAAATAAATAGTTCAAAATTAAAGATCTGATGACATCCTCTTCTCCGCACATCATAGGGATTACAGAAACATGGCTAACTGAAGATATTCTAGATAGTAAAATAGCGGTTAAAAGATATAACATTGTCAGGAAAGATTTTTTAAATGTTAACTGTGGGGGATGTATTTTTTAGGTTAGAGATAATATTGTCGTTTCCACTCTCCCCTCTTGTCATATTAGTCCCCATGTTGGTTGTGACACATTAACATTAATTCTGGGTTCCCAAACTGTATGCTACCTAGTTTATTGTCCTCCCTCTTTTACTAATGATACAAACAACTTACTTTTACAAAACCTTTAATTCATTTTTTCCAAGCCTTATATGCACCAAATACTTATGGGAGACTTTAACTGCCCATCCATTAATTAGCCTTTTTTCTCTAAATTATCTAATAACTTTGATAGTAATTTACTCAAGTTTAGCATCAAACATGCTTTTACACCGCATGTTTCTTCTCCCACTAGGTATAGGATAGGTTTCTACCCTTTTGCCTCGATCTTATTTTTACAAATGACGCCTCCCCTATTAGTCAAATATCTTATTTTCCTCTGCTAGGTAAGAGTGATTACAGCCTTCTTTTATTTAAAAACTTTTTCTCTTTTGATGCTGATAATTTATCTCCCAGTTTAGCTCCTATTCCTGACTTCAGGAAAGTAGACTTTTCTAAACTTTGTAGTTACGTCAAGTGTGCAAATTGAACCTCTATTTACACAAACAACATTGAAACTTTATATTCTAATTTTTTAGACATATTTAATGAAAGGATTAAACTATTCGTTCCTTTTTGAGTTCTTTTCCATTCGAAGCCCAAGCTCCCAAGGTTTATATTAAGGTCTATCCCTAAACGTAATAAAGCATTCGCTTTGTCTAAATCGGTTAAACTCCCTTGTCTCAATTATGCGTACCTCTCGAAAAGGAATAATTGTTCTAATCTAATTAAGACCTTCAAAGATAAAAAGTTTTTTTAGCTCCAAAACAGGGCTTCTAAAAATATAAACCTTCCCTTTAAATTTATCAAAGACAAAAAATCAAATGAACTCTCTTTTCCCTGTTTCACAGATGACAAGGAGACTCTATTGTCAAGGGTATTAGCATGCAATTGTTTTAGAGATTATTTTAAATCAGTTTTCCAAACTACTAGCTCACTTTGTTCCCAACTCTCTGACCCCTCTTTTACCATTACTTTTTTGCACTCCGACGCTTCTACTGGTTTTGATATTCTAATCAGTCTTAAATCTTCTTCTTGCGGGCATGAGAGCGTTTTTTCCAGAGTCCTTAAGGAATGTGCGGAGGTTTTAGCACTTCATCTAAGTTATATTTTTAATCTCTCTTCATCCACCGGTTGCATCCCTAACATCTGGAAAATAGCATTTATAAGGCTTATTTATAAATCGGGTTGCAAATTCAAACCTGAGAGCTTTAGACCAATTAGTATCTTATTATCCCCAAGCAAAATAATGGAAAGGATTGTCAGGTCTCATATCCTTAATCACATTACCAAACAAAATTCTATTAACCCTGCTTAACATGGGATTTTGCCTCGTAAGTCTTGCCTAACAAACTTAATAACCTACACTAATAGCATTTTTTTAATCCTTGACTCTAGCATTTTAGTGGATGCTACTTATTTTGACTTTGCGAAAGCCTTTGATAAAGTTTCACATGATTACTAATTTTCTATTCAATCGCTCCCTTAAAGGTAGGTTAGGGTATGATCTATCTTCCTCTTGTAACATTACCTCTGGGGTTTCCCAAGGCTAAATTTCAGGCTCCCTTCAATTCATCCTTTACATCAATGACTTACCATTGGTTATCAACTCTAATATTTTTTTATATGTCGATGATGTTAAGATCTGGAGTTCTAACCCAGAAGTCCTTCATCTTGATATTTTTAACATCAACAAATGGGCGCATGATAAATTTCTCCCGCTAAACTATTCTAAATGTAAGCACATTTCTTTTGGCAAACATTTCTAAAATGTTTCCAAACAATATTTATCCGTTAGAAACTGTTAAGTTCATTAAAGGCTTCATTACTCTTCATTTTATGGGGCATCATAACAGGTACATTCATAAGTGTTACAGTTTGATAAAATTCTTTAAGAAGAACTTAAGAAGTATGTTTTCGAAATGCATTCGGCTAATTTACATGCTTTACATAAGGCCCCACTTATAATATTGTGCCCAGGTCAATGCCCCTGTCCTTACTTCTGACATCAATAACCTACAAAACGTTTAAAGGACTGTTTCTAGGTTGTCAAAGTTATATACAAATACACTCTATCAACAAAGATTGCATTTACTTAAGCTGTTCCCGTTAGCAGATAGGCGGCTTCGGGGTACCCTCATTTTGGTTTTTCGGAACTCTTAGTCTTTGCCCACAACTTACTCAGAGGACATAATCTGAAATTAGGCAAACCCAGAGCTTTCACTAAGGCAAGATTATACCATTTTTTTTACAGAGTTATTAATCACTCAAATCGACTCTCTACTGAGATCGTTAATGCTCAAACTACCCAATCGTTTAAGCGTTTATATGATAGCTACGTTTTAACAAAATTTCGGTACCCCATTGTTTTCAGATAATTTCTATTTTAATTTATATTTCATTGTTTTTATTCAATTTTTTTAACGATATTGTTGATACCATTTAAACCGAGGATCAAAAGTAGACTGACTCCTAATCAACTCGCGAAATTTTCAGTATCCTGTATCTTACCTTATTAAAAAATAAATATATTACTAAATAATGTATTTAACTGACACAAATACAGTAAAGCATTTTAAAAATATTATTTTAAATCAATTGTTAGCAAGCATTGAATTAATAAGCAAATACCTATTTCCAATAGAACATAATTATTTTATAATTTACAAATATTAACTCAATTAATAAGAAAACTACTATATTATTAACAACTTAATTAATTGTTTGTTATCATTAAAAAAAATAGCGTTTTACTATTTTATTTAATAGAAAAATTAATTAATTTTTTTCTGAAGAAAAATGTTTAATAAGCAATATTAGTGACAATAGTAACAATAACATTAATATTACATAATCATTGTAAAAACTATACATTAACAGTTGTTCATTAAAATATTACAACTTATTAAATAATATTAGAATATAATAACATTACTTAGTCCTTGCATTTAATTAAACAAAATGTTTAGAATTGTTAAAGACTGATAACGGAAATTGCTGGTAAAACCATACTTAAAAAAATTCAAATAAATATTGTTATGTTTTTCTATTTACCGAAAAATGTATTAAATGAATATTACCAGAAATATTTTAATAATAACCTGGCGCAATTACATTCCATGTAATAAAATTATACAAAATAAAGACGTTCGTTAATTACGTAGCTCTATTACAATTAAACAAACAAAATGACTTGGTCAAATTCGACGTTTCACGGCCCAAACGTTAGCAAAACGATTTTGAAAATAAAAATTGCAACAAATAAAAAAAGTATTAAACCAAAAAAAACTTAAATAATAACTATTTAAAACCATTCTATAAATTAAACAATCTTTAGGATAAAGTAAAACGTTTGGTTAAATTTTTCATTACGTAGAAACAATTTTGTTTAAATCTGCTTTGTTGTTTATTAAATTATGCGAATTTGTTGTTTTCATGCATTGCGTTTTCAAATTAATTTTATTGCATTATGCTCATCTTTATAGCAAAAAGATTTCAGTAACACAATTATACTTTAAAAGTATACTGATATTATAAAAAATACAAAATTATTAAGTACCTCTTAAACATTAAGAAAATTCGGTTATAATACCTACTGGGTATAAGGAGAACATTTTCAATATTTAATTTACTTTCATTAGTACAATTAAATAAAATATTTTATTACAAAATTTAATTTAAAGTAATAATAATTTTCAATTCTACAATAATGTAGTCGACCAAAACCTTGTGAATAACATTAAATATATAAATGTTGAATACCAAATTACCACCTTTTTGAACGCATGTAAACTAACATACATTTTTTAGGATATGTTATATATAGTAATTTAAAATAAATAATGCTATTATTATTTAAAAAATGTAAAGTTAATTTGTAATGTTGTACGATTATTAACACATTTATAAAAGGTAAACCACCGTATTATTGACAACTTAGTTAATTGTTCGTTATCATAATAAAAATTAAGCGTTTTACTATTTTGTTTAATGCAAAAATTAATTAACTTTTCATAATAATATAAATGTTTATTATTATAATTCTAAACTATTTTACTTAATATGGATAATTAAAAAAACTACATTTATAATAATTTTTATATCTCCAATAATTTAGTCGACCACAAACTTGTGAATAACATAAAATATGTAAATGTTAAATAACAAATTACCATCTTTTTGAACACATGTAAGATATAATATTTGTATTAGGCTATTTTAGATATAGTACTTTGGAATACATAATATTATTAATAATTATATAATTTAAAGGTAATTTTCAAGGAAGTACATTTATTAACCCATTTTAAAAAAAAGAAACAAAAAAATACTTTGTAAATTACATTAAATATATAAATATTAAATAACAAATTATCACTATTTTGAACGCATGTCAAATAACAAACATTTCTTAGAATATTTTGATATAGCGAATTAGAATAAACAATTTTATTAACAATCAGAAAATTTAAAGTTAATTTGTAATGAAGTACGTTTACTAGCTCATTTAAAAAAGTAAACAACCGTACAATTAACAATTTAATTAATTGTTTATTATCGTAAGAAAAAATAAGCGTTTAACTATTTTGTTTAATGGAAAATTGATTAAATTTATTTTGTAAACAAAAATGTTTAATAAGCAATATTAGTGATAATAGTAACAATAACATTAATATTACATAGTCATTGTAGAAACAACAAAATTAATAGTTTTACATTAAAATATTACAACTTATTAACCAAAATTAGAATATAATAACATTACTTGGTCCTTGCATTTAATTAAACAAAATATTTAGAATTAAATAATATATTGCAATACAAAAACTGAAACTACTTTATAGAATTAGTGGTATATATACATAAACAAGTGCCTTATTAAAAATTAAATATATTACAAATTAGTGTATTTATCTGACACAATTACACTAAAGAATTTTAAAAATAATGCTTTATGACAATTGTTAGTAAGAATCAAATTAACAAACACATACCTACTTCCAAAAAAACATAATTAATTTATAACTTACAAATAAAAATATTTAATTTAAATTATTTTTTTCTTGGTTTTTAACTATATAATATTTATTTAATTAAACAAAATAAAACACAATTTTATAGTTGTCAATCTTATTTTACAAATATTAATAATTTACATGTATTTATTTACTAATATTATAAAAATTAGAAAATTATTATTTATCTTTTAAACATTAAGAAGATTCGGTTATATTAATTACTGGAAATAAAGAAAACATTTTAAATATTTAATTTATTTTTATTTCTACAATCGAATTAAATAATTTATTACAAAATTTAATTTAAATTCATAATTGTTGATTTACATTTAATAATTACAAACTATTTTATTAAATATACATAATTAAAAAAATATATTTATAATATTTTATAATTCTCTAATAATGTAGTCGACCAAGAGCCTATATATATATATATATAAATGTTGAATAACAAATTACCACCTTTTTGAACGCAAGTAAAATAACATTCATTTTTTAGGATATTTTGGATATTGTAATTTGGAATATATAATTTTATTATTAATTAAATAATTTAAAGGTAATTTATGAGAGGTATGTTTATTAATTTATTTAAAATAAACAAAAAGACGTACTATTGACAACTTGATTATGTTTTTTTAATCGAATTGAAAAACAATTATTTTACTATTTTATTTATTATATATTTATTACTAAACCCTTTTATTTTAAGTATAAGGTTGAGACAATAAGACAACAAGTTCAGCAAAACAACAACAACAATAACAAAGTTTCGTTGGCCTTAAATATTGAGCAAATCGAAGATTGCGCTTTTTTTCGGCTTTCACTCAACCTTGTTATCTGGTAACTTTGCCATCTAAAAGGGTTGTTCTTTTTATTGTTTTTGCAGCAGCATACATTTTTACAGAGGCCAGGTTGCAAACCTTGGGACTGGTTAAATTGAATTATTTCTAATCCAAACCAGATAGAGTTATAACAACAAAATGTTTACCAAGCAATAATAATAACAATAGTAACAATGACATTTACATAAAACGGACATTATAAACACAATATATAAACAGTTATACACCAAATAAAAAAAATTAACTATAATTAACTATATAAACTTATTACCACTTTCTTGTTTTAAAATTAAACAAAATATTTAAAATCAAATAATATATTGCATCACTAACAGTTTAAAAAGTTTTAGAATTAGTGGCATATATCTATATTGAATTTAAATTAAATTAATATAATAATAGATAAAGAACTCTGTTGTTATTATATATTGGGTTAATATATATTTACAATAATTTTAAACGCAAATATCTTTATGTAGTTTAAATTAGAAACTGTTAAACAAATCAGTTTTAAGTCCAAATAAAATAACAATATTTTAGCTAAAGATTAACAGTTATAAGAAAAAATTTAGGAAAACATTAGTATACAATTAATTACATGTTATACCGCTGACTGTGTTGATTAACGAGCTAAAGACTAAGTAGTTTTTAAATTGTAAAGTGTAGTGCTCAAATAACAAGCAATAAAAGTACACAGAATGTGCGCACACTTTTATTTACTAGATAACTAAAACAACAATTTTAGTAAATAGAAGAGTACAAGTTAGAAGGTACGGTTATATTACTTATTGCAAATAAAGAAAAAGTTTTCTATAATTAATTTAATTTTATCAGTACAATTGAATTAAATAATTTATTACAAAATTTAATTAAAAGTTATAATTTCTAATTTACACTTAATAATTGTAATTTATTTTATTCAGTGTCAATTATTGAAAAAAAACATTTTAAAAATTAATAATTTTTTATTAATGTTGAACAAAACCTTGTGAATAACATTAAATATATAAATGATAAATAGCAAATTACCACTTTTTTGAACGCATGTAAAAAAACGTACTTTTTTAGGATATTTTAGGCATAGTAATTTAGAATAAAAAATTTTATTATTACTTAGAAAATGTAAAGTTAATTTATAATAAATTACGTTTATTAACTCATTTATAAAAGAAAAACTACCGTATTATTGACAACTTAGTTAATTGTTTATTATCATAAACAAAAGTAAGCGTTTTACTATTTTATTTAATGCAAAAATTAATTAACTTTTCTTATTAACATAAATGTTTATTATTATAATTATAAACTATTTTATACAACATACATAATTTAAAAAAATCAATTTATCATAATTTTTAAATCTCTAATAATGTAGTCGACCACAAACTTGTTTTTAACATAAATTATATAAATGTTAAATAATAAATTACGATCTTTTTGAACGCATGTAAAATAAGATACATTTATTAGGATATGTTAGATTTAACAGTTTGGAATAAATAATATTATTAATAATTTTATAACTTGAACGTAATTTGCAAGAAAGTACGTTTCTTAACTCATTTAAAAAAGGTAAGCAATTAACAACTTAATTAATTCTTGATGATTATAAGAAAAAATAAGCGTTATTATTTTAAATAATTAAAATTGCTCGTATTTTTACTTCTACAAATTTTAGAATGTAAAAAACAGTCTCAGATTTTTAAGATACGAATAACGTATAAAAAGTTACAATCAATTTATGAATAAATGTTGTAAATTGTATTTAGTAATTATGTTTTGATAAATAATGTAAATTCAAATAATCTATAATCATTGTAGGTATTGGTAATTTTTTAACATGTCTAAAAATAGTAGTCGAAACAAAATACTACTTCAGGAAAAATGATATAAAGTAGTATTGTGTTTTGATACACATATACACAAGTGTGCTTGTAAATATCAACATATACTAATAATTTTAAATTGTACAGTAATTTATATTTTATTTCATAAAGAAATAAATACAGATTATTTAAAAACAACTAATATATATATATATATATATATATATATATATAATTTTATTACAATTAATTACTTATATTTTCTAAAATAAAACGTTCTTAAATGTAGATACATTCTTTTAAAAAAATAATCTATAAAATTTTAACGTAATGACGTATGTTACAGAACTGTTATTTTATTTTTGTAATATTCAAAATATGCATTTTAATTAATTATAACAACATGCCAAATAATTACAAAAATAATATACAATAATTCCTTAAACATCACAAATAAAAACAACAACTTTTTCTTCTTTATAATGTTTTTAAGTAAACCGTTACGTTTACAATTTTGTAAACAAAATACATTAATTTGTGAAAACTTAGTTTTTTAAATGCGTATTACTAAATGTATTAAACAACAAATAATAATGGAAAAATAATTAGCATAACATTTAAAATAAATTGAACAACATTAAACAGTTTTATAAAAATGTTATTTAATTATTAATAACATACATTAATATAAAATTAGCATTGCTAAATTAAAATAAAACACTTGTATAGTAGTTTTTATACTAAGCAATTATAGATAACATAATAAATTAACATGTATATTGTGTTATAATTATTTAACCAAACGTACTTGTGGCTAGAACAAATTATTTTTAAATGTTAATTAAAAAACACTGTTAATATTCCATAAAATTTAAAAGATTAGTGAATAAGAAATGACCTGCATATTATGTTGTAAAAAAATAATGTTTAAAATATTATATTATAAATAATAACATAATGTCAACATTGATTTCTAAATACAAATTCAATTTAAAATTACATTTAAAATTACATCTAATATAAACTGTTTATTCTGTGTACAGTTGAACTGTTATTTACTTAAATAACATAAAACTTAAAATTATTTAAATAATGTATAATGTATATTTCAGATAAATATTTTAAATACCAAAATAATCGCCAAAAACTTTTTTGTTGTTTTTGTATATTATACACATTAATAAAAGTTTAACTACAGTAAGACATTTATTTGTTTACATTTCGAGTAATTTATTTTTATACTTAAAAATAAAACTACATTAATACAAATAGTTTTTTACATAGCAAAATATTCAATACATATTTTAATTTTTACTAGTTACATATATTTTAATTAATTAAGAAATACAATTAATTGTATGTTAATTTTTAAATATTTGGTTTAAAAAAATAATTATTGTATACTAAAAAAGTGTATACATTTTAAAAAGATTTGATTAATGCACTACATTTTTTATAAATATATAATTTAAAAAAATAGGTGGTAATTTAATGACTAAACTATAACTTTTTTGTATTTGTATTTTATTATATATTAAAACGTATTTTATTTACAAAAAACATTATTAAATCAACATTTAGCTTTTGTATAAAAGTAATGTCTTTTAAATAAAATAACTGCTCCCCCATATATATAAGTATTTACACTTTTAATTAATTATTCATTTTAAAATTAGTAAATATAACTAATTTTGAAACATTTTTCCTTAAAATAATTTAAATATAAAATCAATTTTTTTTCTTTTTAAAATTTATATTTATATATATTAAAATTTATTATTTCATGATTATGAATTAGCCCACAGTTTTTATAAAAAACCGTTAAAGTTAAAATAATTAATGTTTAAAATGTAAAGAACATTTATACAACAAAATAAGCTCCAAATTAATAAAAGTTAAAAATAAACGTATACATTTTAAACAAAATAAGCCGTTTTTAACTATGCAACTAAAAAAATAAAAAATAATGCATGCCAACAACTTAAAAAAAATTTTATATTTAATTGAAGGTTTTAATTTAAAGTTTTTATTTTTAAGGCGATTGTTAGGAATTCTCGATTCAGTCGTGCTTATAGTTTACACTGACTAGAGTTATAAAGCCAACATTTAAATATTATTTTTAATTGAAATTTTCTACTTAACCAAAATAAATGCATACAAGTGGCAATTTGTGCAAACAATTAATTAATTATTTTATAAAAAGTTATTTAGAATTAATATAGTACACTTAAACATTATTTACATGAGCATAGCATGTGCATATTTTTTAAATAACATTATGTATTTTAATATAAGCTACAATGTACAATTCGTTTTTTATTTTAACTACAAAAAACTTAAAAAACACAAATTTTACTTTTACAAAATCAAGTTGAAAAAATATTTTGAAAAATTATAATAGACCATTAATAAATTTTACCGAAAGCAATTAACAAAAATTAACAAGAAAGTGAACATTATATATGTATCACTTACATTATTAAATGTGTTACCTTTATTTGTATATTCATGTATTTTAGAAATATAACCATTTTTTAAAATAATTATTTGTTTTGTTTAATGATTTTTAAATTGTGTTAATGCGTTTTTGTTAAAAAATATTATTATGTAGTATTTTAATAATGTTTACCAAAATAATATGATATATGTATGTCATTAATGTAAATATCTGTACTAAACGTATTTTTTCAATTACAAGTAAAATATTGTTTATTCATTCAAATGCGGTTATAAAATAATGCCTTTTGTTTTGTAATTAGAATTAAAATGTTATATTGTAACTATTACTGTTAATAATTTATTTATATTTTAGTTAGTTATATATTTTTAATAAAATTAAGCACATAAAAATTAGTAGGTTATTTATTATAAAATGTATGTATGTATGTTGAAATATATTACGGTCCACAATGTAAAATTAATGAAATTTGCATTTAAAAAAGCATACATGGAAAAAACAAAATATTATTAAATATATATATATTATTACATTACAAATTATAAAATTATTTTTATTTAATTAGTTTATACGCAATATGCAATGTATATTAAACTTTATCCATAAAAAAATAAATAATTTGCATTTTAAAATAATATATTTGAGCTGCATATAAGGTTCTTATATATATATGTATATATATATATATATATATATATAATTTGGTTTATAAATAGTGAGTTATGTACTTGTATATATATATATGTAAATAAAAATATAAAATTTAAGTATAATCATGAAATAAATAATTGTCATACACCGATTTAAAGGAATCTACTGATAGTGCTGTAACAACGTGGGACGGTAGAAGATTCCACGCAGATGTAACCCTATACGAGAAATAATTCAATCAAAACCGGGATTTAACTCTTGGTTTGGACAACTTAAAAGGGTGCCTCTATTGCAAATCGTTGGCTGGGATGGGAAGATGTTCGATATCATTCAATCGTAATAATTTAAAAGCTAGTATAAGGTCGCCCCGGAGCCTTCTATGTTGCAGTGAAAAGATCTTAAGATATTTTAAATGGTTAAGACAACTTGCAATCTTGAGCTGTCTAAGGATTTTAGTGAAGCTGCGCTGAACTTTGTATAAAATCTTAATGTCTGTTTTTAAAAAAGGGGATGTAACTAGGATACAGTATTATAAATGTGGTTTAATGTAAAGCTGGTTGATTTACCGTAAACAATTCATAGAGATATTACCAAGATTACGTTTAAACAACTTAGTCAGTTGGAAAACCTTTGATGTCGCTATCTTGTAATGTAAAGAAAAGTTTAGAAAGTGGTCGAGTTTAACCCCTAAATCCTTAACTGAATTATCTCGAGTGATGGAAGATGTGTCTGGCGCTCTAAATATATTGCCTGAAAGTTTACCAGCGGAGAAGTATTTACACTTGGAAAAATTTAGAGGGAGCGCATTTGCTATGGACCAGCTGTAAATACTCAAAATATCTAACTGAAGTTGTTTTGGATTAGTACTCCAAATCTTGACATTATCAGCGTATAAGAAGATGTCAAAACAAACAACAGCAGAAAGGTAATGCTAACTGCTACGGAACTGAAAACACCTAATCTTACACTTAGTCGCCAATTGGAGAGAAAATCCTTAAACCAATCGAGGTGAAGCAGGCTGATCCCAAATTTTCTTAGTTTATTCAATAATGCCGAATGTGGTACTTTGTCAAATGTTTTGCAAAAATTAAAATAGATGACATCGATCAAATGAAAATACTCCAGCATTCTAGTAAGACTATTGGTAAATGTTAGTAGATTGGTGAGGCAGGATTTAGAGAGCATACATCCACGCTGGACAGGGTTAATAAGGTTGTTTTTGACTATAAAAGTTATTAGCTAACACTTAACTATTTTTTTCATAAGTTTACTTGGAGCAGATAGGATGCTAATATGTATGTAGCTCTCAGCCTTAAATCTACAACCATATTTGTTGATTGGCCTAATATAGGCTAATTTCCAGACAGGAGAAACTTTGCTTTGTTTTAAAGAAAGATTAAACAAATGAGCAAGTGAAGGAGCTAACTCGGCGGTACATTCTCTGAGTATTCTAGGATATATTTTATCCAAGCCCCTAAAGAAAGTTTTTAATTTGAGAAGGAGATTACGGACATTCTCCGGGATTATGAGGGGAGATTAAGATAAAAGTGAGGAACTAGTTGAAAGGTTACCTACGAAATCTGTACTAAAGACGGATTAAAAGTATTGGCTAAAAGTGTTACATTCTTCATGCAATGGAATGTCCTTAAGTTGCGGAAGAAAATTTGTGGTCCCTCGTTTATTCTTAATGAATTTGAAAAGCAGGCTATTATGAGTCTTAGCTTTATTTAGGATACTATTAATTCTACAATGCTTGAGACTGGTAAGGCTAAATGCACATTTGTTTCGTAAAACTAGGTACTTGTGATAAGAACAAGAGAGGCTGGTTGTTTTTTACTTAAAAAACTTGCAATTACTGAGTTTAATGAGTCTAATAAAACGTCGTTGGATCTTATTGGATGGTCGGAAGGGCGCTCGGAGATAGACTAAAAGTTTAATTAAGTCTAAGAACTAAGTCTAAGCAAGAAGAAGTACAACCCATTTAATGCCTAGTAGCGGAGGAAACCTGTTAAAAAGGGCATTCTTAATGCAAAATTGGAGAAAATTAGAATTAAAGGAATTGCCCAAACTGAATAGAGTGTCCCAACTGATAGCAGAAGCATTAAAGTCACCCATAAGCACTTGATGCATATGGGGTGAGTTGCAAACTGAGTAAAAATCTTGAATTAATGCAAAGTTCAAGGCTTCAGAGAAGAAAAGGGGTTTATAAAGGATAGTACATCTAGCTTGGTCACCAGCTGAAAGAGAAATAAGAGAAAATCAAAGTCTTGATTAGTACAAGCTGTGGGAAATAGAGGTGTGTAGATTAGGCTATCATGGATGTAACAAAGACAGCCGCCACATGTAGATCGCTTTGAGTCAGACCGGAGAATGCTATAACTTTGGATTAGCAGTTTATTATCAAGAATATCTTCCGACAACCAGGATTTAGTAATGCCAATTGAGAGCATTGAGAGCTAATCGACTGAACTCGCTGAGTTTATTATGGAGACTACAAGCATTGGTGCAATACATTTTAAGAGGGGAAGTACTGGTTGAAGAAGGAGTCCTGTTCTTTATAACCAATGAAGAAATGGGACTTGGCTCCGGAGCGTTGACGGAAAATCCTGCAAAGGGCTATTAGCTAAACTCAAGGGAGATAGTTTGACTAAAGGGATGGCCGAACATTTCGGATAGACTGAGCTAGGCAAAGCTAGAGGTTTACCAATCCTGTCCCCACTGGCATGATCTTTGTGTACCCGGATTTCCGGAAAACGGCCATCCAACTACTAAGAATTTCAGATGCTATGTTAGAGGAATTAAAGGTGACAATCACTGGGGGAAAGAAAGGTTTCATTTACAGGAGATGCGCGTGGCTTTAAAAGTTGGTGGCGGGTCAGGAATTCCCCTAACTATTAAAATGTTTTTCCTTTTTTTATCTGCAGCAAATTATTTGGCTGCAAATAAAATTTCCTTCTGTGAAAGTCTAAGAGCAGCCTTGGTAAATGGAGAAGAAGAGACTTTTTTAAGAATAGATGGGAGCGCTGCAATTGAGGCTTTGAGTTGAATGATTTCATCGGAGTGTTTCTTGGATTGAACCTGTAAGGTAGATTGAGAATTAGCTAAATCACTAACAGAATTGCAAATATTGGTGTTACAGACTTTAACATCGTTAAGTAGATCTAATATGAGGTCTAGCTTATTATTAATTTTGGAGTCGAGGTTGGGGATAACAGGCGACAAAGGAAGCGTCTGATGACCAAATGCAATTTAGGCAGTTGAAATCAACCTCGCTAGTTGCCAGTTCGTTGTAGATAACCTCCGAGAGACCGGTATATTTTTTGTGGAACCAAGTGTTGCACCTGGAGCAAAACATACCAGTCTTTAAGGACGTACTACAGCCCCGATGGCCACAAACCGCTGCTTGAGAAACATTCATTGATAGAACAAATGTTTCTAAAATCTAAAAAAAAATAACACACGCAAAGCAATGTCATAATTAGGTCAAAGAGAATAAACAAAAAATGATCAAGCACGACACATACAATTAGGACTTAAAACACAAATAGTCAATAAAAAATTGCACAATTATACACAAAAACGCTAAAAGAAACAAAAGACTAGGCCATACGAACTTGTAACCATTTTTGTTAAATATATTTTTTTAAATAATTATAAAATGTATTATTAAAAAAAACTTAAATATTAAGTTCTACTAAAAATTAATTAAAAAAATAAATTAAACATAGTATTGCAATAATTGTATAATTGTATTAAAATAAATTTACTTGATGCTATTATATAGTTAAATGTACACACAAGTATACAATAACTATCCGAAACATATGCAGTATATATATATATATATATATATTGCAATAAAATAAAATAAAATTAACAATGTTTTAAATTCAGCTTACACAGAGATATATACAGTACAAAATTTATAATACAAGAACTATTAACTATATTTGTAACAGTAAAAAAACAAAAAATACTAGTACGGTTTTGAATAATCTTTTGATACATATATTTACATTTGCAAAAAAATATATAAATAAATATAAATAGATGACAGGTGCAGGTATTGATTCAGATTATATTTGTTGCTGTACTTTTTTTATGTAACATATAATAAAAATTACAACATAGTGTTTCAATATTTGTCTAAAAACCTTAAGGATTCAAATATATAAAACCAATTTTACAAAGTGTTACAAAACACATTTTAAAATCTGAAAGAAATAGTAACTTTTAATAATTAATAACAAACGTTTTTTTAAAAACAATTAAAAAGAGTGCTGCAAATATACTTAGTTAAAATGATTTGTGTTTTAGTTTGTAGTTTAATCACAAACTTTTGAATAAAAACAATAATTTATGAAAGCATATTTACATACGATTTGAAATACAAACAAAATACTTTCAAATTCCCAATGCACAATGTGTATCAAACTAGCATTAAAACATTAATAAATTATATATATATATATATATATATATATATATATATATATATATATATATAATTTTATTTAAAAATTATTGTTATAATTAAAATATTTTTTATAAAAATAGTGTATATTTAAGAAAGTTTTAATATATTTTTCATGCAATGTATATATAGTATATATATATATATATATATATATGTATGTATATATATATATATATATAACTGTGCCGCGCAATCGTTTATATAAATGCGATTCATTTGTTTTCTGATTAAATTCTTTGTATTTTTCTATTTAAGAACATGAGGGAATAAAATAATTTAATGTGTTTAGACATTTAGTAAAACGTTTTGTTTTATTTTATAAAACACTCATTTTAATTTATTTTTTTTAAATTGTTCTTAGCCTAGATTTTTTTGTAATTTATTATATTTTTTTTTACTTTTTTTGGTTTTCTATTTCAATGCAATTTTTGCTAATATTTCAGAAGGTAATTGTAAGATTTAAACATTTTTTGCTTATTGTAGTAATGCTATTTAGTAGACATAAATCAATTGTTTTTATTTTTTGTCTTTTAAATATAATAATGCTACCAGCATAAAAATATATATTATTTTTAACAATTGTATCTGTTTGTTCCCAATTTTATTCCTATGTATTACTTTAGGAATAATTATTAGTTTTGTATTTAAGCAAGTATTAATTTGACTTTATAGAAAACTGGCATTTGTTTCCCAAATCTGGCTTTAGCATAAATTTTGATTTTCCGTCTTTATTAATAATGTTTCCCGATATCTAAAAAAAACAATAATACTAATTTTATTGGTTAATAATTGTTTTTTTAAACACCGCATTTTTGTTTTTAAACAACTAATTTGTAAATTAATGCATAAACCGATACCACTGAGACGCGTTGTTATTTTGTGCACTATTTTTAAAGTTTCTCTAAGTAGACTAATATTATTTCCAATGTACCAATTTGTTGAGTATTTATAGTTTAATTTGATACCATAAAACAAATTATTTACGGTTTAAGTAATTATAAAATCAACTACCAAATAATAAAAAGGTAACAAAATACATTATTAACTTATGTTTGTAACAACATCACATTTAGTAGTATGGCCATTTTTTTTTCAAAAACAACAACTTGTATTTTTGTATAGTAAATGCTATGTATGCATATACTTTAACGGTATTTCGTAAGATATAAGACTGTTTATAGATTTTGAGTAAATACTAATTATTTAAAATGTTAATTAAACAATTTAAAATTACGTTTTAAAAATGTTATTGAAAACAAAGAAAATTGGTTTAATTATTGTTATAGATTAGTTTTTTTAAAGTGTAACATCTACTTCTTGCCGCAAATCAAACACGAGAAAACTTGTGTTGTAGAAGTTTACCTTTATGTTGAAACTCTTTTGCAGGTATCTTGTCAATGTTTTTGCTGTGTTGTTTTTGAATCTTTAAATTGCATAAATTACTTTAGTTACAGAAATGTGATTAATTAATATTTCCGGATTTGACATAATAATAATTATCATTATTAAAAGCTATAAGAGTACCTGGCATAGAATCAGGAAGTGTTTACAAAATGCTTTAGTCATTTAAATAATTATTGTTATTTGTTAAATGTCATTAAAATATTAATGTTTTTGGTAATTTTAATAGTGATTTTACAATTTTGTACATCGTTTTGGAATGTGTTTCTTGCAGCCGTATTAGTTTTTATACATTTGGTCTCTTACTACTTATTCTTATTTTTACGACAACGTTTTAAATATTTGTTTATCTAATTTTTTTTTTAATTGAAGGATTGCTAAATTAATTTTTAAGAATTTTTTTTTGAGTTTAATCTTTAATTGTGTTTTAGGACTATTTTTGTTACATATTTTAAAACAAAATGTTATTTTGTGCTCAAACAAATATAGTCAATCCGTTTGAACCAACCCAAGCTATTTTATGTATATTTTTGTAAACAAAATATGCTATTTAAAAAATTGCCGTTTAAAAAGAATTATAATGACACTTATAAACATGTCTAATACAAAACGTACCTACAGCTAAATTATTTTTAAATGTTAACCACAGTTTTCATTTTTAAGCATTTCTTATTAAATATATTTTATTAATTTATTTAAAAATAGTATTATAAAATAAAATAACATAACTAAGAACAGTAATAAATTTATATATATATATATATATATATATATGTATAAAGAAAATTTAGTAACTGCATTACGACACTTTTAGTTCTTGTTAAAATATATGTATTTTTAATAATTTTATAAAATTAAAATACATGTGTACTAAGTTTTATATTGTATTATAAAAACATTTTTTATAAATTAATTAATATATGTTTAAAATGTTTTACATTTTGTATGTGCAGCATACATATAAAATAATAAAATAAAAATGTAACTTATATAAATGTTGTTTTGTAAAATAACAAATCGCTGTTTTATTTATGCAAATTTAAATTTTTAATACTATTTTTAATAATTGACTAATGGCTAAAATATGTTGTTTTTAAGCAATTTAAAAACATTATAGAAACTAAGTAATAAAGTGGTTTTATTTATTTAAACAGTAACTTTTTTAGTTTTTTATTAAACATAGCCAATCTGCTGCTGCATGTTTGGAATCATTATCCATTTTTATACTTATTTTTTTAATAAACCTTACTCACGTTTATTTTAAACTTTAGTTGTTATAAATATAAACAATTAATGTTTGTTATTTATATTAAATAAAACAATAACATGTTTCCAGTTTAACATTGTAAAGCCATAAGGTTTATAAATGCCTAAACAAATTAATGTTTAATATATTGTAAATCAAACTAACTAGGAAATAATAATACGTTTTGCAAATACATTTGATAAATAATTTTATTGTAACAAATAATTAAATAAAAAAGTAAATTACAATTAAACATTAAATTATTTATTAATCATGTTTGTTATTTAGTTAAAAAAACATCGTAATGTATTACGTTTTGTGTTTGTATTTAAAAAAAAATTTACTTGATTCTAAAATGTATTATTTTTAAAATAATAAATTACATTTATACATACATATAATTCTGTGGTATAATACTAAAATTAAGTAAAATTTGTAAACTTTTTAAATTTTTAATTAAAGGACTATATATATATATATATATATATATATATATGTGATACTAAAATGTATAATACTAGTATTAAGTAATCTTTTTAGACTTTTGTACTATAGTTAGTTACATAATCAGTTTATTATTGTGTAATATAATTTGGGTGTTAAAGGTTACTGAGAAATATTATTTTTAATATGTTTATACAATACATTTATTAATAAAAATACTCATTGACATAAAAGAATGAATACAAAATATTTGTTTTAAGAAACTACAAATACATACATGTTAAACATTTGCAATTTTCTAATAAGCTATAATGCTTTTAATTAAAACTAGTAGGTTTTTTCTATAGTTATTAATAATAAAATGAAAACAGCTATTATTTTATTTTAGTTTTAATACGTATATTAATAATTGCATATTTAACTGAAAACAATAAACAAAATACATTATTTTTTTTAGTATTTATATATAGAAATAAATGCAAATTTAATATTTATATGCATTTAAATTTAATTGGCTTATTTTGTATACGTTTATATTATGTTTTTATTTGTATTAAAATTATTGATGTACTTTTTTATAAAATTGGCAAAAAACACTAAGCATAACAAAACATTAAATAACAATAACATAATATTTAGTAACATAACAATAGCATAATTAAGCAGAATAGGTTTTGTTGTATTTATATTTGTTATTTTTTGTATAACAGCACACCGTTTTTATTTAGTTAATAGCAAAGTACTTTCTGTTTACATTTGTAATGATTTTAAATATTTTAACTAACTTTGTTTTTTAATCTTGCTATTTAAACAGATATTTTATGGATTATATTATTGTCATCTTTTTGATATTGTGTATTTTTGTGTCAATTAAATAACTGTGTTGCACAATCGTTTAATTAAGTGTGATTTATTTGCTTTGTGATTGAATTATTTGTATTTTTAATTTAAATTATTACTTTTTTTGCTTCATTGTAATTTTAGACTTGTGATATAAATAACTTTTTATAGTTTATTAACCTGCAGTGAACGAGAGTATAATAAATCAGTGTAATCGGTGGTGTTTGCAAATAGTTATTTTTATTATAATTACTGCCTCTGGTCTACATCAGTTAAATCTCAGTCTTATTAATTGATCCTAAGTTGGATTGTATTTTTTATCCAGTCAAGGAATTTAAGGAAAACAATGCTTAATAATAAAACTCTTGTATCTTTTTTAAAAATCTCACATCTATTTTGCCGCTTCTCCCGAGAAACATGTTGAAAATTTTATTTTAATTGCAACCTTGGTTAAATGTATTTTGTTAGTAACCAGTAAAACCAAATCTATCATAGAAACCAATGCCGTTTTCCAACTTTCATATTTGCAGCTAAACAATTTGTTGTTGACATAACAAGAGAACTAAACACAATAATAAAATAAATTCTTAAAATTGTCTTTAATTGTTAAAAATTGGTTTTACAAAATATTAGGGCGTTGGTCTTAAGTCACTCTAATTTCAAAATATCCCGAATAATGTGTAAACGTTACCATTTTTTTTATTGTTTTCATTTTTTGCATTTCTAAAGTAGTAACTAATATCCTAAACTCCTGTTATTAAAAAAATATTTTTGGGATTTGGTTATATAATAATCACACACCTGTAAATAGGATAAATATTAATTTGTTCCTAGTACCTATGGCCTGCCTTAAAATCTCGACTGTTTTAATAATTAAACTAACCCCTTTCTAATTTAGCAAAAGTTTTTTTTGTATATCCAATGTACAGAATTTTTTCTCCTGCCACAGAGTTATTTTCTAGTCCACTACCCCCAAAGCACATTAAGACTTTAATGTTTACCCAATTTTAGCCCTTTATATTCTTTTTACTAATGCATTTAGTCTATTTAATAAGTTTTCTAAATTGTATAATGTTGTTGAGGCTTCCAAGTTTTACATTATTACCATTACAAAAACATGGATTTCAGAAGACAATAATAATAGCAAGCTGGTAATTAATAGCTATTTATTAGATTTTTATTTTATTACATTAGATTGTTGGAATCACAAAACTATTAACTTATAAAACTATAAAATCTTAAAGACGGTAAAAATGTTACATTTTTACATATTTAAGCCTCCAATATTTAGAATATAAATTTGTTATTAAGATCTTGTTTTTTTAGATAATTATGATTGCTACCGTTCTCCTTTACTTTGACGTTTTTATTTTGTTTTATTCAAAGAATGTTATTAGATTTTCTTATTATTACATAATTTTTTTATTTAATAAATAATTTCAATTTTTAAAAATTGGAACATTTACTCTGCATGTGTCTACACTACTAAAGTTAAAGCTGGTTACTATTCTTTTTGTTTTAATTTAGTTTTCTCTTTTCCGCTTTTTTAAATGAATGCATTATCCATCATGCACAAAAGTTCTTAAAGTTTGTGTTGTGATTTTGCACTTTTTATGCCTATATTTTTAATCTTTTTATGCAGTTAAGTGAATAACCTGCAATATAAAACCTTGTTTTTATTTACCTTATCTGGAAGTCAGGTTGCAGGTTTAAACCATAGAGTTTTATACCTATTAATATTACATTTGGTGCTAAAACTTCGTAAAAAAATTTTTAATTTTTATTTTATTCGCTTTATTATAAATAACAATGTTATAACCCACGGCCAACACTGGTTTATACTAATAAACTTTTGTCTGTTTAATATTTTAATGTTTATTATAAAAGTAACTCATATGTTTGAGCGTTTTAATTTAATTGATGTTATTTACATTTATTTTTTTAAAGTTGTTGATAAAGTTCCGCATTCCGCGTTATTGTCTAAATTAAAATTAATTAGTGTAAAGCCCTCCACTAGGTTAATATTATTTTTATAGAAATATTTTACCTTAGTTTATCTTAAACATTTTGTTTTAGCTTAGTCCCTTTAAATTTTCAAATTGGTCTACAATTTGTATTATTTTTATAATTTGATTTAATATGACTATTTGTATTATTTATATAAATGTATTACATCTACTTTTTTTTTAAAACAACTACCAAAATGATTTTTTTTTACTTATCACGTAAACAAACATAAAACTTTAAAATTTTTAAAAAAATAACCATATTTTTAAGTTATTAAAAGATTTTATTAAATTAATAAAACATAAACAAAAATTTTATAAAATTAATAGAAAATATAAATATAATTTTTAATATTTTTCTATTAGCATTATTATGATAATTGTTACTATTATTATTAATAAAATTATTATTATTATTATTATTATTACTATTATTATTATTATTATTACTTCAAACCATGTAACAATATTTTCGTTAAAATACATGTAAAAACATGTTTTACTTTAAAGAATATGTACGTTAAACACATAATATTTATTTTTAACTTTTTTGACGTATACATAAATATAGCTTTTGGAACATTTAATTGTACTTAAATTTTTATTTGTTAACCAAATTATAATAAACAAAATAGTATCATATTAAACTATATCTGCGATTATGTAATTTTATTATAAAAAACGTACGTTTTGCTAAAATGCATATTTTTACAATATAACCAGATATATAGAGTTGTAATTAACAAGAATACAATTGCAGAGATATATTAATACAAAATAAAAATAATGTTAAATCATTTGATGTTACTAACTACATCGATATTTGCATATGTTTTTTAAAAATATTTATATATGTAACATAAAAAGTATACAATTATTAATAAAATTAAATTTTCAAAATTTGTGCCAAAAATGAAAGTAATATTACATTATTAAATAATACGTTGTCGTACGTTTTGTTGTTATATATAATTTATTTTTAAAAAATAAATAAGTGATACAAACAAAAAGCAAACTACTAGCACATAATTATTAAAATATTTAAAATGTTTGAATATTTTTTAATATATATAATAAACTATTATATAAATTAGCTAAAAAAACAATAATATTTAAATATCTTTTATTTTAAAATAAAAATGCAACACACACACAATTAATGATGTTATGTAAAAGTATATAAATGATATTTGTAGAAGAGGAACACGTCTAACAATAAGCTTTAATGTTGAATAAAAGTTTAACCGCTTTGATTTTAAAATGAATTTTAATACGTATTAAATTGGTTTAAATTAATTGGTTGATTAAGTATTTTATAGAAAAATAAACGCATTGCATAATTGTTTGATTTCAATTTTAAATACTTTTTGTAACATAAGTCAAAATAGAACTTTTGCATCGCTGTATACAAAAACATATATCTATAATAGCTAATTAAAGTTTATTCCATATTAATTTTTAATAGCACAACACTAATATTATTTATTTTATTGACATTATTATCTAATTATAAATATGTAAAATAAAATAATCAGTTATTTTTTATTTTAACTTTATACTCGCAAGTAAATATTTTTACAACACACAAATAACACTAAAAAGATTTTTTTAATGTGTGAATAATTTCTATTTCGTATTAAAAAAAGCATTTGCAATATAGTCATGTTTACAAGGTACCTTAAGTTATTTATAAATGCATAATGTTTAAATGTTATAATTTAATATTTTTAAATAATTTTTGGTTTTTAGTTATTAAATGAGAATGTCATTAAACATGCATTAATATAATAAATATTTTAAACCCTGTAACAAAATGTTGTTTAAAATAAATGTAAATGAAATGTTTTATTTTAAAAATTCTGTACGTTAAAGATATAATACGTTCTTCACATTTATACGACGTATACATAATTATACATTTTGCAGAATTTATTTGTACTTTGGTAAAAAAATTAAAATAAATTTAATAAAATTACATTAATGTACATCTGTGTTGATGTAATTTTATTTTAAAAAACGTACCTTTTGCAAAACATGCATTGAGTTTATAAGGAATTAGAACGTATATAATTTAACAGTATACTATATAAAAATGAGTATAGCATAAATGCATAATTGACGAGATATATTAATACAAAATAAAAATAGTGTTAAATTATTTAATGTTAACCAATCATACTTGTTGCAGCTTTATATGGTTGTAAAAATGTATATGTAGTACAAAAAGTATATAATTATTTAATAAAGTTGTAAATGCAAATTTATACAAAAATGAATGTAATATTACATTATTAAACAATAATATCTGGTAGGTTTCGTAACTTTACATAATTTATTTTTGAGGTAACATATGTTGTACAAACAAAAGCAAACTTTTAGTACATAAATATTAAAATGCTTAATAATTATTGGAATATTTTTCAATATATATGTTACACAATTATATAAATTTGCTATAAACAATAATATTTAATTGTGATTTTACTTTAAAATTTGTAATTTTTACTAATGCATATAATTGATGTAATTTTGTAAAATCTACCTAATGCATTTTTCATGCAGAATATGTAAGAATATTTAATAATAAAATTTAATGTTGATTAAAAGTTTAACCGTTTTAATTTTAATATGTATTTTTTAATAACTTGTAAAGTTGGTTCAAATTATTTAGTTGATTAATTATTTATACAAAAATAAACGCATTGCATTATTGTTACATAATTTTAATTTTAAATATTTTTTGTAACGCAAGTCAAAAATGAACATTTACATCACAACATAAGCAAATATTTTCAAAAAAGTTCTATTTTGTAACAATACTAATTAAGCCATTCTGCCTTCTCAATATGTTTTTACAACAACCTAAATTTTTCTGTCTATTTTCTTTTCTTTTTTTTTCTCTCTTTCTCTTTATATATATATATATATATATATATATATATAAAGGTAATTAAAGTTTATATTATAGTAAATGTTAATAGCAAAAAAAGTTATTTATTTTATTGGCATTATTATGTAAGTATAAATTTGTAAAATAACATTACCGGTCATTTTTGATTTTAACTTTATACTCAATAAGTATATAAAGTATATACACAAATAATACTATAAAAATTTTTCTTAATGTAAATATGTTCTATGTTGTATTAAAAAAAAGCATTTGAATTATAGTCATATTCAAAAGGTATCTTAATTTAGTTGTATATGCATAATGTTTAAATGTTATAATTTAATATTTTTAAATAATTTTTGTATTCAGTAATTGAATAAGAATGTTATTGATGATGCATTAAAATTATTACTATTACTGTAACAACATGTTGTTTAAAATACATTTAAATAATTATTTTTTTTTTAAATTATGTATGTTAACAACATAATATGTGTTCCAAATTTCTTCGACGTATACATAACTATACATTTAGCAGCATTTAATTGTACATGGTTTTTTATTTAATACTAAAATTAAAATACGCATAATGAGATCACATTGTATGATATCTGCAATTATGTAATTTTATTTTAAAAAAACTTCCGTTTTGTTTATACGCAAATAGAACTTTTATAATTTTGCAGTATACTATATATATACAATTATAATATAGCATTAATGTATAATTAAAAAAATGTATTAAAACAAAATAAAAATAGTGTTAGACTATTTAATGTTAACCAATTATACCTGTTGTATCTTTATATATTTTTAAAAATATATATGTAATACAAAAAGTATATAATTATTGAATAAAATTGCAAATCAAATTTATGCAAAAATGAAAACTATACTACATTATTAAATAATAATTTTTGGTACATTTTATAGCTTTATACAATTTATTTTTTAAGAAAAATATATATGTAGTACAAACAAAAGCAATGCTAGCACACAATTATTTAAATATTTAAACATTTTTGGAATATTTTTAATAAATATAATAAACTATTATGTTAGTTAGCTAAAAACAATAATATTTAAATATTTTTTTATTTTGAAATTTTTAATTTTTACTAATGCTCATAATTAATGCTATTGTGTAAAAAGTATCTAAAATATGCATTGTTAAATATGTAAGAATGTTCGACAATACATTTGAATGTTTATTAAAAGTTTAATCGTTTTGCATTTAAAATGTATTTTTTATTAACTTGTGAAATAAGTTCAAATTATTTGGTAAATTAAATATTTTATACAAAAATTGGAGCATTACATCATTGTTACATAATTTTAATTTTAAATAATTTGTGTAACAAAAGTAAAAATAAAACATTTGCATCGCTGTGTACAAAAAATTTCTAAAAAAAATATATATTGTAACAATACTAATAGACCCATTAAGCCTCCTCAATATCTTTTTACAACAACCTACAGATTTCTTTTTATCACTATCTCTCTCTTTATATATATATATATATATATATATATATATATTATTTTGAGTTTATCCCACAGTAATTTTTATTAGCATAAAACTAATATCATTATTTTATTGGAATTATTATCTAATTATAAATTTGTAAAATAACATGGTCAGTCATTTTTTATTTTAAATTTATACCCACAAGTAAATATTTTTACAAAACACAAATAACACTATAAATATTTTATTTATGTAAATGATTTTTACATTGTATTAAAAAAAGTATTTGAATTATAGTCATATTCAAAAGGTACCTTAATTTATTCATAAAAGCATAAGGTTTAAATGTTATAATTTAATATTTTTAAATAACTTTTAATTTTCAATAATTGAATAAAAATGTTATTAAACATGCATTAAAATTATTATTATTTTAAACCCTGTAACAACATATTGTTTAAAATACATGTTAATAAAATGTTTTGTTTTAAAGTTTATGTATGTTAAAGACATAATATGTTATCCAAATTTTATCAAAGTATACGTAATTATTTTTTTTGCAGCATTTAATTGTGCTTGGCTTTTCCTTTGTTAACCAAATTAAAATAAATAAAACGAAATCACATTATAGTATATCTGCAATTATGTAATTTTATTATAATAAAACTTTCGTTTTATTTATAAGCAAATAGAACAATTATAACTTTAGAATGTACTATACATATCTATATATACAGTTGTAATATAGCGTTAATGTATAATTGTAAAAATATATTAAGACCAAATAAAAATAGTGTTAAATTATTTATGTTTACCAATCATACTTGTTGTAGCTTTATATGTTTTTCAAAATATATAAGTAATACAAAAAAGTATATGATTATTTAATAAAATTGTAAATAATAATATTTAATTGTGTTTTTATTTAAAATTTATAATTTTTTTTAATGCACATTATTAATGATATTGTGTAAAAAGTATCTAAAATATTCATTGCAAAATATGTATGAATGTTCAACAATAAACTTTAATGTTGATTAAAAGTTTAGCCGTTTTGCATTTAAAATGTATTTTTTATTAACTTGTAAAATTAGTTCAAATTATTTGATTGATTAAATATTTTATGCAAAAATCGGAGCATTACATCTTTTTTACATAATTTTAATAGTAAATACTTTTTGTAACATAAGTGAAAATAGAACATTTGCATCGCTGTGTACAAAAACATTTCCAAAAAATTATATATTCTAACAATACTAATAGACCCATTAAGCTTTCTCAATATCTTTTTACAACAACCTACAAATTTCTCTTTTTATCACTCTTTCTCTCTCTCTTTATATATATATATATAGCTATTTTGAGTTTATTCCACAGTAATTTTTATTAGCATAAAACTAATATCATTTATTTTATTGGAATTATTATCTAATTATAAATTTGTAAAATAACATGGTTAGTCATTTTTTATTTTAAATTTATACCCGCAAGTAAATATTTTTACAACACACAAATAACACTATAAATATTTTTTTATGTAAATAATTTCTACTTTGTATTAAAAAAAAGCATTTAAAATATAGTCATGTTTACAAGGCACTTTAATTTATGTATAATTGCATAATGTTTGAATGTTGTAATTTAATATTTTTAAATAATTTTTGTTAATAGTAATTGAATGAAAATGTCATTAAACATGCATTAATATTATAATTATTTTAAACTCTGTAGCAACATGTTGTTTAAATTACATGTAAATAAAACGTTCTATTTTAAATATTTTGTATGTTGAAATTATGAAAAAAATTTTCATATTTTTTCGACGCATACATAATTATACATTTTGCAGCATTTAATTGTGTTTGGTTTTTCGTTTGTTAAAAAAATTAAAATTAACAAAATGACATCACATTATAGTATATCTGCGCTGATGTAATTTTATTCTAAATAACGTACTTTTGCCAAAAATGCATCCAGTTTATAAGGAAATAGAACGTATATAATTTAACAGTATACTATATAAAAAAGAAGTATAGCATAAATGCATAATTAACGAGATATATTATTATTAATATTATTATTATTATTATTAAGCTTTAATATCTCACTAGAGATACATTCATATAAAATACATTTTTACCATCAATATAAAAAAGTAGTAGTATAAATAATGGGATCAAATAAATAGTGTTACATTATTTAATGTTTACTAATCATACTTGTTAAAGCTTTTATTATTAAAAATGTATATGTAATAAAGAATATATAATTATTTAATAAAGTTAGAATGTAAATTTTACAAAAATGAATGTAATATTACATTACTAAATAATAATATTCGGAGCATTTAATTGTTCTTTATTTTTTTGTTTGCTAAATCATGTTATTATAAAACAAAATAGTATTATATTAAACTATATCTGCGATTATGTAATTTAATATAAAACCGCATGTTTTGATAAAATGCATCGTGTTTATACGCAAACAGAAACGTTCATATTTTTACAATAAACCAGATATATAGAGTTGTAATTTAACAATAATGTATAATTGTAGAGATATATTAATACAAAATAAAAATAGTGTTAAATCATGATGTTACTAATTATACTTGATAGAGCTTTACATATTTTTAAAAATATATAAATAACAGAAAAGTATATAATTATTTAATAAAATTGTAAATGCAAATTGTACATAAATGAAAGTAATATTACATTATTAAATAATGTTGTCGTACGTTTGTTATATATAATTAATTTTAAAAAAATAAATAAGTGGTACAAACAAAAGCAAACTACTAAAGCACATAATTACGTAAAATATTTAAAATGTTTTGGAATATTTTTTAATATATATAATAAACTATTATATAAATTAGCTAAAAACAATAATATTTAAATATCTTTTTATTTTAAAAATTTACAATATTTACTAATGCACATAATTAATGATATTGTGTAAAAAGTATATACAATATTCATTGCAGAATATGTAAGAATGCACTACAATAAATTTTAATGTTGATTAAAAGACTAAGGGGTTTGATTTAAAAATGTATTTTTTAATGACTTGTAAAATTGGTTCAAATTATTTGGTTAATTAAGTATTTTTTACAAAAATAAACGCATTGCAAAATTATTACTTGATTTTAATTTTAAAAACGTTTTGTAACATAAGTCAAAATAAAACAGTTGCTTTGCAATATAAGCAAACATTTTTTAATGTGCTATTTTGTAATATTACGAAAACCATTATACCTACTTAATATTTTTTGATAACAACTAACAATTATTTCTTTATTTCATTTTTTCTATATTTTCTTATATATATATATATATATATATGTATATATATATATATATATATATATATAGTTGATTAATGTTTATTTTATATATATTTTATTTTTTAAATAACATGGTCGGTTATGTTTTATTTTAATTTTGTACCCGCAAGTAAATATTTTTACAGCAGATAAATAACACCATACTTTTTTTTTATGTGAATAATTTCTACTTTGTATTAAAAAAAGCATTTGGATTATAGTCATATTCTAAAGGTACTTTAATTTATTCATAAATGCATAAGTTTTAAATGTTATAATTTAATATTTTTAAATAACTTTTAATTTTCAATAATTGAATAAAAATTTTATTAAACATACATTAATGTTATTATTATTTTAAACCCTGTAACATTATGTTGTTTAAAGTACATGTAAAAAATGTTTTAATTAATTATTATGTTCGTTAAAGACATAATATTTGTTTTTTAACTAATTTGACGTATACATAATTATAAATTTTGCATCATTTAATTGTACTTGGTCTTTAATTTGTTAACCAAGCAAAAATATACAAAAAAGCGTTTATATTTAGGTATATCTGCGATTATGTACTTTTATTGTAAAAAACTATTTTTTTCCTGAAATGCATCATATTTATATATGGTTTATATATTTATAATTTTACAGCATAATGTATATATACAGATGTATTATGGCATTTATGCTTAAATGTAGACATGCATTAACATATAAAAAATATTGTTAAATTATATAATGGTATCCAATCATACTTGTTACAACTTTATATTTTTTTGAAAATACATATGTAATGCAAGAAAAGTTATAATTATTTAATAAAATTGTGAATTGGTATTTGTACAAAACTATAAGTAATATAAAATTATTAAATAATAATTTTGTGTAGTTATTGTAGATTTATATATTTAAATTATTTAAGAAATGTATATGTTGTACAAATAAACAAACACATAGTTACCAAATTATTATTAAAATATTTTTAAATTGAAGGCATGTACTTTAAACATGCTCATACATTAAAAATATATATAACATAAGTAAAAACAATAATATTCAAATATAATTTTATTTTTAAAATTACAATTTTTTTCCAATGCAAATAATTTGGTACTTTGGTGTTAAAAACACCCAGTACATTTGCTGCACAATATGTAATAATAGGCTGAAATATCCTTGAATGTTGATTTCAATTTAAATCGTTGTGATTTTAGAATGTATTTTTTGATAATTTGTACAATTTGGTCAAAATAGTTGCATGGATAAGTATCTCTTACAAACATAGACGCATGGCATTATGTTACATTATTTTAATTTTAAATACGTTTTGTAACATAAGTTAAAAAATAACGTTTGCATCACAATGTGCACAAATATAACAAAACAAATTATTTTGTAATAATACTAATTAAGTTACTTTGTTTCCTCAGTGTAATATATATACAGTTGTAATATAGCATTAATGTATAATTGTAGACATATTTTAATGCAAAATAAAAATAGTGTTAAATGTATTAATGTTAACCAATCATACTTGTTGTATCTTTATATATATTTTAAAAAAATATATAAGTAATACAAAAAGTATATAATTATTTAATATAATTGTAAATGCACATTTATACAAAAATAAAAGTAATATTACATTATTAAATAATAATTTTTGGTACTTTTTGTAGCTTTATATAAATTATTTTTTTAAGAAATATATATGTGGTACACACAAAAGCAATGTGTTAGCACATATTTATTAAAATATTTAAACATTTTTAAAATATTTTTCACTATATATAATAAACTATTATATAAATTAACCAAAATCAATAATATTTAAATATGTATTTATTTTAAAATTTACTATTTTTACTAAAGCACATAATTAATGTTATTGTGTAAAAACTTCCTAAAAGATTTGTTGCAAAATATGTAAGAATGTTCAACGATAATCTATACTGTTGATTAAAAGTTTAACCGTTTTGATTTTAAAATGTATTTTTTAATAACTTGTAAAATTGGTGCAAATTATTTGGTTAATTAAATATTTTATAAAAAATAGACACATTGCATAATTGTTACATGATTATAATTTTATGTACGTTCTGTAACATAAATCAACATTAAACATTTGTAATAGTACTAATTGAGCCATTATGCCTCCTCAATATTTATTTACAATAACCTACATTTTT
>JAKXYG010001138.1:0-26790 GCA_025895645.1 Cardicola forsteri | reverse complement strand
GTTTGGAAAGCTTGTCGATCCACTATGGAGACGTAAGTCCATCAACCCGAAAACAAAGATGAACATTTTCTCTTCATTGGTTCGCACAGTACTTCTGTACGCAGCTGAAACATGGACCTTTACAGGGTCAGAGATCAAGCAGCTTGATAAATTTGAAGCAAAATGTCTCAGATACATTTGGCAAAACACCCATTTTGCATCCTCCGTATCAAGGGATTGGACAAAAAAGATCAGTAACCACCAAATTCGAAATGACCTTCAACTTCATGATCTTCCTTCATTGGTATCGCGACAACGTAGATTGCGCTGGTTTGAACATGTTCTTCGTAGAAAACCTGATGCAATCTCACGTATTGTAACTCTGACTTGTCCAAATACCGACTGGAAGAAGAGGAAAGGAGGTCAAAAACGTACTTGGATGGATGCTGTTCGGGACGATCCTTACACAATTCTGGCCGGCACTTTATCTTGGAAACAATGGCTGAGTTGGTTGGACTGACAAACCCCTACACGCCTCCGAAAATCGTGAACAATGGAAGGGAATTGCTAGAGATGCTATGCGAATTTGGAACGAACGAAGATGTGGCATTGTCACTAACTTTTGATTTGATTTAGTGTCACTTACTCACCCATGTTCGAGTAGAAGGCTGTACCCCCACAAGACAAACGTTTTTAAACCCACATTCTTTTGTTACTCAACTTCGCACCTCATAAAATAGCGCCCCGAATATCCAAACTATGTGACCAAAACCCCGTTTGAACAAAATATTGACTTATGTAAAATGGTGGTTTTATTCAAAAATACAAAAACGAATGCAAGTTGTAATACATTCTTTTTAATACAAATAACCATCACAAAATAAAATAAATGTACACACACACACATCTCAAGCCAGCGGGTTGTCACGGTCGGTAGAATTGAGCTCGCTGTCTTCAATTGACGTAAAATTGAGGAAATGTGATGGGCGATGAACTCGGTGATAGAACTTTTTCGGTTTTAACGGTTGCAGCTCGTACTTCATATTTGGATCGTGGCGGACACCTGGTGGAAGAAACATCGTAATAATTTGATAATAAATCATTTATTTATTTAAACATTTTTAAATATTGCCCGTTATTGTCTTTAATTTCAATAATAGTAATAACCCTGAGGATTTGAGTAATGCTTATAAAGTCTCAATTTCCATTGACAGTAATATTCCTGACTGTTCCTCTTCCATGTGGTACATCATGGACTACGTTCCCATAGGCGTCTAACAGGAACCGAATGCACAGCGGTATAACTAAACTTCAGCTACAGCGAGTAGGTATCTTAATACATATATAGTCCTTGGGCTAAGGGAGATAATCCTGACCAAATCAAACGGCCTTGTCAATCCTTGCAAAGAGTGACGCCATCGCAAAGACGCCATCTACTTCGTTATTCTTCTACATCCATTAGATCATCATACTCGATTGTTTCATATGCCGTACAAATATAGAAATAATGAAAAGGTGATTGTATCACCAACCATAATAAATGATGATACATTCATCATTGTGCGTACCTTTATGTGATGCATGAAAGCGAAAAACATTAGTAACAAAACGAATTTCTATTTAGATTCTTAAAAGGTTTTAAAATCTTAACTGTAGCGTCCATCCTTTGATGATGATGATTTGCATTCAGGATTTCCGATTCATATTAGTCTGATTCCAAAATGCACCATAAAGAGAATTTATAAGCACCACTCAAATACAGGATTAAAACAACTACACAGTGTTCCAAGCTGGATAAACCAAGTATTATTCAGTGCTAATAGTATATTTTCATCACAACTAATCAGGTAGTCTATAAAAAACAAAATCACACACAAACATACCCATAAAATTGTAATTCCACGAGCTTTGTGGAGGAACCATGAAAAAGCCAAGAAAACGATCGGATAAAAGCATCTGAACTCGTTCGTAATGACTAGGCAAATAGCCTTTGGGATTGTTTCCCTTGTCCGTATTTTGCCTTCCCCATTCATAGCCACCGGGAGTAAGTTTGTGAGCACACAACGAAACGGAACCGGGAGTGAAGCTGCAAGTTATAATAATCGTTTTGTCGCCATCTTGATCGGCAAATATCTTGGCGTGTGTGGTAACGTCCTGAAATTTCGTGTATATATAGACACGATAATAAATGACCAGTTAAACCACATTATTTCTTGCTTTAATATATCAACAAAATATATTCAGTATATAATGTGTATCTGTTTCGAAACATCTCCATATAGAATATTAATAATCCTAATATAAGTTTCAATTTCGAATAGCGGTGATATTGCTTAATGGTTTATATTGTGGTACATCCTTGATTCAAAGTCCGAATGCAATGATGGTTTCCGGAGTGGTTTAGTTGTACGATGCTTGATTTGAACTTGGGTAGGCATGAGTTTGAATCGCACCACCAGCACTAAATGCGGGCCCACATGCGTTTCCCGTAAAATATAAAATAAAAAGCAATAAGAAATGTGTTTATCATCGTCCAAAATAAAAACCCATACTCACTATTATTTGCATTGGTGCAATGAGAAATTGACAGCATCACTACCCTAAATCGATTGAAAGAGTGTCTAAAAAATCATTAATTGGTTGTAATATTTCGACTGCAATGGTTTCATTCAAATAAATTATCCCCTTTTTTAATCAACTCTGCTTGTTTATGGGAAATAATCGATACATACATATACACGCACGCTCAACTGACAATACTAGCCCAATCGTCGATGTCGTGGAAACAAAGCTTTGGTAGATAGAGAAAACGAAGAGATGTTGAACACCTGTTAATTAAAGAAGTGACTTATAATTGTTGTGCCATAATTATTCAATTGTGTGATGCCAGAGCGGACAAAATAAACTTTTGGGAGACATCCAATATCATTTTTTTTACAATAAAATAAATAATAACACCTACTTGAGGAGACAATTGTGGCAATTCATTGGGCTGAGTATGAATCCAACCCAACGGCTCCATTTCGCGAATATATTCATCTTGGGGCAAACCGTTGGGCAAATGGACAGTTTGATGAGTTCCCCACTGAGGTGGCATGACGATGCACCGGATTTCTTTAATTTGCGTATTGTCTGTTGGCGACACACCGTACAAATAGCCCGAAATCTGAAGAAAATAACCAAAAAATAGTTTGTCCTTTAGATATGTTCGGCTTCCCTAAAGTGTCCACTGTTGGAAAATGCGTCTACGGACCTTCACAATAAAAACGGTGGTACTTGTTCGCACCGCAGGCCATGACAGAAGATCAACTTCGATGACAGAGTGTGGAAGTCGAAAGGAAGCTCAGTAATCGATGCCAAAAATTGAAAATACAATCACAAGAAATAATATTGCTAGAGCTGAGTCAAGAGTGAGAAGCGAACTTATCATCATTGGAATGCCAATGATCCTGAGGATTAGAGCAATGCTTATAAATTCTCAATTTCCAATAATGGTGATATTCCATGTGGTGCACCATGGACTAGGAACCTATAGGTATCTAGACAGTGGTATAACTGAACTTTTACTGGACTCCTGCACAGTGAATGGGTACCAGTATACACCCAAGATGCTTCAAAGGTATCCATTTACCATATGTAGCCGGTTAGGATCCGTCAACCGATGTCGATCCTAAAGAAGATTACCTCGTCACATTGGCATCGTCGCTAGGAAACCAAGAAACCTTATTTATCCCCCTCCAACTTCAATTCGCATCCAATCTTTTCGTATTGAAAATTGGCATTAATGAAGAAGTAGCTGTGCCACCAACCTATGTTATGCTATCATTGACGTGTCTCGTACCTGTTAACTGTGCTGTCGGGATGCTAATGATCGTGAGGATTTGAGTAATGCGTATAAAGTCTCAATTTCCAATGATGGTGATATTCCTGATTGTTAGTCCTCCTGGACCAGATGCCCCTAGGCATCTAGACTAATAACCGCTGGGTCCGAGTGCACAGCGGTATAACTGGGCTTCCGCTACGGCGGGTGGGTGCGAACATACACCCAGGATACTTAAAAGGTATCTAAAGGTATACGTATACCATATGTAGCCCTTGGGCTAAGGGAGATAACCCTGACAAAAAATCAGGTGGCCTCGTCAATCTTTGCGAACAGTGGCGACGTCACAAGGATGCCGTCTACCAGCCAAGAAACTTTGTTATTCTTCCACGTTTGTCTACGCTTGTCAAGCCATCGAGATCGATCGTTCTACATGTCGTATAAATATGGGAAATAATGAAGAGGTGACCACGTCACCAACCAAAATGAAAATGAATTGTAATTACAGCTACAATCTTGACGTGTCTCGTACCTGTGTTCTCAAATCCGAAATAGTAATAAACTTTTTCAAAATATTTTTGGGCAAAATGTATGTGTAGCCATTTTCCTTGATATCGTCCGAACTGACGTAAATGTTGTTGGTGCGCAAATACAAATTGGTCGCTGAAATGGCTCGAACACGCCATTCGGTCTTGCTGCTGAAATGCAGCGTTTCGTAGTTCGACGTGGTGGTCGATATAATTTCGTCGCCGTGCTTGTTGACCGTTCGCGTTGTCGTTGCTGTCAGTTGCAACTGTTCTTTGGCTTGTTTTTCAATTTCGGCAATCTGCTGGCGTTGTTGCGACGGTGCGGAAATTTCCATACCCAAGATGATGTCGCGAATTTCCGATTGGGTCAGCGAAGCGACATTGACGCTGAGAAGGAAATAAAAATATGAAAATTAAACAAAGGTTGGAGTGATCGACTAGAACCTGGGTTCGACTCCCACTGAAAACATTTAAAATGGTAAAAATAAATAAATAAAAACAAAGTATGGCAATGTTTTTAATATAAATACATGCCCAAGTGTTATTGCAAAACGGTAAAGCTATCATGGTAGGGTTCTTACCATGTTGAAGTGATAGGATTGATCAAAACGTTTTACATACAATCACCAGTGCAAATGGAGTAATGTTCCTGATTCCACCTATATCCAATTAGTGCAAGTATATACCCAGGTTACTTGAAAGGTATCTCACGGTGTAACGCTTACTTGGTTACTTCCAAATAAGGCTTACTTCACATGTAAAACAAATACGGAAATAATGAAGAAGTAACCATGTCACCAATGAAGTAACATTTTATAAATTGAAAAAATCAGAATGTCAAAAAATGAACAAACAAATATCAATAATCGACGGAATAGAACCAGTATCAGTATGCTAATGATCTGAGGATTTTAGTAATGCTTATAAAGTCTCAATTTCCAATGATGGTGATATTCCTGACTGTTAGTCCTCCACGTGGTGCATCCTGGACTAGGTGCCCCTAGGCATCTAGACTAATAACCGCTGGGTCCGAGTGCACAGCGGTATAACTGGGCTTCCGCTACGGCGGGTGGGTGCGAACATACACCCAGGATACTTAAAATGTATCTAAATGTATACATATACCATATGTAGCCCTTGGGCTAAGAGATAACCCTGATAAAAAATCAGGCGGCCTCGTCAATCTTTACGAACAGTGGCGACGTCACAAGGATGCCGTCTACCAGCCAAGAAACTTTGTTATTCTTCCACGTTTGTCTACGCTTGCCAAGCCATCGAAATCGATCGTTCTACATGTCGTATAAATATGGGTAATAATGAAGAGGTGACCACGTCACCAACCAAAATGAATGAATGAAGTATCAACTAATAAAAACATTCATTCCATTGCGAACAAAATGCAAAAGTAATAATGTAATACACTACAAATCAAGCTAAAGTTAATTATCAAACATAAATAATAATAAATGTCCAATAATGATGGTATTCCTGACTGCTTATCTTCTACATGGTGTATCGTGGACAAGGTTCCTATATGCATCTCAACTAATAACAACAGGAATCAAATGCACAGCATGGCTTCAGCTACGGCGGGTGGATGCAAGTATACACCCAGGGTATCTTAAAGCATGCGTGACCCTTGGGCTAGGGAAGATAACCCTGACAAAAAATCAGGCGATCTCGTCAATGTTTGCGAACAGTGGCGCCGTCTACCATCCAAGAAACGTCGTTATTCTTCTACGTTTGTTACGCCTATCAAGACATCAAAGTCGATCATTTAATATGCCGTCTACATATGGAAAATAATGAAGAAGAGATCACCACGTCATCAACCGAAATGAATTTTAACTATTAAAAGAAGGCAAAGACATCTACACCACTGTAAATGTTTTCGAGTGTTTCGATTTATCATTATCATCTGGAAGAAACACTCCACCGATTATTTAGCGCGCCCACGGTAGTCCAAAACATCAACGTTCACAACGTAAACTCAGTGGACAACACTTGAGGTATACCGACTTTTAATATGAATTAGATCCCAAATCTGAGCCGCCAAAAATAGTACTCAGCATAGATGCTAATAGAAACACTATGTCCCTCCTCCTTATTATTATTCAAACATCATCCGCTTTTCACTAATTTTGGACAAAATCACACAAACGACATCGTACTTGTTTTTCTTGCCATAATCGGCCAAAATCAAATCCTTCAACTGATATTCAACCTTGATCCAATCGTCCGAATTGAGTGTCGGCCAAATGTGATGCGCCTCGGTGATGGTTGTCTTGTCCGGCTTGAGCACAATCTTGGCCTTGTCATTGTTGACGTGCAGTGCACGTAGTATGAGAATTAGTCGCGAGAACGCCGTATACGAACTGATCGATTTGAGCCAGTCGTCGTACAAGTTGAACAGTACCATTTGCGGCTCGGAAGCTTTCAGGATAAGATCGCCAAACTTTTCAACTTTCAAGCAAGCTTGGAAAGGTAGTTGAAGCTCGGATCCCTAATTGACAATACAAAAGTAATTCATAACTCGATTATCTTGGATTGAATAATGAGGATGTGTTGTGAACAAATTCCAGTCGAGGAGGTGACAACTGTGGAGCAGAGACACGCGCGACTAGTTAGTCCAAGTCTATGGACAATGCTCAACAAATCAATCAACTCGTAATTCGAATTGACTCATTCAAAAAGCAGATACATTCGACATAAAACACTAGTGTTAATAATCCTGACCAAATGTCAATAATGATATTGCTGACTGTTCCTCCTTCATTAGATGCCTATGGGAATATAGACTAATAACGACAGGAATCGAGTGCATAGTGGTATAACTGGGCTTCCGCTACGGTGGATGGGTACAAGCACACATACTTAAAAAAATGTATACCATATGTAGCCCTTAGGTCAAGGGAGACAACCTTGATCAAAAATCAGACGACCTCGTCAATCTTTGCTAACCAAAAAACTTGATCTTATTCGTCTACGTTTGTTATGCCCATCAAGCCATTGAAGTCGATCGTTTAGTATGCCGTACAAATATGGAAATAATGAAGAAGTGATTATGCGTCACCAACCACAATAAATTTAATCGTCCTCTTGTTTTAAATCAGATAGCCCTACAAAAGTACACCGGGATGCTAATGATCCTGAGGATTTGAGTAATGCTTATAATGTCTCAATTTCCAATAATGGTAATATTCCTGACTGTTCGTCCTCCACGTGGTGCATCCTGGACTAGATGCCCCTAGACATCGAGACTAATAACAGCAGGGTCCGAGTGCACAGCGGTATAACTGGGCTTCCGCTACGGCAGGTGGGTACGAACATACACCAAGAATACTTAAAAGGTATCTAAAGGTATACGTATACCATATGTAGCCCTTGGGCTAAGGGAAATAACCCTTACAACTAACCAGGCGAACAGTGGCGACGTCACAAAGATGCCGTCTACCAGCCAAGAAACTTTGTTATTCTTCCACGTTGTGTTACGCTTATCAAGCCATGTCGTATAAATATGGGAAATAATGAAGAAGTAACCATGTCACCAACCAAAATGAATGAATAGCACACCCACATGCAACGCCGTCTACCAGTGACAATATACACAACAACAGTCATAATCCAAATACCTTGATGACAATGTTGGGAAAGTCGAGCAAGTGGACTTCGAGCGGATCCAACATGCCTTTGCGTGTGACAATAATTTGTTTGGGCTGTTCTTCGACCGGCAACGACCGAATCAGAGCAGCCACTTCTTCGGCCGTCTTCCACTTGGCCAACTGACCCAAACGCTTTTGACCGGCCCACACCGACGTGTGGATGATTTTCAAAAAGAGCTGACCCGTTCGCGGATTGAATATGAAGATGGCCCCGTTGATGGGCTTTGTTGTCAAATTGCCTTCGAACGTCTGTTGTTGGGTTGGGGGGTGGAAAAGAAATAAATGCGATATGAAACTTTCAATGTATGGGAAAACATGATTATGTTATTATGGAACTTAAGTAATGTCGCTCAACAGACGATTATTTCGGTTTCTATTGCTTGAGTGCTTGACAGGGAAATATTTTTTTAGCGCGTGCCTATTCAGCAAGGCCGAACAAGGACCCACATTTAGTGATAGCGGCGAGATTCGAATTCATGCTTGTCCAGTTTCGAGTCATTCCGGCAACACTGATCTAATGTAGTAGAGAAGGATGTTAAACATCTATATTAAGCCGCTCTTTCTATTCTGAACAGAAATGGCTTACATAATTGCAGCCACAAAACAAGGAAAAGATCGTCATTTACAGAGCCTAGAAAATTCAATGCAATAAATCACTTGTTGTCCCTAAAGCGTTTACGGAAAGATTACAAGTACCATTTTTACTGTTTGATATATCAACTTCTGATACTCTACTAGTATGATGCACCAAATATGCATCTAAAGAAATCAGAATCATTGGTTGGTAATAGAACTGCATTTTTATTATTCCCTACTTCATGAAATACTCCAAACGCTTGTATTGTGCGTGGAAGTAAGCTATAAATCTCCTTCAATCAGATGATATTATTGTACCTTTGAGGGATGCTACTGAGGAGTTCAGTAAAGCTTATTAAGTTTCAATCTGACTGTCACTTCCATGTAACACATTCTCAACTAAGTGCCCTTCAGTACACAGACTAACAGCAGGAACCAAGTGTACGGCGGCGGATCGATGCCGCATATCAGCCAAGAAAGTCCATTATACTCCTGCACAAATATTGTTTAAAAAAATGGAACAAATGACGTCACCAACCCCAATAAATCGGTCATACCTTGTGAATCGTCACCCGATAGACATTGGTGTCGTCGACAAACCAAATAATTTGATTCGAAAACAATTCGTTGTAATTTTGCGAACTCAAGTAGGGTTCGGTTGGTTCGCTCGAATAGAGCTGGAGTGCTTTGCGAATGCGTTCGCGCAACACATACATGGCAGGATTGGCTTTCATAATTTTGACCATGGCTTGTTGGATTAGGGGCTTGCAGCCGGGAAACCAATTTCCGTATGCACTGAAATAATAATAATGCATGTTTATCATCATCATCGGGGATAAACACCCCCCCACCAGTTATTATCACTCAGGATAGTCCAAAAAAACCAAAACGTCAACTTTTGTAGTGTGTACTCAAAGAACGACACTAGAGGTGTGCTGACATTAAATGTTAATTACATCCCCCGAGTTAAACCCCTCCATGATCTCTGTTGGCTGCATAGGGTAAACAAACGGACGCCCATTTAAGTAATTCGTTTGGACGGTGGGGGGCTTAGCATAAATAAAAGGACGGAGTTTGCATACTACAATGTCCGTCCAAATTTTCCGTTGGCCGCCTGACCTTCTTTTCCATCCGGCTAATGGACCGGTTATCCATGTTTATCAATGCGATTGTGTTTGCACAGATCATATTAGCATCGATTGGAGTTATTATCAACGATAAATGTGCAATTGACTGTGACTACCATTCAACATTCTATAAACTAGACCTCGATCTGAAACCTAGAGGTGTCAGGTATGCATTGCTAATAATTTTTTAACAACTGTAAGGTGCTTCTGATTGGCTCAAAATAAACACATTTAATATTAGTTGAATCCGTCAATGTTACAACACAATTGATAGGTGATGTAGTTAGTATTATCATTATCAAAAGATAATTTCTACCAAATTGTATATATTAAACACCCCCACCGCACAACTCTTCAAACAAAAACCTTTACGTTTTCTCATATTTCTATTTGGAATTATAAAAGGAACCCCCAATACTTTAAAAACCTTTCCATCAATATCTGTTTGTTGTAGGCACATTTTCACTTCCACTGCATTGACCATAAAAGTTCGATAATCGTATTTTCTTTTCCATTCGTCGAACAACTAGAACAACAGTAGAAACGAATGGGAAAACGTCGTTGCCTCAACTAACTAAACGAGTGCTTTTGATTATCTCATAGAGAAGTAAGCAATCAAGAACTTCGATGCGATGTAAACTCAAACAAGTAAAATGGAACGTCACAGACACAATCATAATACCTGTGCAAGTTATAGGCAAGATCAATAGCAATCATAACTCCAGTGGGTGATGGATAGATAGACATGTTGTCAGTAGTATAATCCAAAAATTTAGCCCGCGAATAACGTTCAATATCATGTGAATCATAATCGCCCCAACGCAATTGAATGTCGATCCAAAACTTTTGCGTTGTTGTACCGTCCATTAAATCTCTGGAAAAAAAACACAAATTATAGAAATATCTCAACGTCAATAGCCTTTTACAAAGAATAGCTTTCAGGATAATAAATATTCATGAGAATTTATAAAGTTTCAAATACCGATAACGGTGATATTATTCCTGACTGTTCTTCCTCCATGTGATGCAAGTATCGAATACACAGCGGTAAACTAGGCTTCCGCTACAGCGGGTGGATGCAAGTATACACCCAGGGTACTTAAAGGGTATTATAAGGTATATGCATACCATATGTGACCCTTAAACTAAGGAAGATAATCCTGACTAAAAAATCAGGCGACCTCGTCAACCTTTGCGAAGTGGTGCCGTCATAAAAATGTCTACCAGTCACGAAATTTGGTTATTCTTCTACGTTTGTTATGATTATAAAGCCGTCGAAATCGATCGTTTTATATGTCGTACAAATATAGAAATAATGAAATGAATTCCGAATGTGTTGGAAGTAATCCACGCATACATTACAAAACGATCATTTGCAATATCATCTCAAAGTCTTACTTTGAATCGGCTAAAAGACTGGGCCGAGATACAGGCCACTTGTACGAAGCAAACAAGAGAATGTCGGCACAACTGGAATTCATTTTGTACGATTTACGCGGATGAATTGTTTCCTTTTGAACCGTTTCAATTTCCAAAGCATCAATTCTTGATCAAATACTTGACAAATATCCATGACCACAGATTCGTGGACTTTTTGCCATAAATGGGCACGGAATATTTGGATGAGAGAAATCTTTAATGTTGGAATTTTGCCGTGCATGAAAATGCCAGTCAAATCCAATTGTACTTGAAAACCAACATAGACCTACAAATGCATTGTAGAGCATGATGCACACAAATTACTATAAAATGGTTGATGACATTTAAATAATAAACAAGTAATTAAATAGTAAATTTCGGCACGCGTTTGCTCTTTGGACAATTAAATTGTCTAACAAAAATACAAAATTATCATTATTGCTTGAATGCTTCACAAGAAACATTTTAGCAATGCTAAACGGACCCGCATTTAGTGCCGGTCAAACCCATGCCTAGCCACGTTTGAGTCGAGTGTACCACCCGATTACGCCGTGCTCAAATGGAATTCAACTCCTACATTAATCAGCATTTTGCATCAAACCAAATATCACTAGTTGGTTATAAATATGCACATTCCTGTTAAGAACTTGATTATCATTAAATTGTTCAAACATAGACAGGAAGCAGTGACCGTGCATTAAACCTAGTACATCAATCCAGAGACCAAAACGTTTTCCCGTTCCGGAGGTAGCCATAAGTTTGATTCTTACACTCAATGCGAGTTGTCGCTTGATTTTGCTAAAAAATACCTTTTTGGTAAACATTGAAATAAAAATTAAAAAACCCGGATTAGCTGCCACATTGTGTAAAAATGCTACATGCTATTTGTCAGCATTGCCACAAGCTTAGAACTCGTGTGTTGCATTTTGTCCCTCGCACAAACCACATGTTTGCTCTACTCTAAAACAGCTTATTGGATAGAAGACATACGTTTGCACGATTAATTGTTGGAGACCACCACAGGGTAAAACGACGATTAGGAATTTGATTCAAACCGGATCTTTGAGCATTGGTCAACTTTTTGTATTTCATCGATTCTTCAAAACCACTAGCCTTCTCCCTGTTCAATTGGACAGAAAAAAGAAAGCATGCAATTGTCACCATAATCCAATATGAGCAATAAAAACATGTTGCTTTTGTGAATTTATCACCAGTCGTACTAAATTTATATTACAAGTGCAAGATGTACCTAATAATAATGTGTTCCATTCTACTTTATACTTACAAAATTTGGACTCTCACTCAAGTGGATATACAAAAGCTTGCTTAATTTGAGTAAAGCTGTTTCGCTCTCCATCTTCTATTAAACACAACCACTTCCAAATATTTGTAGTACACTTAACTTTAATTGGTCATATATTTCTAGCACAATAAGAGAAGGAGGATTAAAATGGATTGGCCATGTTTTACGTGGATTGCCCACTCATCCAGCCAGAATAACTATGAAAGACCAACCATTACCCGGATGGAAAAGAAGATCGCGTAGCTAACGAATAATCTAGACTGATATTGTAGCACGCAACTCACTCCTTTTATACTAAGCCAACCCCCGTCCAAATGTACTACTTAATTAGGTGTCCGACTGCTTACCGTTTGTAGATCATTGGAGGGTTGATGAAGTGCACGTTATAAAAGTTATTATCAGACGACCCTGGACGATAATAACCGGTGGGGTGTTTATCCCCAATAATGAGCTAATAACTAGGAGCATTGCACATCTCTTTTATTTTTACTACTTTGAATTTTTTACGGCAAGCACGCATCTTTCAGCAGTGGACATTTTAGCGAAATCTAACGTGGACTCACATTTAGTGCCGGTGCTACCACCGAACCCATGCCCACCCACGTCTAAATCGAGCACTGTACTGCTAGACAACCTCGGTACTTTTGTACAATGCCAATAATCGTCATCAACTGCAATAATAAATTCATTAGAAACCTATTCCAACAATATGAACATGTTACTTACCAAAACAAACCTTCCCATGTGGGGAAATAGGTTCCTTTAAATAATGTATGTTCAAGGATGCCTTCAACGCCACCCAATGCTTGTATCATGTCCGTACGATAATTGTTCAAATTCCACAATTTACCGTCATGTCTTTGATGCGTCCACCAAAATGGATTTTGCTTCAGTACTTGGAACAGTTTGTATTCGGTACGAACACGCCAGCCTTTATCGTAGGCCAACGTGTGACGATCCTTCTGGAACAACGTATTGATGCGAGGAATGCCCCGATCCCAACTATCTTCCAAGTCTTCCAATGTAAGACGACTAAATTGAAGAAGATTGAATAATACACACATGTGTATAATAAAATCAGTCCAACATTACTATCTGAGAGTGTATACGTTTGATTATAACAATCAATGTAAATTGCATCTCTAAATTTTTATAACCAGTACTCAATTGTATACCTCCAGAAAAAACATTTATCCAGTAAGAACATGGTTATCTTTCATTATTTTTTAAATCAGTGAAAAACAATTAAACATCTGTTTCTAGTTCAAAGTTTCATATGAACAGTTAGTTCAAAGATAACCTTGTGACAGAGCTACTAATTATATGAATTAACAAAATAAACTCTACTAGCTAGTTATCTACACAACTATATATCCTGCTGCAAACTCAACCTCTGCTCCGCTTTAACGAGTCTAGAATGCATCACATAGAGTGGCGCCATCACATTATGAGTATTGTCTACCAGCCAGAAACTTCGTTATACTCCAATGTTTGTTGTGCTTATCAAGCTGTTGTAGTTAGTTGTTTAATATGTTGTACAAATGTAGAAATAATTGAGAAGGATTCTCATAAATTCTCACATTGAAATACTATGATTCAAACTAGAAAAAAGCAATAAAACAAAGCAAATACTCATATAAATAGCATGGAATATATTCATACCGATTTTGTACATTTGCTTCCTGCCTTTTCAAAGCATATTCGGCCCAAACACTTTGAGAATCGCGAAATTCAGTTTCCCAGGGCAAAATGTATGAATACAAATTGGGAATTACTTGATCTTCATCGTGACTCATACCCGATCGAAAATGAGTAATGCCCACGTCCGTTTGCTTTGACCAACGCAAGTCGGACTGGGGAATGAGCACGTGACCCATACTTAGCATACCAAGCCCACCCAATTCCTAAAAAAATAATGGGAAATAATCCTAATTGTATTTAACACAAATTATACAGACAAAAATACAAAAAGTTATTTAGTCATATCCCTCTTGACTATTAAAGTATTATTGTAAGTTTTCATGGAATGGGGTTCATCATCATCATCGGGGATAAACACCGCCTACTGGCAATTATCACCCAGAATAGTCCAAGTTATCCAAAGCCCACAAATCATTAACTTTCACAGTATGTACCCAAGAGACGACACTTGAGGTATGCTATTTTTAAATGTTAATTGCATCCCGAATTAAACATCTCCCATAAACTCTATTTACAGCTAAATGTAAGCAATCGAACGCCCATTTGAACGGGGAGACTTAGCATGATTAAAACGACCAACTTCGCGTCCTACAATGTACGTCCAAATTAGTCGTTTCGATCCAAATATTGGTTGAAGTTGCGTAGCTATTTTGGCTGGATAAAATAGGGTTGGAAGTATCATTCTTCAATGTTACTAACCTAGCTGAAATTAGGTTCAAAGTGGAACTTAAACCGACGCTCACACAACCATAGACCAGCAGTCTGATTGTTACCTCAGGCACCAACACCAATACAAAAGTACGAACCTTGGGTGTATAAAATACGACCGGTGGGAAACGCGAAGGCATTTTTGAATTTAGACCAATTTTAATTCGTGTTTGAACTTTATTTTCGCATTTTACCAACAAATCCAAAAGCGGAATAGTGCTCACAGCAGCTTCACGGTAATAAGTCATCAATCCAATCAAAGCTGTGTTCCATTTGTTGATAATTTTGGTAAATGTAGTCGAACCAGAAGCCATCAAAATTTGACGGACACGATTGTGAAAACGTTGCATGGACTCATCGTCAACGCGTAAAAAGCATTGTGCCGTACGTTCTTTAGTAACCTGCAATATATATATATATACGCTTGTCAAGCAATAGAATTAGAAACTGTTCCATTTTTCTATTTAACACCCTAAAAAGTTGTACTGGAAATAAAACCTCAATTTCCGACAATGGCAATACTCATTCTGCGCATCTCTGTAGGATGTATCCTGAACCTAGATGAACACGGATGATCATAGATAGAGTACATACCGGTATAACATGCTTTACATCTTGGTGGATGAGTGCGAGTATGCACTCAAGCTTTAAGATATACGTACAACATACAAAAAATCAATATTTTTTGTTTATTTTTGCTATCAATGCCACAATCACCAGGATGCCATCTAATACTGAAAAAACTTTATTACATCCCATTTTTTGTCCATATAAAACAATAAATAATCGTTCGTGATGTTCTGTGCATATGCAATTAATAAAGAGGTAGTCATATCCTTGATTAAAATTAAAGATTATAAATCACTAATTTGTCAAACAAGAGTCTTCATCTGATTTCCATGTGTAGCAAATGGTACGCAAAAAACAAAAATTGACTATTTGGATTTAAATGCGGAAAGTAAGGTACTTGACACTAAGCGGACCCTCAAATGGTTGCGCAACTCTAATTTACCATGATTTCATATATAACTTATTCTTATTTGCCATTATCTTAAAATTTAATATATATTTGAAAAATATATAAACAAATTTTTTATATTTATTTTCCTTGTGTAATAAATAATTATCACTAAAATCTAATAGTAGAATTAATTTTTCCTTGGTACCTAATACATTTTTCAAATGTATCTAAAAAAACATTTTAGACGTAAAATCAACTTTAGCAGAAAATATGTCACTGCCACTATCTTTCAATGATTTGTATTTCTAATTAATGCGAAAAGGCATGTCAACATAGCTGTCTTATATTAATTCAAGAATCCTGGCTAAACAAATACATTGATGACAACCTTGTCTCTTGATAATTACATAAGTTGATTAATTTGTCTAATTTCTATTTTGTATTCGTTTAATGGCGCTAATTATATACTATGTATATACTCAATGTACCTCTAATTATGCATTAAAGCTTAAATAAATAAATAAATATATTAATCCTTATCATAGTCCAATCCTGTTTTCTGATAGGTGGAATAATGTCAGACTAACGTCAAACCGCGCGTACCTCATTTTGCAAATGCCACACTCCCGTCGGAAGAGTCGCATCGATCGATTGGGTAGGCGCACGACACGACGGCAAAATGCGACATTCAAATCCGCACATTGAAAACAACAAATTGGGATTTTCACGACTGTAAACAGAGACAAAACTGCTATCCCAATCGATCGTCGTTACCGAACGAGGCAATCGATTCTTAATGTCCCAAAACACAGCTCGACCCAAATTGACGTCGTGTTTCATCAATCGCATGCGGCTGTCACGAGGCCAACACTTTTTGTTGTTGTAGCCAACAATGTTTTCATTGTTGGGATCGGGATGTTCGGTCAAATAGCGCTGAATCAAGTCACGTGCTTCGTCGGCCGTAAAGCGGAAAAACATCCAAAATCGATCGACGTAGCGGCAATACAATCGGATAGGATGGGCAACTTCTGTGACGGTATCCTGTTGCAATGCGGATAATAAAAAGTCAAGTTAGGAGTATACAAAAACTACAGTATTTCAGCTACCTCTCTTTGGATAGCTAAAGTATCATTCATCATCATCATCATCGGGGATAAACATCTCCCACCAGTTACTATTACCCAGGTTAGTCCAAATGACCAAAAGCCTGCAAAAAATCAGCTTTTACAACGTGCACTAAATGAACAACACTTAAAGTACAGTGTTAATTACATCCCGAATTAAACCTTTCCAGTGACCTCTATTAATTACAAACGGTAAGCAATCGGACGCCCAATTAAGCAATTCATTTAGACGAGGGGAGGATGGCATAAAAGGACTGAGATCACCTGCTACAAAGTTGATCGCCACCCAATCTGTTTTCCATTTGGATAATGGTTGAACGTCCATATCCATTCTGGCAGAATGAGTGGGCAATCTTCATAAAGTAAGACAAATCCACCTTAGTCATGTTTCTTTCTCTTGGGACAGTTAAACTATCATTCGAATATAACAGTTATTATTCGAGTGTCAATAAAATTGGCACAAGTACGATCACGTGATTCAACAATCTGGTGTCTCAACGATATGAAAAGCATAAATGAAAACGGAATATGTACGTACTTGGAACTGTAGAAAATCGTTGGGAATTTGTGGAGGTCCGCACATTTCCGAAGAACGTTCCAAGCCCAATACGAGTAAGTCCAAAACCAAACCGTAGTATTGAGTAATAAATGATGTAAATTGTAAACCGCGAATAATACCATAACTGTTAGTATGATTCATATCTTTATAATTGACCACCACATTATTCTTGGCAGTCATGTAATCGGCAATATTGTGATCGACAATCAAACGCAGCAAACGATTGAGCAACGTTAAATCAATTTTTTCATACACCTTTTCAAATCGAGTTTCCAGTAAAACGTTGCATTCACCTTCAGAACTTTCCCAAACATCCTAAAAGTAAAAAATTGATTATACCAGTGTTTACAAAAATGATAGAAAATACAACGCAATGCAGTTGATGTGTGAAAAATGTGATGGTTTTTGAGTTGAAGAGTACGCTCTTATTTGAAGTGTTGTTTTGACAAACTGGACTCAAACATCAATTGAGTAGAATATAAAAAATCCAAAGTTGGCGGCGTGTTAAATTTAAAAAGGAATAGACACGAGTTCGACTCCCACCACCGTCACGAAATGCAGGCCCTCACTTAACTTCGGCTAAATGTCCACTTTCTGAGAAGCATGTCTCCCGTAAAACATTTAAAGAAAATTTTAATGAAATTACAGTCCATAAAAAAATTACAAAAAGGTTTTAAATACCTACAACTATTAACGTTAGCTAAATTTTCTTCGTCATTAAATAAGCTGTGCACTACAATCACTTTTTTTAATGCAACAAAGTATAACACAGATTAAACCAACATATATCAATAAGTGTACCCTGATTTAAATAAAATATTAAAGCAAATCACAATCATAAAAATGAGACACTTGCCTTCAAGTTATTAATGCCTTGACACCATTTATAAACAAGAAGTGGTGGAGGCTCCAAATCAGCTGGTTTAATCCATGGAGGAAATAATCGCCGTTTATCTGCCTCATACCACAAATATTGATCCAGATAAGCATCTGTAATCTTTTCTAATGGCTCAACATCATAAATGGGAGTCAGATGACTGTACAAATCCATAAATTCAAGTTCTGACTCTTTAAATGCTCGCTGTGTTAATAAATGACGTTTGATACGACTGAGAGCTTCATGAGGATTATCGTATGCTTGCTCGATCAAGCCAAGTTCTTCTCTTTGCGATTGATTCAATCTGTTTTTGACACTGTAAGCTTCACGCAATCTCTCCAAAGCCAAAATTAACAATTTTGTGTCGTGTTTGTAGCTCAATGGAGGGAAAGGTATTGGAGAAAAACGACGACTTTCCAACCAATGAACGGTTGTTGTATAAATAGCAACTGCTTCTTCAGCTGTGACATAGGGACCATCCTAGATAAAGATAAACATTAATTGTATTTGTAATGCTATTTTATAATTAATTCCTAACAGACAGAATCATAAAACACAAAAACAGCTTTGTTTCTACAAAGGATCTAACTGGTATAAAAAGTAACTTTGTAACACTGATATATAAAGCATGAAATAACAAAAATAACCGGTGCATAAATAGTAAAGGCTCCAGCTCTTCAGAGATTCGGCGTCGTATTCGCCTCTCTGCTGCAGCCTTTGGGCTTTTAAGTAAACCTTTATGGAACAAAAGTAATATTTCTATTAAGACCAAAATTAGAATATATAAGAGTTTAGTGCGTTCCATTCTTGTTTACGCATGCGAAACTTGGACTCTTACCCAAGCGGATACGCAAAAGCTTGCTCATTTTAAGCAAAGCTGTTTAAGATCTATATGGTTTCGCTCGTTGCCCTCCATTGAACGCACTCACTTAATAACTAGTAAAATATTTCGACCATTCCCAGATATTTGTCAGTCTCTTAACATTTATTGGCCATGTATCTCTAGCACAGTTAAAGAAAGACGATTAAAATGGATTGGCCATGTTTTACGTAGATCGCCCTCTCATCCAGCCAGAATAGCTATGGAAGCCCACCCATTACCCGGATGGAAAAAAAGACCAAGCGGCCAACGGAAAATTTGGACAGACATTGTAGCATGCGAACTCCGTCCTTTTATTTATGCTAAGCCCCCACCGTCCAAACGAATTACTTAAATGGGCGTCCTTTTGTTTACTCCTATGCAGCCAACAGAGATCATTGGAAAGGTTTAACTCGGGGGATGTAATTAACATTTAATGTCAGCACACCTCAAGTGTCGTTCTTTGAGTACACACTACAAAAGTTGACGTTTTGGTTTTTGGACTACCCTGAGTGATAATAACCGGTGGGGGATGTTTATCCCCGATGATGATGATGAAATAAAAATAAGTTTCATACCTTAAGATAATTATGTTGGCGTTCTTGTTCCGCTTTTAGATATAAACGGGTTAAACGTCCAAGGTTTTTCTTGCACACTGTTTTATCAACAGTCGCTCCACGCCTAATTCGTTCACGATTGTAATGAGCAGTATTAGTCCACCAATCAGCTTTTGCTTTAACGTAACGCAAAATCATGTTTTCTATTGGAATGGGCATATTGGGAACCTGTAAAGGTACAATAGAATTAATTCAATTGTAATTTCAAAAACAGCAAGCAAAAACAAACAGCCAACAATTAAAAAAACACGTACCTTCCAGGGTATATTGGCTTTCCAGCAACGCCATGCTTCACCCAAATGTTGCAAAATTGTTCGAGCTTTATTTTGCTTAATACCTTCAGGCATCATGTCTAAAATATCGTGCATTACAGCAGCACGCAATTCCAAATCATAATGAGATTCGACACGTTGCTTCGTGACTGTTTTAGCTACACCTTTGGAATGCCTTCCTTCAAATTGTCGAGATAATAAATTTCCAAGCCATCGCTCAAGAAGTGGTGTTATTCCACGCATAAAGAAAAGCCATATTCTCCATCCGGGAGCCCAAAATCCAACACCTGGACCTTTGCCCACGGGTCCTGTATTAAACCGATAATATATTATATGTTTCAAATCTTTACACATTCGTATCTGACGCATAAGTTTGTATTTGTAGCGATACATTCCAGTTAATTGACCGACATGACTAAATATATATTGAAGTCCATCGGCTAGCTAAAATGTTTTTAAAAGAACAAGCTGGTTAGAAATACATTAAAAACATCAGACTGAGCAATGTCCTGAAATCATAACCAATGTCAATATATCAATATCAACCAAAGATTATAATAACATGTGATCCACATATCGATCACATTCCGGACCCCTGCGATTTCATCATTATGCTTACCTGAAAAGCATCCACATTTCCCAAACGATATTGCACGTGACTGTCCACAACAAGCTTTGTCAATCTCAGAATTTCTCGACATAAATGGAAAGCATTGCCAAAACGAGACTTTTTACGTTCTTTTGTAGTCAACGTTTTTACAGGTTTAAGGTTAAAATTGTAATCCAAATGCAAATAATTCAAATTTTTACGATGAATCAAAAGATTTAACATATTGTAACCTTGTCGACACACTTGTAAGCCAACTTCTACCCAATCCAAACTTGTAATCTGAAAGAATTTAGTAGCTTTGAAGGATCTAAACAAATAGCGCTTCTTTTGTGGTTTTGGTCGACGATGATGCAAAGCGTTAAGTACATAATATTTCAAAAGTTTTTGATAGGAAACGCGAACCTAAACTGAATAAAACAACAACATAGACACATACCTTTACTGGCATACCAGTTGGACAATGTTCTCTATACCAAGTTTTAACCAATGGAACATCAATAGCTCGTCTCGTTGATCCAGAACGATAACAAAAAGGTATTGGTGCCCACATAAGAGCAATTCCATTGGCTGTATTGTCAGTATACAAAGGAGTGTTATTTAGAAAGGGTAGAAGAGTTTCTGGTAATTCAAACGATTCATCATCTATAACAGAATCTATTGTAGGAGCCTAGGAAAATTTAAAAAATAAATAAAAACCACTCACCTTAACACCATGTCTTTGAGATATGGGATTGATAAGTGGATCAAAGTAGAAAGCAGGGAGATCTGGATCTTCAGTTTTAATAAAAAGCACATTAGGTGTATGATACCAAGATAAATGAACTTGGAAGGGATAACTGTTGTACAAATATGGAAAAGCTATCCGATATTCAGTTCTTATTGGTTTACGAATAATAATCTTGTTAATATCATTAAACTCGTTCCAATCCTCATCTCTAAAAACAAAAAGTAATTAATTACGTAACACTTACTCTAAAGTTTTATCCTTCACTAATGGCTCAAATTTTGGACCACCCGGAAGAGCAACATTCAGAGCTTTAGCTGTGAAGAAAGATTTTATATCAAACAGATAAAAATAATTATCATCAACTAAATCTGTCAACAAAACATTTGCCAAGCGATATAAATTTGACATCACTGGTAATGGCAAATTCCATCTTCTATAAGTGATTCCATTAACGAACCTGCATGAACAATAAATAATGTACATATGATTATTTTACAAGAAATATGTTATATATTCATCATTCACTTATTTTTAATAACTAGTACATTTTTTATTTGTTGAATCTCAACATCATTTCAAAAATTCAAATACAATATAAAAAACATAATGGACTTAAAATTCACAGCAACATTTAATTTATAAAACCAAAATCACACAATGAAAGCAAAACTAAACCTCCAAGTACAGCAATACCTATTCTTTAAACAACTTGTTAAATATTGAATATACATCAAATAAAATTTTCAACCATCAGAGTATTTACTTTGAGTCTGCTAGAGGTGATTTATCATAAAACCATTCGGAGATAGGACCGTCTTCTTCTGGATCTAAATCTAATTGAATAGGTTCTAGTGGTTCCACATCCAAAATATTGTCTGCATAATCGAGAGGTGGTTCTTCGTCATCGAAAGGAGGAAATCTCATTCTTTTGAAATGACGACGATCTCTCTTTTCTCTCCTCATCATAATCCACATACTGCCCCATTGAGCAATGTACAATGGTTCCACAACCCATGGAATTTCATTCACAAACGTTATAGCGCCAGTAATATGGTATAAAACCTATTGTATAAAACACAATAATAAAACATACTTTCACGTCCCTTATTTGCTCCCATGGCATAGGCATATTCTCCAACAATTTTAATAAAGCATGAGGCATGTATTTTAAAGCGCCCAAATAAACCCGTTTGTCATGCCTAAATTTCCGATTTGTCATATCTCCATGATCTCGTATTATTTTTCGAACATGTTCAGGAGGCATTTCTTCTTTTTGAGCTTCGACAAATCCAAATTTCCGCTTTTCGGAAAACTTTTTGGACTGTAACTGCTGCCATTCTCTAGCTAAATAAAAAATAACAATCAATGGTTAACAAACAAAAAACATACCTTTCGCCGAAGCCGACATAACGCGCAGAAAACGTTAATACAAAACGCGCTAACAAAAGCGGTATGCCTATCGAAACAAAAACTAAAAACATATTTAAAAATAAAATGTTATATATTTTTATTTAGTATAATATTATTTTATTTTATTTTAATTATAATAAATAATTTTTAAATATTTTAAAAAGTTATTGTTACATTTTATTATTTTCTATTTTTAATAAATTAAATTAATGTTTATTATTGCATTAAATTATGCTTAAAATTAAAGAAATATATAAAAATAAATGATTACATATATGTCAATTTTTTCCAACGGTCCTCTATTGCTCTTTTATTTTAATAAGTAATTATTTGTAAAAAAATGTGTTACAATTATAGTTAAGTCAATAAGTATCACTCACCTGAAAATTATTAACAAACTTATTAAGGAATATTTTAAGCACTGTCGTCTGTTAATCAAAAGAATAATTGAGGACAAGAATCACCTATTGCATACCGACTTTAACAAATTAATCGCATTAGGCAAAACAAGAAAGAAATTTATGTATGTTTATTTAAAAATAAATATCTATTATAATTCAAGCATTTCATATTTGGTAAAATATTTAACCAACTCAAAACATATAAATAATGAACTGTTCTGTATCCTTCAAATATTAATTAACGTGTTTTGTTTTCGATTAGAGATTGTCTAATTCTACATAATCTAATTATATTTTGCTATTTTCTTTTGTAGCATAACTATCAATTATGACGATGTGCAATGATTTTAATATAATTGTATATAGTTTGAGAGATTTATAAAACAATTTCCATAACTATGTTACTAAAACCTTTTTTATTTTAATTTTTATTTTACAATTATTGTATAACCTTATTTTTAAAATTGTTTTTTGACATTCTTTGCTTTTCCAAAATACAATTTATTTTTGTATTCTATGATGTTGAACGTACTTCTACTAGAGTATTTAATCGGAAACAATGACAAAGTCGTTGGGCTGACATATCGGTGCACGCCTCCGAAAACCGTAAACAGTAGAGAGGAATTATACGAGATGCTTTGAGAACTTGGAACTAATAAAGAGAAAGATAAAGCAGAAAGAGGAGTTTTAAAAAATTAATTAAATAAACTTTTTTTAAATATAAATAGGACAGTTACTAGAAAAATAAATTTATTAAATTAAAGGGATTGAGTTAAAAGAAAAAATTTGTCATAATTATTTTTGAAAGAAGAAAAATTGGTAGAATCAACAATATGTCTGAAAAGACGATTCATATCATTAATGACTCTATGTGACAAATGATGTAGTTTAAGTCGAGAGTTTGTTTTATATCCACAAAGAGAGTTAGCTCTGTAGGTATAAATAGCTTTCTTTGGTTTGAGTGAAGTAATTGATAGACTAAAGTAACATTACCTCAAGATCGCCTTTCTTCTAATAAAAAAAAGTTAAATATTTAAGTTTAAACTTGTACTCTTTATTTTTGAGGACTTTTAACTAACTTAGTGACATTGGATTTTATCTAAAAATATTTTATCCTTTGATAAGATCGGGGATGTAATTTGGGAGCAATATTCCAGATGAGGATGGATATAACTAGAGTGAACTATTTGGAAACATGTTAGGTTTTAAAAAAGGGTTTTTAAAAAAACGTTATTTGGACTGATGCATTTTTTGGTAACCCGAGAATAATGTTTACTAAAAAAAAGAGGAGAAAAAGTAAATCCAAGATTTTTGATTAAGGATAACTGAGATATGAAAACGTTTTTAGGAACCATAAAACAATATTTATTTAATGAGGCTCTACTAAAGGATGGGTAATAGCATTTACATGTATGAGGGTTGATAGGGGTTCATTTTGCATCAGCCATTGCATTATTGATTGTAATAATAATTATAATAATAATAAATTGTTTATTAATATTTTACAAATTGCAATTTATAAATTAGCACAAAAAATCTAATTCATTTAAAAAGCGTGAGACAATATTGTTTCACTTGTTTCTACTTTCTAGTAACATTTTTGGTTGATCTCAAATAGTATTTATTTTAATTAAATTTTTTATATTAGTTTTTATCTACATTTTTGCGATTTTACAATTTATTTCTATTATAAGTTTTTATTTTAAAACTATTTTTGCTGATTTTTTGGAAAATAAATGTAAATTTTAATTAAGTAATATTAAACATTTTATTCTAAGTTCATGTATGAACGACTGTAATAAAAATCTCATTGTTTAAAATGTGATTAGACCATATAACTTCTGGATTGCTTTAAAAACATTTATTATTTTTAAAATGTCTGTGTTTTTATGTTTCGCTTTAATATAAAGCCGTTAGAATAATAATTAATGTGTACAGATAAAGTCTTGTTTTAAGGCAAATAAAAAGCATAACCATATTATTTTTAGTTTCTAATAACTTATGGTTCCTCCAAATTTAAGTTTAACATTAATTTTGGTTTTTTTGATTTTGTGAAACTGTTAAAATCTTTTGTTTCGTGGTTGAGCCATTTTATTTACCCAACATATATGCTGCACAAACTGGAATTAATTTTTGATTCAATTTTCTTTGTTAATTAGATAATTTTTACAGTTCGAGATTTTTAAACGTATTTTTAGTAAATCATAACAGTAGTTTGAAATACACTAAGTGCTTAAGTTTCTTATAACATTGGGTTAAAATACGTAGGTTATCCTACATTTAACGCTTTGATAAAATTCTAGAAATTACTACATATTATCCAATATATTAAAAATGTATAGCTTTTATTGTCTGCTTTTACATATGTATATATCTTATAACAAATTATTTTTAAGTAATTAATTTGCTTGTTTTTTTAAAATTTTTATAAATGCGCACATTTTTGTTTTTAACCCAAATAACAATTTTATAAATATATTGATGTAAAATGTCAGTTTTTATTAAAAAAAATATTTTACCTATACTTGCAAGATAATAATTAATGTTTTAGTACAGTTTAGATGTTTCACAAAAGCGAATCAATTATACTGCATTAAATCTAACAATAGCTTGTTTATCTACGGCATATATATATATATATATGTGTGTGTGTGTGTGGTTTCACATTTTGCATTTGTATAAATAATAAAACTGTTAAAAATAAAAGTTTAACTATACGGTTTAAATTTAATAGTATGCCAAATATTTGTACACATAAATAGTTATTAATGAAAAACCTATAGATAATTTCAAACTAGTGTGACTAATACGTTGTAAAATAAATTCTAATGGAATAAAATAAAGGTTATTTATTCAAATTTTGAAAATCTACTATCACAAAAATGTACACAATAAACTGTATCAATTGAAAGCCTAGTAAATGGAGCCGTTCATTTAATCGTTAATGGTAGTGACGAATGGCATTTGGAATAACTGGGTCACTAAGCCTGTTCAAAATTATGTCTTCTGAATAAATTTTGGGCTAAAGTAATGAAAGGTTAGAACAAACGTGATGTGATAAACTAATACTTCAAACTTCAACGGTTGTCAAGTATTGAACTCGCACAATACATAAAAGTTAAAAAATATTCCACTTTCGAATTGAAAATGTTGGATAGTATTCAACTTCGATTCTAACAATTAATAAATATCGGCCTCGGACAATATAATAAGTTGAGTTTTCAAAAAAATCCAAGTTCAGCAATATAGGACTTCAAACCCCAACGATTGGCAACTTTTGAACTTTAAACCCGAACGTTAGTAGGCATTGTATCTTTCAAATAGTAAACTTTCAAATTGTAAGATCTCAGTAAGATCTTGACTCTAATTTCCTTTGATTTAACTTGATACGAATATTTATCAACACCCCTAGCTAATTTCAATAAAGAAAAGCTCCTGTTTGAATTGCCGTGACATGATGCTCTGAGAAGTTGAGTGTGGAGATAACTAATACTCCTAAATCCTTTATTGGCTTAACATTTTCTATTATTTGGTAGTTGGGATGCTAATGA
>JAKXYG010001512.1:172500-214436 GCA_025895645.1 Cardicola forsteri | reverse complement strand
TTTTTGGTTTTTGTGTTACATTTATTTAATTGAAAATATTAAAAATTTTAGATCTTAATAAATAATTAAATTATTAGTACAAATAACTTAATCAAATTCTACGTTTACCGCCCAAAAGACCAGCAACAACGGTTTTGGAATAGATAATTAATGATAGCAAAAGAAAGGTTGGGGTAGATCACAGAAAGCTTGGCTAAGAACTATTCGGGAAGATCTAATTGAAATGAGTGTCTCATGAGATCAAATTAAGTTTTTGACAAAATGTTCGAATACATGAAATCATTTTGTTGGTTTTTTTTGTTATTGTTATTTTATAGTCTCATATTTTTTTAAGGCAAAAGGGCTAAGTAATAATAATGAAAAGAAGAAAATTAAATTTTGGGTACTTTTCAAAATCTGGCAGATGTGACTTGTTAAAAAAAATTAAAGCATTGAAAATAAAATTTCACAACAAAAGTTTATACTAGAGATAATACAAAATAAATACGGTTTATGCAATACGTTATTTAAAACATTTAAATTAAAGTATCTTTAATCATTTATTTTTAACATGAATAAGTAAAATAATCTAATCTTACTAATGTGATAATCATTTCTTTGATTTCTAAAAGTAAACACCTACTTTTTTGTATAATGTTTCACCCAACCCCATTTCTTGCCAGAATTTACCAAAATCTTTCAAATTCACAAAATTACTCGCAAATTTGTCAGAATTTTCACATTGTTCTATCCCCAAATGCTACACAAGTGCATTATCATTAACTATAGCCCTACCTTCGATGGCGTTTGCACTACCGTTCGACCGTTCGTTCATTCCAAACTAGTTAACAAATTCGTATTTGTTAGCAGTAAACAAATTTGGTCAAGTTTACAACAGTTGTTTGACATTGAAACGTCCGAATGGCTCCGCAACGAAATTCGATTCAACCAAAGCATAAAAACAAACGTCGATCAAGTTGAATTTTGGAAATATTCGAAAGAAACCGCCGACAAGTCTATTGGACACGATCCGCGCGGAACGTATTCGTACGTGACTAAATATATCAATCCGCTGCAACAAATGATCAATAAAAAAATTCATCAGCAAATAAGCGTCCAAACTGTCGGCTTCGACATCCATTTGCCGCATCCAACTATTTTGAATTTTATAAATAGCACTCTAAACCAAGTTCAATTTAAAATGTCTGTTGATCAATTGATAACCAAGACATTATCGTTTCACCTTTTTTCTAAAGACAGCACTGATGATGATGATGATGATGATGACGCTTTTGACAATAAAGGTTTAGAATATGTTATGAATAACCACAGCGATAATATAGATTTGCTTAAGTAATTATCGTCTTTCTAAAATTATCACATAATCAATAACACGTATTTTCAACTTGTAACACCAATTGTTTTGAAAACCTTTTCTGAATGATTATAAATAAATAAATTTATTATATTTTTAAACATTTTTTAACAAGTTGAAGTGGTATCCGTTCATTCCATGCTCCTATACGAATTGGGCTTGGGGAAGTGGGGTAAATGAAGTTTCTTGGCCAGAAGATTGCTTCCTTGCGACGGTACCAGTGTTCAAAGGAATTAGTAAAGCGATCTTTATTAAACGGTGAGAGGGATGACGCCGGTTGACCAATGTGCAAGCGAGATCAGAAGGAGACCTTCCACGCTTTTGAAACTTTGAACCAAGCTCGTCAACAAGGGTAGAACTTCGTTTCTCCTCTCGCATAATCTCGTCAACTTCGATCCTACCCCCAGTTGCATTAAAAACAACGGCTCTGGAAAGTTTATCGCTTGATTTCATATCGTATTTTTCCTTTGATCGAAGTCTCATTTGAGATTAACTCAGGGTGAAAGGACATGTCAGGATTAACTTTCTTAGCCTAGGTGGCTGCATATAGTAAACGAATACGATAAGATACCTTTTAAGCATCTTGGGAGTATGCTAGTACCCATCTTATTGGCCCATCATAAAACTAACCACATCTGCACAAATTGTGACTCGGGATTAACAAAGGCCTTCATAAAGCCAGCGTAATGTGTCATTAAATATTATTCAAGTTAACATCATGCCCACTCTTTCATTGGTAGTATAGTGGTACAGTGCTCAATTCCAAGTTTGGTATAGGTTCGATCCTTACCATTATTATTATTATTATTATTATTATTATTAAGCTTTAATATCTCACTAGAGATACATTCAGCATAAAATACATTTTTACCATCAATATAAAAAAGTAGTAGTACAAATAATGGGATCAAAATGAAATAGAATGTCATATGTTAATGAATATAAATATAGTCTATATAGTATGCATGTGATTTTAAAAAAATATATTCAAAATTGCTGTACATAGAATGAGTTATTATAAGGCACAACTTGTACTGTGAGATGTCCAAATTAGTTCAAATGCAGGCTACTGTTCGGCTTCGCTAAATTTTCACTTTTTAAAAAATGTTTCCCTTAAAGCAATAACAATCAAAAAAGGTTTACAATCTTAAAACTTTGAACTCCCAGTTAAAAGATCAGAGTCGTTTATTATTATTATTATTCACCTAACGATCCTAGGGATTTGAACAATACTTATAAAGTCTCAATCTCCAAAAATGGTTATATTCCTGACTGTTCCTCCTCCTCATGGTCCATCCCGGACTAAGTGCCCATAAGCATCTAGACTAATATCAGCATGGACTGAGTGCACTGCAGTATAACTGAGATCTTACTAGACTCCCGCTCAGTGAATGAGTGCTAGCATACACCCCCAAGACGCCTAAAAGGTATCTCAAGGTATCCATTTACTATATGTAGCCGGTCATGTTCGTAGATCCGTCAACCGGTGTCAACTCCCAATTTCCCAAAGAAGACTGCCTTGTCAATTCCTGTGGCATCGTCACAACAAAGCGGTCTTCCAGCTAAGAAACTTCATTTATTTTCCCAAGTTTTAGTCGTACACGACAACATCCTTGCATATGCGAACTTGGAACTCATATAGAGCTGGCTCTTCCACCAACCTTTGTTTTAAAAGCGGTTTATATGAAATCAATTAAAACGGATTATGTTATTAAATTCACGTATTTTTATAATCAATTACATTAAAATTATTCTAGTGTAGTAGAGTGAGGCATTACATGACAATATGTACTGTCGGAGACATTTTTATATGTAATATGGGAACCTACACTACATATATACTATCTTATACAATCGTATTGTTTACACTACACTGTCACGATCTCGACAACAAAGATTGCACTGATTTAAACACGTTCTTCGTAAAAATCCTGATACAATCTCGTGTCGCAACCCTGGCTTGTCTAAATGCCGATTGAAAAAAGAGGAAAGGTGATCACAAAACGTATTTAGATGGGTGCTGTTCGATACGATCTTCACACTATCTTGGCCGGGACTTTATCTTGTGATGCTATGCGAGCTTGGAAGTAATGGAGATGTGGCTTTGCCATCTGCTGTTGTTGTACACTGTCAGAACATTTTATTAGTAGCAAGTTTACAGCTACTAGTCTGTATTATTGTAAAACAAAATATTAGTATGGTAATGGAAGAAAGTAAATTCTCAATGTATCCTTTCATTCCTATAACAAAATCTGTAGACCGTATGACTTTATTATATGTAAGAAATCTTATTTCTGTGTAATATATATATATATATATATATATATATATATATATATATATATATATATATATATATATATTGTTGATCATAACATTTAAGTGATTTTTGTAAATGTTTCTACCAGCTAGTCATCTTAGTACAAAAACAAAATTTTAAATTATCTTTCCTAAGTCCCGCTTGTGTGAAATAAGTGAAACTGTCCCTTAATAAGGCTGCTCAGTAACACCAATAACTGTTGTCGCTTTCTTGTCAACACATTAACTGCCCCAATACCTTTGATCCACCACTGTCTATTCACAACTAACCTTTGTTGCTAAGGTCCGTTCTAATATCTGCCACCTGTTGACGCGCTACGTAGCAATCGGTCTATCCTCTGCAATTATTTACAAAGTACCAAAACTTTTTCCCAATGTCCTTTAAAAACAAATTAAAGTAAACTAATTCTTGGACAGTTAACGCGTAATGTTCTGAGTATCTCAAAATAACAAAAACAAGGTACGACTCATTCCAAAGTCAAAATTTAGTACTATTATTGTTATTCGTAAAATAAACAACAACTGAATCAAAGTTTGGATCAAGTAATAAAAGTTAACTATTTATACAAAAGTGAAAGCACAATTAATATCACTTTGAATCCAAAACAGTTCCATTTTCACCACAAGATAAAAACAAGGGACTATGACGCCATTGTTGAGCTTCATCTTGATCAAGAAATGCGTTTGCGTTTTGAATGTCTAAGTGTATTTGTTTAATGAGATCATCTGGAAAAAATAAAATATTTAATAATATGGTATTAATTTTAACAATATTTGTAACATGATGGTATAACTGGGCTTCCGCTACGGCGGGTGGGTGCGAACATACACCCAGAATACTTAAAAGATATCTTAAGATATACATATGCCATATGTAGCCCTTGGACTAAGGGAGATAACCCTGACAAAATATCAGTCGATCTCGTCAATCTTTGCGAACAGTGGTGACGTCAGAAGGATGCCGTTTACCAGCAAAAAAACTTCGTTATTCTTCTACGTTTGTAACGCTTATCAATCTATCGAAGTCGATCGTTTTACATAACATATAAATATGGAAAATAATGAAGAGATGATCACGTCACCAACCAAAATGAAATGAGAGTGAAGTTTATTTCGCATCCTAAAACCTTTTCATATAGAAATTCGAGAAGCTATTCAAAGTTGGAATTAATGAAGATGTGGCTCTGGCAACTTGTGTTGTGTCATGTTAATATAATCATCTTTTCTAACATAACTTGTGACCAAAAAATTAAAAGAACTAACTTCGGTACAAACCCTAGACCTCGCAATTTAGAGATCTTGTAAATCAGCCTAGTTCATCACTAATTACACCGATCGCATACCAATTACAACTACTTGTAAAAAATATAGATTACAAATATTACAATAAAGTATTGTGCAATGGCTAAATATGTTCAATCCTAATCAAACAAATTAAAAATACATTAATTTAATAGCTGATTTTGTATACCGAACTACGCTTTTCTAAATAAATCTACATTCAAATACACTGCCATTTATCTAATCTAGAACCAAATCAAACACTCAAACACAAACACACGACTAATGTAAATGCATTACAGGAAATAAACATCCCCTACTGGTTATTATCGTTCATTGCAGTTCAGGTTACATTTTTCATTCATTCATTTTCGTTGATGGCATAATCACATTTTAATTATTTTCCATATACGATATATAAAATAATCGACTTCAATGGCTTGATAAACGTAACAAACGTAGAAGAATAACGAGGTTTCTTGGCCGGTAGCCGGCATCCTTGTGACGTCGCCACTGTTCACAAAAATTGACAAGGCTGCCTGATATTGTCAGAATTATCCACCTTAGCCTAACGGATACATATAATATACATATACCTTAATATACCTTTTAAATATCTTGGGTGTATGCTCGCACCCACGCGCCGTAGCGGAAGCCCAGTTATAACGCTGTGCACTCGGTCTATGCTGTTATTAGTCTAGATGCATGTGGGTACCTAGTCCAAGATGCACCACGTGGAAAATAGTCAGGAAAAAATTAAGACTTTATACGTATTACTCAAATCCTCAGGATCGTTAGCTTTCAGATTACCAAGCTAATATAAAACTAAATTAGATGCAATTTTTGCGGTAAAACATTTCATTATAAAAAGAAAAATAATTGCTTATTATTAAATTATATAAATACAAAGTAGAGTAAAAAACATGTACACAAACTGACCCAGTGAGTCAAAATTTTTTTCAGGACGATCATATTTAAGAGCAACGATTTGCAACCATTCATCATAAAAATCATTGTCGAACTCGTTAAGGATATGCACTTCCTAAATTTGAAAAAATAAATTTTCAAAAAAAAACTAACCATTGAGCGCTTTGTGTTGTTAAAATATGGATTATATCCAACACTCATAACCATTTTATTTACTGGGAAATTATTTACCTTAGCCCATCCAAAATAAATTCCGTTTTCAAATGTTGAAGACAACTGCAAAACCAATGACTCTTCCAAATTAGCTAAATCAAAATATGTAATATGCATTCTATATTTACCAGTCGGTACACCCAATTGCTTTGATCCCCTTCCAAATCCATGAACAACTTTACCAGAAGCATAAAAACAACCATGTGGAGCTAAATTAATGAACTTAATAGAAATATTATTATTATTAACCATTATCTCAAATTGTTTAACAAAAACACAAAATATGAAAAAAATAAAGTGCTTTTATAGTATAATTCAAATTAGAACGACAAATGAAATGACAGCTTTGAATAGTCACATGTTAAAGTACATTTAGCTGATTGCAGGTTACACGTTGGTTAAGTTAAACAAAATTTTAAAATGTATATTTATATATGCATAATTTTAATTAATTATTATTAATAATAATAATTTGTAAATTATTAATACAATTTACTTAAAAATACTTTTTTTGTTAAAAATATATTTGATCAGTGATCAAGATGGTACGCATTTTAACTCTTATTATTTTTTAAATAAAAATATATATAAATGTGTATACAAATAATATTTAATTAAATTTTTGTGCCTACATAATCAAACAAAATGTTTATGATCCGACATTGGGTGAAAACATACAGTTTAATTAACATACTATATTTTGTTATTTGTTTTTATATCTCTTGACCGCCCGCATATTGAATCAATAAACTCAATAAGTGATTGAGGTCTTGTTTTAAACTTTTTACTCAATTTTACAAAAAACCTTACTATAGACTATTTTTTTTTTAAAAACGTAAAAGACATACCTCTTAGTTAAGTGTGTTGAGTTATATACTATATCTAAGCCAATAACCATAAATAAATAATAATAATATAAGACCGCACCTAAAATAATATGCTCAAAAATCAGGGCTCAATGTTTTAAATTTAATATCCATAGACTACATAAATTGTTAAAAGCAATTTTAATAATGTCTAAAATTATTTTAAAATTTTTATACTAGGAAATATTTGAATTCCCAAAACTGACTTGTTTAAGTGGTAGACGGTTTCGAGGTAATTTGATTCTGGTGTATTAGTTAACTAACTCCAGCGATATTTTTGTTTTCATTACTAAAAATAAGAACTCTTTTAGAAGTTATTATTTAAATTGGATAAAACTGAAAGTTAATTTTCAGATGAAGGAACACTATTTTCCTACAAGATTATTACAGGCTGAAATATTACACATTTCAAGATTGTAGGCAGTACGTCTCTCCATGTCGTCAAACTGTTCTATTATTAACACTTAGTGATTGTGTCCCCAATTTGATTTAATTTATATCATTATTCTAAACAAAAATAATAGAAGACGTAAACTGTGAGATGAATTCATTTCGTATATTCTCTTCAGTCACAAACATATAAAGAATATATATATATATATATATATATATATATATATATATATATATATATATATATATATATATATATATATATATAATTATATGATGTAATTAACTTAACATTTATAATTATACATACATACACATATGCAACATGCATATGTTAAATCCACGCTAAATTTAATGAAGTTACAAATTGTTTTTGTGCACACAAGATGGGTTTTAATGTGTGGATGTACACAGATTCAAGTGTTTTTAACATATTAACAGTTTGAGTAGTTATTAACACTTTCAAGCAATTATTAAAGTTTACTCGATGTTTTGTTTAAACCAAGTGACGTAATATTGACGAAGTGCACCAACGTTTATTTGAATTGGACTCTTTATTGATCCACTTGAGAATGTGTTCTTTGGCCCGTTCAGATAAGCGACGAGTTGTCCGACCAATATATTTGTCACCGCAACTGCAAGTAAACTAATAGATACAGTGGGAGGTGGAAAACAATGCTTTAGCTGTTTTTACGTTGAGCAAGGGTAGATCTGTTGTGGTACATAACATTCTCAATTGGGTCAACGAATATGTCCTTTTAATCGCACTTTTGAGCCTAATTTTTAGGAGGTTCATGACTTCATCTCCTTTAAACGGTAGTTTTATAAAACATAACTTGTTTTCGTTAACAACTTTTTCTTTAGTTGTAAGTGACTTTGAATAGAAATTGATAAAATCTTCAGAATATCCATTAGTGATTAGAGTTTGTTTCGTGGCTTCTAATTCTTTATCAATAGTGTCACTTGAACAAATTCTGTGTACACGATTAAATAATGTTTTAACTAGTGCACGTTTTTGTTGAATTGGTTGAAAACTTTTGAAATAAAGATATTGACCCGTCCAGGTAGGCTTGCGATAAATTTTACGTTGGATCGACCCGTCATTTCTTCGTGTCAGTTTTACGTCCAAAAAATTGATTGTATCATTTTCTTCAAACTCCCATTTGATTTTGATATTGGGATGAATGTTGTTAAAAATTTGCAGTAATTGATGAATGTCTTGTTTATTGTGAGCAACAATAAATATGTCATCAACGTACCGTTTGTATACAACCATGTTTTCAATTGCTTTTTTCATTGAATCTTCGATTTTGATAAAAAAATATTTGTTAATGTTGGTCCTAACGGACTTCCCATGGCTATTCCATCCGTTTGAATATATGATTTACCGCAGAAATTGAATCTGATATTTCTACTACAAAGTAGAATCAGTTCTTGCAGATATTCAACCGGAATTTTTGGTTTTGATTTCATTTGACATGATGTAGTCACTTAAATAATTTACAGTTTCTTCTAAAGGTACATTTGTGAATAGTGACTCAATGTCAATTGAGGCCATTATTTTGTTCCGAACATTTAATGTATCAACGTGATCAATAAATTCAAATGTCTTTCAGATTATTCACATTCATATGTTTTTCAACAGGATCAACTATTTGCTTAAGCCATTTGGCTAATTTATGATATGGCGAATTAACCATTGATGAAATTGGTCTAATGGGCACATTCACTTTGTGTGTTTTTGGTAATTCATAAAGTTCAGGTGTAAGGCTACCAGTTGGTTTTAACTGTTGAAATTCCGATTCATTAATAAAATTGTAAAACTTGAGAATTTGGAGTTTATAATTTATTTGCCTTTTAATTAAATTAATGTTGTCCTTGGTGAATGTAGGCTTGAATTTAGACACATCGTTGAGAATATTATTTGTTTTTTGGATATAATCATTCTTGTTCATAATAACTGTACCGGAACCTTTGTCTGGTCTAAGAATAATAATGTCCTTGTTTTGTTTGAGTTCTTTTAACGCAGAAATGTGTTTTTGTTGTAAGGGAGACCGTTGTAATGATTGTGATATGTTATAAATAAATATCATTATTATTTTATTTTTTATATTTTTCATTCCTGTCTAATATTGCTGGTTTATTTAGACCGAGAATAAAAAAATTTTCTTCTACCTAAACTGTGTACTAACCATGCACTAACTAATAACTAAGTTAGTAGGCATTACATATGTAGAAATTACTAAGAAAATACTTGAGAGACATTTTATTTTTATTTTTTATTTTATTTTATGTTTAATACTTTGAATGTTTTACAAGAAACATCTTTTAGTAGTGGACATTTTAACGAAGCCAAATGTGGACCGCATTTTAGTGCCGGTGGTGAATTTAAACTCATGCCCACCAAGGTCCAAATTCGAGCGTTGTACCGCTATATCATTCCGGCAAGAATTATCGTCTGCTGATTAAACGAATAATTGAGAACAACAATCACTAATCTTGACAAATTAATTTGAACCGGCAAAATAAAAATAAAATTTATTTATATTCAATCAAAAACAAACATCTACCATCATTTTTGCATTCTTTATTTGGCAGAATATTTAACCAATCCTGAACTCATAAAAAATAAACTGTTCCTGTGTCTTTAAAAATTAATTAATGTGTTTTGATTTTTTTACTTTAAAGATTGTTTATCTTTTACTAGTCAGTTTATATTAAAAATTTTCTTTTTTTCTTTTTTTTTTCTTCATTCCTTATTGTGTATCCTATGACGCTGAATATATTTCCACTGAAGTATTTAAGCTAACTGTAATTGTAATTGTAATAATATGTTTGTATTTACTTTATAATAAATTACATTGTAAAAAATAAATTAAACTATAATTTGAGTTTTACAAAATACAAAATATTTAAACTTAAAACAGTAACAATTAGTTTTTATCTCCATTCGTTAAAAATTGCTTATTGTGTTATATAATAAGAGATAAATAATTGAGCTTGCCCTATGGTTATCTAATTACTTTGTTTAGATTTTTAATTTTTTTTAACATTTAAAATATACACAAAAATTAAAAAATTGTTATTAGTAAATACTTTTACATTTTTTATAACTATATTTTTGCTATTAAAAACACAGTATTTGGTGTTAACTGCTGAAGCATTTCTATAAAATGTTTTATTCAGTTAAATAATAGTTTAATAAATTACTATGTTTTAAAAAATTAAAATATTTATAGTATTTTTTATTTATAAGAGCTATTTTACAAATATATACAAAGTCTTTAAATTATTTGTTACTGTTTCGGCGTCTTTATATTTGTTTTAATACCATTTGCTTTTATTGTTTTTATATATAGTATTTGGTTTGTTTTATGTTTTATGTTTAATTTTTTTATGAGTTAAATAAAAGAAAAATCTTTTTAACTCTCGGTTTAATAATACCAGTTATCAGGGATAAATATGAAGAAAATGTTTTAAAATTTATCTAAATTTAATAAAATAATTTTAAATAAATAAAATAAAATAATTTTTTTTTAAATATTAAACAAAAAGAGATTATTAATATTTATATATGGTAGGCATCAATGTTTTAGTTATACTGCAACCTCCTGCTTAATTTAATTCAGTCACGATGGGGCGACGTCCAGCTCGATGGTGGGTTTATCATTCTTTTATTGTCCGTAGTTATAGATATTGTAAAAACAAACCGTACCCAAAGTCCAGGTTTTGTCGCGGTGTACCGGATGCAAAAATTAGAATTTATGATCTTGGTAAAAAGAAAGCCGATTCAGAAGAATTTCCACTCTGCGTGCATATGATTTCCGATGAGTATGAACAACTTTCCAGTGAAGCTTTAGAAGCTGCGCGTATTTGTGCAAACAAATATTTGTTGAAGCATTGTGGTAAAGATTCATTTCATGCACGAATTCGAGTGCACCCCTTCCACGTGGTCAGAATTAACAAAATGCTTTCGTGTGCCGGTGCTGATCGGTGAGTTTTAATTTAACTTTGGATTTTTTTAGTTTACAAACAGGCATGAGGGGAGCTTTTGGTAAACCACAAGGCACCGTTGCTCGAGTCAACATAGGACAAATTATAATGTCCGTTCGGGCTCGAGATCAGAATCAAACTTCTGTGATTGAGGCACTCAGACGTGCTAAAATGAAATTTCCTGGAAGACAGAAGGTGAATATTTATTTAAATGTTGTTTTGTTTTTAACTGTTTTTCGAAATTTTGTTGGTTAGGGTTAACATTTTTGTAGTTACTGAAATGACAGGTTAAAGTAGAATAAAAAGTTTACGTACTCCAGCGCGGTGACGCGTTTTTTTAGTAAACTTAGAACGAAAATTTTTAGGTGTATCAGTTTGGGAATCTGAATTTAGTGTTTTATTAACGGATGTACAAGTATACACAAATATCCAACAGGACGGATATTGTGGCTCACGGGATGTAATTAACATTTAATGTCGTTCTTTGAGTACACACTACAAAAGTTGACGTTTTTGCAGACGTTTTGGTTTTTTGGACTACCCTGAGTGATAATAACCGGTGGGGGATGTTTATCTCCGATGATGATGATGATGGCGCACGAACTAGGTCGTTTAATGGTAAGTCGTCAAATTACTTCATCGGATGTTCGATTGCTCATTCTTAGCAGATGCTAGAGTTGATTGGAAGGGTTTATTTATGGATATAATTAACATGTATAGCCATCATACTTTAATGTTTCATTGGATCTACGTGAAGTTAATTTGGAGTAGGTTTCCCTGAACATTAGTAGACAATAAGGGAGGTTTATTCCTGATGAAAATGATGATGATAAATAGCTTAGCATTTATTATTTTAGATAACCGTTTCTAAAAACTGGGGATTCAGTAAATGGCCGAGAACAGATTACGAAAGAATGCGAAATGAAGGATGGCTTTTGCCGAATGGTGCTTGTGCAAAGTATAATTCAGCCCATGGTTCACTTGAAGAATGGAAACGTGTTCAAGATAAATTAGCAGGAATTCGTGTGTAATTTTTGTGAAAAATAAACGTGATTGGAGATGTGTTTTGTGCTTTTGAAGTGTAGAAATCTATTATCAGTTCGTAGATAGTAATTGGATTTAATGAAGTGACTTATAAGCAGAGATCCATGAAGATTCAATAGAATAAATATTAACAATAATCAATTATTTATACTTTGTATAGAAATTTATATCACCATTTTCAACTTGATCCCTTACTAAAAATTTGTTTCTCGAAACAAAATTAATTTTTATTTTTTTAAATAGTTATCAGATATGATATCTACGATGAAACATTACTAATTGTTTGTTATTAGCGATGACTTACGACAATACTGTGATATTATTGATATGTGTATTTGTGCGTGAATGTGATCGCATTCAGCCGATGTGAAATGTAGCATAAACCAGTGGATTGATGAAAATTAATGGAACATCCCGAAATACCCTTCTATAAAAAACGGCTCAGCTGAAAAGATTTTTGGTGAGGATTCGGTATAGGATTGTTGCCGGCGTATAGTGATATTTGAAGGACGAATGTGAGATTGATCATGTGTGTGGATAATTTGAATTGTAGCAGTAACCAGTAAATATGATCAGGTGTAAGGGTCCAAGCGGATGTGAAATTTGGTGTACATTCGGTGTAAGAGTATTGCTATTATATGGTGATACTCCAAGGACGAATGTGAGATGGATTATATAGGATTAATTGTTTTAGATTATATGCGTAAGAATGTTGAATAAGCTTTTGTAGGAGTGTGTAGATTGATAGTGAGTAGGTGAATGACTGGTGTAGGTATATGGAATTGAAATGAGTATAATTTGATATGTTAAATGAATGTGGGTGGTAATGACATGAAGTAAATGTCGGAATTTGGATTGTTGGTGTATTTGTTTGGTGTTGCACATGACCGGATGGTGATGTGTTTACATCACTTAGACGATTGTGCTAAATGGATCATGCGACACAGTGAATCTTGACTCGTTGGTTGTTGACGGCGATGAGTTATGGCCACTGTGATATGTGTGTTGAGTGAGTGATGAATGAGGATGTGGTTGCATGCAGCCGACGTGAAACGGTCTGCTTTGAAACACATCCGAAATGGATGAGCATTCGGTGTAAGAGTGCTACCGTCGTACGGTGATACTCAAGGACGAATGCGAGATTGATTATGTATATGGAATGATTGAAATGTAGCATTAAGTAGTCGATTGATGAATGGTAATGGAACATCCTGAAATGCCCTTGTTGTATAAGAAGGGTCCAAGCGGATGTGACATTTGGTGAGCATTCGTGTAAGAGTACGCTTTCGTTGAATGGTGATATTGTAAGGACGAGTGCGAGATTGATTATCTATGGCGATTGTTTGCAATGGTGTGGGTGATGATGTGGTTTGTTTTAGGGTGAAAATGATGGGCGTCTGTTTGTCGTATGTGAGACGTGTTGTTGACGCATTGACCAGCACTCGCACATGCTTGCATGTGGTGAGATCCTGAGTGATGCTAAAGAGAGTGTGCACTTGGTCACCGTTGGTGTGTGAAGTGTTCGGATATAATAGTGTTGAATGTTGACTGGTGGGTGTGGATTTGTTTGGGGTCTGAGACGTTGATGTGGTGTTCTGTTCGACAGTCGTATGTAGATGTGTCGAGATTGCGGTGAATGCGTTAAGTATGAAAATACGTGTTTGTTTGTTTGTTTGTTTGTTGGATATGTAGAGTCACATCTGCTGCATTTTGCTGCGGGCGTGCTAAAACTATCCTAAATGTAGTTGATGGTTCAGCATCCAGCTGTTCAGTGGAACAGCTTCAAATCACAGATACATGGTTTCATTTTGTAGGTAGTGATTAGTGGATTTGTGTGTTGTTAAGTGACAAGGAAGGGCTAAATCCATGACCAATTGGGGTTAGGTAAGATGCAGGATAACGATATTAGAATGCGCATAATTGATGGTCGAGGATTGCAACAAGACGAGGAGTTACTTGGATGCGTTAGACGTGAGATAAATGAAGATGTGGTCGCATGCAGTCGATGTGAATCGGTCTGGTTTGAAACACATCCTAATTAGCTGCGGCTGCGTTTGGAAAACTTGAGGCAAGATGTTTCAGATATATTTGGCACAACACTCATTTTGCATTATCCGTATCAAGGGACTGGACGAAAAAGATCAGTAACCGCCAAATTCGAGATGATCTCCAATTCCATGAACTTCCTTCCTCGGTATCGCGACAACGTAGATTGCGCCGATTTGGTCACGTTCTTCGTAAAAATTCTGATGCAATCTCACGTTCTGTAACTTTGGCTTGTCTAAATGCCGATTGGAGGAAAAGGAAAGGTGGTCACAAAACATACTTGGATTGACGCTGTTCGGGACGATCTTCACCTTATTTTGGCCGGGACTATATCTTGGAAACAATGGCAAAGTCGCTGGATTGACATATCTGTGCTCGCCTCCGAAAACCGTGAACATTGGAGAGGAATTATTTGTGATGTTACGAGAACTTGGAACTAATAAAGAGGTGGCTTAATTGCCACCAACTTTTGTTGTTGTTGTTCTATTTTTTTCAAGGTCAAACAATCCCCTTTTGATTTACACTTACTCACAAAGGTTGATCAATGGGAATTTTTTAAATTGTTTTTTCAAGGTTATCATGTATCGACGATGAGTACGGGTGACTGAATGATTACAGTTGATTACATGGAAGGGGGGTCAATGCTTTTTATTGTTGCCATGGTTTCAGACCATGTCGATCAATTGGGTTTGATGGTTTTGTATAATTAAAGGACATTGTATACGAAGTAAATTCTTCGTGGCTGATGATGTCACAGTATATTCGCGATGCTAATGGTTGGAGTAATGCTTCCGAAGTTTCAATTTTCAATGATGGTAATATTCCTGACTGTTCATCGTGTTTGGATTGTCACAGATTGAATGGTATAAGTGGACTTTTGTAGCCGACGTGTGCACAAGCATACGTCCAGAGTACTTATATAACAACAAAAGTTGGTTACAGAGACACGTCTTTTGGTACATCATCCCGAGGCTGTCGGGTGCGAATTCAATTTGGAGTGGAATGTCACTTTATTTTATTGTAATAATGAACACAGATTATGGTGGTTTTTTTACACTGATTTTTAGTTATTTTTAGCCATAGTTTAATATCGTACGACAGTAAGTTTTTATCCGTCTTAATTTTAATCTCGTAGTTTACCGATTAATTGATATAGAATAATAATAATAATAATATGAATGCCACATTGCACACAGCTAAATGATATTTATAAAAATTATCATTAATAATGACATTGGTTTCATTTATAGATTGTCAGGACAAACCTAGTGAATTGGTTGGAAAAGACACTTCAGTCCGCATGCACAATTTTTATCAACCGGGAATGGAACTTTTGAGCATTTGGCGTGATTTTCAACATACTCTGAGGTTCGTGTTGTTGCATTTTTGTTTTCATTGTGGTTGGTGACAAAGTCACTATTTGTACGGTATATTAAACGATTGATCTCCAATGGCTTGATAAGCGTAACAGCAACGTAGAAGAACGAAATTTCTTGGTTGGTGTAAGATCTCGGTCCTGATTTCCTTTAATTTAATTTGATGCGGATAATTATCAGCACTCCAGCTGAGTTCAATCAAAAAAGCTCTTGTGTAATCTAAATTATCGTTCTAAAATTTATTATTACAAAATAATGCAAAATTACATACCAATACTGCTTACCAACAGAAGCACAGTCACGTCAACAACAAACGTGATAAATTTAAATGTAAAAAGGCGCTTCAAAACAAATTCAAACAAAGTCAAAGTTGTTTAAATGTACAATAATATAAAATTTGTAATTGAAATAAAGATTAATAATAATTTTAAATATTTCATTGCAACAGTAAGATAGAATCCTTGTGACGGTGCATATTTATTTATTTATTTATTTTATGTTTGCTACTTTGAATGTTTTACGAGAAACATGCCTTTCAGCAGTGGACAATTAGCGAAGCCAAACGTGGGCCCGCATTTTAGTGCCAGCGATGGGATTCGAACCCATGTCCGAATTCGAGCGCTGTACCCCTAGACCACTACGGCATATATTGATTAGGCCGCTTGATTTTTGTCAGGGTTATCTCCTTTAGCCGAACGCCTATATATGGTATACATATACCTTAAGATATCTTATACGTATTCTGACTATATGCTTGCACTACCCACCGAAGCGGAAGTCCAGTTATTCTGCTGTGCACTCGGTTCCTACTATTACTAGTCTAGATGCCTGTTGCACCTAGTCCAGGATGCACCACTTGAAGAAGGAAGAGTCAAGAATGTTACTAGCATTACCACAATCCTCAGGATCATTAGCATAATCTTGTTACGACGTATTTTTGAAAATTATTGACACTATTATTATTATTATTATTATTATTGAGCATTGAATGAGAGTTTATAGATTCCGTGTGTCACATATGGTTTATGTATATCTAAAGATATCTTTTAACTGTCCTGGGCGTATGTTTGAAACCACACGCTGAAGCTCAGTTATACCGATATGCACTCGGTCCCTGCTGTTATCAATCTAGATGCATATGAACACCTAGTCCAGGATGCACCACTTGGAGAAGGAACAGTCGGGAATATCACTATCATTGGAAATTGAGACTTTATAAGCATTACTACAATCCTCACGATCATTAGCATTTTATTGTTATTATGTATTTTTGAAAATTATTAACACTATTATTATTATTTAGCGTTGAATGAAAGTTTATAGATTCAGTGTGTCACACGAATTAAAATGAGGCTGGTTGACGGATGGTTAATAACCATTTGTTAAAGTCTTGGATGAAAATCGGCAGTTCGTATCGATAGAATAAAATTCAAACGATTCCGAGTCACTTGTGTAACGGTAGGATTATGAAATGGTGGATTCGAAACTTGGTGTACACGGTTTCTTGGAATTTTCAATATTTCATTTATTCATTTTTACAACTTTGAATGATTGATGAAAACATGGTGGATATTGTTTAGCGAAACCGAATGTAGGTGTGCATTGAGAGGGTCATTGGTGGGATTCGGACTCTCATACTCACCCAGGTTCGAATCGAGCGCTGTACCGCTAGACTACACCAAGCAAAACGTTAGTTTAAAAAATAGTCCTTAGATAAATAACTAAGTATTGAATTAATATGTTATGATATAGCTCATCGGATTTCTATTTTAATAAGGCGTTATTTCATTTTTATCAAAACTGCAGTACTTGTGTCGATACCAACATCACCTTCACGTCGCCAACAAAAAGTAAGAAAAAAAACGCATCTTTGGAGAACACTGTGCCGTCGTGTGACAATCATCTGTTGCAGATTATGCAATCATTTGCTTCCTTTAGACGCTTGCATTTGCCAACCAGTGGCAATGCCTTTCCCTGTCTGCCCGAATTTAACACAACGTTGTATTGGACCATTTTGCATTTGGCTCAGTCAACTATCTGGTTAAGTCATTTGTTGTTGTTTGACTCAAAAATAGTGCCCGTGGCCGAACACAATTCGAAGACAGCGATGGTGAATGGAAAAAGTGATTTGGATTGTCTTGACAAAGCATCGACTTATTACGGTTGTAAGTAGTGAGTTAAATTATGGTTGACAGCTACAAAATAACAATCTATAATTGTTAAGTAACCTTTCAATTAAGAAGAGTTAGGTGATTGGTTAAAACATTAATCAATAATTTACCAAGATGATTGACCAATATTAATAGAGTTGTTTGATTGGTTGTACAATAAACAGCCAATCATAGTTATTCATACTTTTAAAGTTAGTTTTATTGTTAAATGTTACTGATTTTGTATTATTATATTAGGTTAAATAGCAATGCTGTTCCATATAATAGTTTACAAATTAAAATTAAGAAATGAAATTAACAATTTAGAAGATTTGTGTAAACACTTGTATTTTATATAGAGTAACAGAGCACAAATAAAGTGCAATATATTTTGAATGCTGTTTTAATGGTAATTGTAAGCGTAATCTCGAGTTATGGAGGATACAGTAAAGAAATATTAAAATTTTTATTGCTATATTATTAACTAACGGTGGTGGTGCTGTAACATGCTGTGTGCAAATTCAAACTGTAAACAAAAAACTTGTTTTATACTTTCTATTGCCAAACGTTTAGCTCATTCACTTCTTCGAGCTCCATCAACTGTCAGTTTAAACCGGGTCTTGCGTTTGTTATTCTCATCGTCTTCACTTGACAAATGCAAAGCAAATATAGATACTAGACAACTGGCATGTAACATATTCAAATGTGCCGTTTGTTCGTTTGAAACGGACAGTGCGGAAGACTTGCGATTGCATTTGTGCGGATCCGAACCTGTCAATTATACCAAGTGTGCGTTGTGTAGTCAACTACTTTTTATGAATCAACCCAATTTGTGTTCAATCAAATTGCATTTGTTGTTCCATTTGGAATGTTTGGTGATGTGTCCGGTCTGTGGGTTTATGGTACGTTTATTTACATATTTTTTATTTATTTATGGTTATTGGCTTAGATACTTCAGTAAAAGTAGCTTTCAGCACACAAAAAATATGTACAATTATAAAAATACAATACAATTAGCAGTGTGTAACATCAGTCCAAAAATAAATAAGTAAAGTAAGGTAAAATTACATAGGCTAAAAAAGAAAAAAACTCAAAATCAACGTATATTTAAAAGTCATGTTCAATATGATATGTGTAAAGAGGCATGTTATTATTTAGGGGACACTATGGTTAATAGTGTGCAAATATGTTAGTATACATGGAATGCGAATGACTCATGAGTGAGCATGGCTACATATGGTAAATGGTTAACATTGAGATAGCTTTTAAACATTTTGAGATATGCTAGTACCTAGTCACTGAGGAGGAATCTAGTGAAAACTTAGTCTACTCGGTCCCTGCCTATGGGTACCTAATCTAGGATGCACCTCATGGAAGAGGAGTAGCAGTTTGGAATATGAACATTATTGGAATTACTCAAATCCTCACTATCCTATGCATCCCAGATTATCCTGTAATTGTCGTATTGAGTATTGTTGGTGTTTTGAATAACATTCGGTGGGCACATGAAATGCAATCTAATCATATTCTTTCAAACTTATATCATATGTACAAATTTTTAAAAATTGAAAAAGATAATCAATTTTAGATGTGCACAAATAATGTTTGATATATTTTTTCTGTTAAAAGTAACCAACGATAATGCGTTGATAAGTTGAGTTAAACACAGCTAGATTATGTATGATATAAGTAGTAGTGTGTATTATCATACTAGCTTGAAAAACCGTAAAGTTACACTTGGTGTAATGATCTTGAAAATATGTTTCCGGTTAATTTGAAGAGAATGAAGAATATATTTTTTATTATATGTTTGCACGAGAAACATGCCTTTCAGTAGTGGACATTGTTTAGCGAAGCCGGCGATGGGATTCGAACCCCGTGCCCACCGAGGTCCGAATTCGAGCGCTGTACCGCTAGACCACCCCGGCACAAATGGAAGCATTTGATTTATCTCTATTAGTTTTAACATTTTGTTTATTAATTATATATCTTGCGCCAGAGCATGCGGCTAGAACGTGAATGGGTGTAGATTCAACGTCCACTACCGACACCAAATTGTTTTTTATTTCTATATTCATTGTGGTTGGTGACACAGAGCCACCTCTTCATTATTTTCTATACTTATTTATTTGTACTACTTTGAATGCTTTACGAGAAAGGCATCTTTCAGCAGTGGATATTTTAGCGGGCCGGTAGTGGGATTCGAACCCCGATGCCTAATCAGGTACAAGTCGAGTTTTGTACGACATAGCAAAAGATTGACTTCGATGGATAGCGAGGTTTCTTGACTAATAGACAGCATCCTTGTGTAACGTCGCCGCTATTTGCAAAGTTTGATGACGACGCTTGATTTTTGTTTAAGGTTATTTATGGAGATATTGTCAGGATTATTGGAAGCATTAGTTATTAGCATATCCTATTTATGTACATATATGTACTCTGAGAATTTGAGTAATGCTTATTATTACTATTATTATTATTATTAAGCTTTAATATCTCACTAGAGATACATTCAGCATAAAATACATTTTTACCATCAATATAAAAAAGTAGTAGTACAAATAATGGGATCAAAATGAAATAGAATGTCATATGTTAATGAATATAAATATAGTCTATATAGTATGCATGTGATTTTAAAAAAATATTCAAAATTGCTGTACATAGAATGAGTCATTATAAGGCACACCTGTACTGTAAGATGTCCAAATTAGTTCAAATGAATGCGTAGGTGGAACAATTCCTATTTTGATAGGTTTCTTAGTAGTTCAATTTTGTTTGATTCTGGATTGGTTAATACTCTGGTTGTATCCTTGATTATTATAAGGCACACTTATACTGTGAGATGTCCAAATTAGTTCAAATGAATACGTAGGTGGAACAATTCCTACTTTGAACTACTAAGAAAATCTTAGTAGTTCAATTTTGTTTGATTCTGGATTGGTTAATACTCTGGTTATAACTGAGTTTTCACTGGATTCCCGTTCAGTGAATGGGTGCTTGCATACAGTCAAGATGCTTAATAGGCATCTCAAGGTGTCGATTTACCATGTATAACCGGTTATTTTTGTGGATTTGTAAACCGGCGTCAATCTTAAAGAAGATCGCCTCGTCAATTCCTGTGAACACTGGCGTCGTCTCAAGGAAGCGGTCTTTTAGCCAAGAAACTTCATTTATCCCCCCCCTTTAAGTTCAATTTGCGTTCGACAACCTTTTCGAATAGGATTTAAAGTTGGAATTGAAGAAGAGCTGGCTGTGCCATTAATTTATGTCGTGCACATTAACTGATTACTGCATAGCCTGCTACCGAAATAAGCTGTACGCACACACATTGATAGTAATAAAAATTTGTCGATATGATGATAACTGTACATCATATGAATATTTTCAAATTGTTTTAACTACGTGATGATGAGCAATGATGATATTATTGAAATGGTGTGGTAAAGTACGATGGAGACCAAAGGTATTACGTTTGACCTCACTTCTATTATTTAATATAACTGTGTACTTATGGTCGGACGGATAATATTTGCGTTTTGTCATGTATGAACAGGTCGACATTTGCGTGTTATTGGTTTATCGATTTGACACACGTATTGAGATTGTGCCGATAACAAGCAATCGTATTTTTTAGTGTTGGTAGCGCATACAATGGATTTGTGAATCAATTGCTATTATTATCATACAGCGGGTGTGTAATTTCTTGTTGAAAGATATGATAACACCAACAAAAGTTAGCGGCACAACCTTGAAATGAAATTTCTTAGCTAGAAGACCGCTCCCTTGCGACGACGCCAGATTTGGGATTTATGCTAGCACTCGTTCACTGAGTAGGAATCCCATGAAAGCCCAGTTATAGCGCTGTGCACTTTGTCCTTGCCTAGGGGCATTTAGTCCAGCATGCATCACGTGGAAGAAGAATAATCAGGAATATCATTATAAATTTGAGACTTTATGAGCACTACTCAAATCCTTAGAATTGATTGGCTTTACTAAAATATTTGTCTTCATTGCTGTGCTTATTGTAGCCACCATTCCATTTGGCTCCCGACAGTTACGAATTGTGTTTGCGAGCGCATTTGCGCTTCAACTGTTTCCATTTCAACTTGACGCAAATGTTTCGGTGCAAATTCTGTTCGACGCCAACGAACAACAGTATCAACACGTTCCAGACTTTCGACCAGTTGGTGCTCCACTATATCCAGTGGCATGTTCACACCTCCTATTCGTGCCTCATTTGTGTCAAACAGATGCTTCGTCCGACGGCAGCAACGGTGGCCCAGACAAACGTTTCGTGGTCGACAGTGGCCAATCCCGATTTGTCGTTGGGTGCTTTTGTCGATCAGCAGACGAAAAGTTTGTGTGAGTTGCGTCGGGGACATTGTAGCAAAGCCGAACGTGGGCTGGTGGTGGGATTCGAACCCAGGTCCACTGAAATAACGTCAGTGACCTTTTTCCAAATCAACTATAATTAGTAACCTTGAAATGCAAAATGTTGACATTTATTTTTATACTACTTAACATGCTTTATGGAAACATCTTTCAGTAGTGGACATTTTAGCGAAACCGGCTGTGGGATTCGAACTCCCCGTGCCCATCCAGATCCAAGTCGAGCGATGTACCGCTAGACTTGGTATTATTTCACAATACACTAGAAAAAAAGGCCAATGAATGTATTCTATAGATGAATTGAAAATTTAGTTTTAAGTGATTACTTCACAATACAAAAATCGTATGTATGGCGACGTGAAGGTGATGTTGGTATCGACACAAGTACTGCAGTTTTGATAAAAATGAAATAACGCCTTATTAAAATAGAAATCCGATGAGCTATATCATAACATATCAATTCAATACTTAGTTATTTATCTAAGGACTATTTTTTAAACTAACGTTAGCTGTGAATAAGGCTAATAAGGCTGTGCCAAATAAACAGCCGTGGACCAAACGGATACTCAGGCGTTAATATCGTTAACGCGTTGACAAGAAGGCGACAACGGTTATCGGTGTCACCCTGAGTATTATCACCAAGCCCTATTTAGGAACAGCACTGCTTGCTCTACTCGGAGAGGGGCCTAGAAAAGATGATTTTAAAAAATTGCTCGTTTTTTCACCAGGATGGCTGGCCGCGGCTAACTGGTCTATATACTCGCGGTCGAAATTATCTCAAAAATCAATTAAAGGCCGTGGTCAACAAGGCAGATACTGATGACCAAATTTAGAAAAACACCATTCTTAGAGCTCAAACAAGGCAGAATTTGACTCACGACGCTACTTCCTGCTCTGTGAATATTACTCACGATAATACACCGGTTATTAAATCTACGATTTACCCATTGAAACCAAAATGTCCGCTTAACGTTGGCTTATGGAACGTGCGCTCATTGTTGACACTGGCTGCGCAAGATTGTGTTGCTGCTGAGTCTAACCGTTATAATGTTAATATTTTATGTGTTCAAGAAACCCGTCATTCATGAACTTGTGCAATAAAATTATCTTCAGGATTAACCTTTTGGCCTTCTCAATGTGATGTTTTTGGACCCGCCAAATATAGTGTTGCGATCAATACGTCCTCAAGTGCGACGGAATCTCTTATTGATTGGTGCCCTATTAATTCTAGAATCATGACCGCCCGTTTTCAGACTGGGAATTAAATTTTAGGTATAGTAAATGTATACGCTCCCACATCAAGTCACACAGAGTCAGAAATACAAACATTTTATGAACTATTGGCGGCCACAACTATTAATTTAGAAAACGTCCCTTTTAGAAATCCAATCACTGTTAATGGTAGCCCACTTCCTGTGGTCGATGAATTTACATATCTAGGCTCGGTCATAGATAGTAAAGGCTCCAGCTCTTCAGAGATTCGGCGTCGTATTCGCCTCTGCTGCAGCCTTTGGGCGTTTAAGTAAACCTTTATGGAACAAAAGTAATATTTCTATTAAGACCAAGATTAGAATATATAAGAGTTTAGTGCCTTCCATTCTTCTTTACACATGCGAAACTTGGACTCTCACCCAAGCGATACGCAAAAGCTTGCTTATTTTGAGCAAAGCTGTTTAAGATCTATATGGATTGGCCACTTATCCAGCCAGAATAGCTATGGAAGCCCACCCATTACCTGGATGGAAAAGAAGGCCAGGTGGCCAACGGAAAATTTGGACAGACATTGTAGCATGCGAACTCAGTCCTTTTATTTATGCTAAGCCCCCTCGTCCAAATGAATTATTTAAATGGACGTCCGTTTGTTTACCTTATGCAGCCAACAGAGATCATTGGAGGGGTTTAACTCGGGATGTAATTAACATTTAATGTCAGCACACCTCAAGTGTCGTTCTTTGAGTACACACTACAAAAGTTGACGTTTTTGTAGACGTTTTGGTTTTTTGGACTACCCTGAGTGATAATAACCGGTGGGGGGGTGATGGTGTAGTCTAGCGGTACAGCGCTCGATTCGAACCTGGGTGAGTATGAGAGTTCGAATCCCACCAATGACCCTCTCAATGCACACCTACATTCGGTTTCGCTAAACAATATCCACCATGTTTCTCATCAATCATTCAAAGTTGTAAAAATGAATAAATGAAATATTGAAAATTCCAAGAAACCGTGCACACCAAGTTTCGAATCCACCATTTCATAATCCCACCATTACACAAGTGACTCAGAATCGTTTGAATTTTATTCTATCGACACCAACTGCCAATTTTCATCCAAGACTTTAACAAATGGTTATTAACCATCCGTCAACCAACCTCATTTTAATTCGTGTGACACACTGAATCTATAAACTTTCATTCAACGCTAAATAATAATAATAGTGTTAATAATTTTCAAAAATACATAATAACAATAAAATGCTAATGATCGTGAGGATTGTAGTAATGCTTATAAAGTCTCAATTTCCAATGATAGTGATATTCCCGACTGTTCCTTCTCCACGTGGTGCATCCTGGACTAGGTGTTCGTATGCATCTAGATTGATAACAGCAGGGACCGAGTGCATATCGGTATAACTGGCTTCAGCGTGTGGTTTCAAACATACGCCCAGGACAGTTAAAAGATATCTTTAGATATACATAAACCATATGTAGGCGTTCGGATAAGGGAGATAACTTTGACAAAAAATCAAGCGGTTTCGTCGATCTATGCGACATGTAACTCCGTTCCCGACCGAAAGAAATCAATAATTCCATTTTGCCTTCCAAACACCTAGACACGTCGCTGTTTCCGACTGGAGACGATAGTGTCATCGAAACCGTCCATTCGATGTCATCGTGTTATCGACCCAACGGTGGTTCCAAATACAAATTCGACTGCATGCAGGATTTCGACATTCATATGACCAAGTGCCATGGTCTGTCGCCAAACGAATGGTCCAATGGGCCGTTGTCTTCGCAAGTCGACAACACCAACGGCAGTGCGGCGGTTGTAATTTCAAAGGACAAACAACAGTCGTATTGTCTTCTCGAATTGCAATGCTTGGAATGCCAGTTGGTATTTTCAAGCAAACAAACGTTTGTCAATCATTGCAATGTACGTGTGTGTGTGTGTGTGTGTTTGCGCGTTTCTATTTTTGTAAATATGCCTCTCAGCAGTGGACATTGGTCAGCGAAGCCGAACGTGGTGTACCGCATTTGGTGGGCCGGTAGTGGAGGTGGAGACTACCCCGGGCACTTTGAATACATTCAAATAGTATCAATGAAACAATACAAATACCTTTCAAATTCGACACTAATTGTGATTTAGTTTTCACGTTATGTAACTGTATCAATGCATATATTAACTTGGAGAAGGAGGGGGGCATAATCAACGAAGTTTATTATTGCGATGATGCCAATGTTTGCAGGAATTGACGAGGCGATTTTTTTCGGGGTTGACGCCGGTTGACAGATCCCCAACCCTACATCTTTGCTGAACCCAATTACCGAGCGGGAGTCCAGTGAAAGCCCAGTCACACCTGCTGTTATTAGTCTAGATATCTATTGTGGAACAGGAACGGTCTAGCGGCACTAAATGCGGGCCAACGATCGACTTCACTAAAATTTCCACCGCCGAAAGATGCGCATTTTCCGTGCAAGCCTTAAAAGTAGTAAAAAAAACCAATTTTTTTAATGAACATTTTATTTTTTCCAGACCCAACATTGTAACAAAAACTGCAAAGTTTACATATACCGTTGTTTCGGATCGTGCGACTATCTTTGTTACGATTTGGTCAAATTTCGCCTCCACATCGAACGCTGCCCCTGCGCCACAAATGTGCACAAATCGACATTTGGCGATCTCGTGCCCTTCGTCAGTCGTGCTCGTCAACAATCGTCGGGCAGAGTCTGCAACGGCGGTCGCAACTCCAATGGACTGCTGGTCGCGAAGAGGCCCAAGGATTCCATATGCTATTGTGCTTTCTGTGGCATCAATTTGGGACCTCTACTGCCATCATTGTCGGAAATTGACTCCATCAATGAGCCAAGTGAGTAGACAGTGACACTTTCTAGCTGTGCCGCTAGACAGCCAATAATCTTTCTTATTCTCCTATGCTGCTAATAACTGTAAGCATGTGAGCAATGTCGGAGTGGTCTAGCGGTACAGCGCTCGAATTCGGACTTCGGTGGACATGGGGGGATCGAATCCATCACCGGCCCACTAAAAATGCGGGCCGACGCGTTTGGCTTAGCTAAACAATGTCCACTGCTGAAAGGCATGCGTTTCTCGTGCAAACATTCAAAGTAGCAAACAGAAATAAAATAAAAAATATCATTGTCATTATCGTTTATTTCAACTTGCAAATACACATCAACTTTACCAGAAAGCATGTTACTATCTTTCAATGTGCAAAATCTATTGTTGATAAAATTGGTTGATTTACCTTTACTTAATGTAAGGTGAAAGTTCATGTCAACACAGTTGTTTTGTATTAATTCAAGAATGATGACTAAACAAGTACATTGATAATGATAACCTTATGTCACTCGATAATTGCATTCATTAGAGCACTTAACTTGGTAGCCACAGACTTGAAATTTGCCACTGGTAATAAGTGTCATTCATTCATTCATTTTGGTTGGTGACGTGGTCACCTCTTCATTATTTCCCATATTTATACGACATGTAGAACGATCGATCTCGATGGCTTGACAAGCGTAGACAAACGTGGAAGAATAACAAAGTTTCTTGGCTGGTAGAGGGCATCCTTGTGACGTTGCCACTGTTCGCAAAGATTGACGAGGCCGCCTGATTTGTTGTCAGGGTTATCTCCCTAGCCCAAAGGCTACATATGGTATACGTATATCTTTAGATACCTTTTAAGTATCCTGGGTGTATGTTCGCACCTACCCGCTGTAGCGGAAGCCCAGATTATACCGCTGTGCACTCGGACCCTGCTGTTATTAGTCTAGATGCCTGTTGGCACCTAGTCCAGGACGCACCACGTGGAGGACTAACAGTCAGGAATATCACCATCATTGGAAATTGAGACTTTATAAGCATTACTCAAATCCTCAGGATCATTAGCATCCCAAGTGTGAACAATGCACTTGTACTAGAATTACAACTGTTTAAATAAAATAACATTTTCATGTAGTATTTCCAAAAAAGCCAACTTCAAGTTATTTATTATGGAAAATGTGCCAGGTGTAGTCTAGTGGTACAGTGCTCGATTCGAACTTGGGTGAGTATGAGAGTCGAATCCCACCAATGACCCACTCAATAAATAAATAAATACTTACAAAGTTTCAATGTCTGTTCGTCTTCCACGTAGTGCACGAAACTATATCAACATTTTAGCCAAGAGCATAACAAAACACCTAAACCAAGTGATTACAAGTACAGGGCATTGTTGAATTTATTATTTGATATTTTGTAGTAAATTATACAAAAAAACAATTTAGTAACTCTAGCAATTAGATAAATTTTGCACTTTGTTTTAATATTTGACGTTATATTTTATGATGATAATTTCACTTAATTTTAGATTATAAACCAGTTAATATTTTATGTAATTTTTTTAATAGTCATAATATATATCCGTAAAATTATTACATAATATAGTATATTCTATAATTAAAGTGACGTTTTTTTATGTAATGAATTTGCTAGAGATACAGTTAAATAATCACTTTTTATACAGTATTTGTTATATATATATATATATATATATATATATATATATATATATATATATATATATATATATGGCTTCGCTAAAATGTCTTCTTGCTGGCAACTGTTTCATGGTGAAGCACTCATGTAATTATATATATATATATATATATAGCCTGTTGCTATGTTGCTATAGAAACGACAAAAAAGAAAACCATTTCATTACACTATGGCAAAAATGCTGAAGGCAGCATGATTCTGATGATGGGACTCGGTGAAATCCGAATAGAATTCCAATTTGCGATATGCACGATTTTCAAAACCGAACATTCAATGGAACAATTTTATGGAAGAATCTTGTTGCTTCGTGCTCAAATTGGAAGATGAATTCATGTGTTAAATAATTTTCTTTATGTTTGCTACTTTGAATGTTTTGCGAGAAACGCATCTTTCAGCAGTGGACAATTGGCAAAGCCAAATGTGGGCCCGCATTTTAGTGCCGGCGATGGGATTCGAACCCATGTCCATTGAGGTCCGAATTCGAGCGCTGTACCGCTAGACCACACCGGCATCTTTCAGCAGTGGACATTTTAGCAAGCCAAACGTAGGCCCGCATTTTAATGTCGAGCGCTGTACCGCTAGACCACCTGCACACACACACATATATATATGTATAGTTTTTCGTCTTTTGGAATGCTAATGATTTTGAGAATTTGAATAATGCTCACATTCTAATTAATGCAACATTCCTGAACTTTTCTACATCTACAACCCTTCCAACATATAAACTCAAATCGTAAATTAATCAATGAATATTTTATCATAGTATAATATATATTATATACCCTTTCGGTAAAACCGCTGCAGCGATCAACCCTCACGATATCACAAACCCCGACGATGACGATTGTTCTCGGTCGCTTCGTGTCATGCCCAAATATTTTGACAATTTGTCCAGTCTGCATGTACACGAATGTCGCGAGCACTATTCGTTCAGCAGCGTGCAAATTGCTTGTCCCTGGTGTGCCTGTTCGTTGAATTGCACCAATCAGTCGGATTTTGACGACGCTGTCGAACATTTGAAGACGCACGTCGCACAACATCGGTGGGTTTCGATATTTTGTTCGATTTGCAGGTTGGTTGGTACGACTATTAGATGGCATCTTTGTGACGAGGCCGTTTGATTTTTGTCAAGCTTATCTTCTTTAGCCCAATGACTTTACTCATATCACTTGTGCATATTAGGGGGAGACCGACCCCTTACTTAGCGCGTTCACAGGTGGCGGATGGTGGAATGACCTTTAGCAATAGAGGTTAGCTGTGAATAAGGCTGTGCCAAATCAACAGCCCTGTGGACCAAATGGATACTCAGGCATTAAGGTTGTTAACGCGTTGACAAGACGGCGACAACGTTTATCGGCGTCACCCTGAGTATTATCACCAAGCAGCCCTATTTAGGGACAACACTGCTTGCTCCATTCGGTGAGGGGCCTAGAAAAAGTGGTTTAAAAATTGCTCGTCTTCTCACCAGGATGGCTGGCCGCAGCTAACTGGTTTATATACTCGCGGTCGAAACTCTCAAAAATCAATTAAAGGCCGTGGTCAACAGGGCAGATACTGATGACCAAATTAATTCTCAGAGCTCAACAAGGCAGAATGTGACTCGCGACGCTATTGCCTGCTCTGTGAATATTACTCGCGATAATGACCGGTTGTTAAATCTAGGATTTGCCCATTAAAACCGGTTATATTAGCCCTTAATCATCACTTTAGCATTACTGATAATTAAAACAATAAAAAAATTTTTACAAATAGCATTACCAAATTCTTGCTTGACTAAAAAACCAGAATTTACACATTTTGACAAGATGCAAATGCTGCTTAAAAATAAACTATATTATAAAATTTGTACATATATACAAAATGGACATCGAAATTTATAAATTTAGTATTTCAACGGATAATCATAAGCTTGTTGAATTTAATTTTTTCTATCCGATTCACCTCTCGTTTAAGATAACTAAAAAGATTTTCAATCACATTGAGGTTTGGGCTGTATGGAGGCAATTGAATGAAGTTTAGTTTTTGCTATTTTTAAAATCTTTAACCTAAACAACAAAAAAATGCGTTTTCATTCATTCATTCATTTTGGCTGGTGACGTGGCGTCACCTCTTCATTATTTCCCATATTTATACGACATGTAGAACGATCGATCTCGATGGCTTGACAAGCGTAGACAAACGTGGAAGAATAACAAAGTTTCTTGGCTGGTAGAGGGCATCCTTGTGACGTTGCCACTGTTCGCAAAGATTGACGAGGCCGCCTGATTTGTTGTCAGGGTTATCTCCCTTAGCCCAAAGGCTACATATGGTATACGTATACCTTTAGATACCTTTTAAGTATCCTGGGTGTATGTTCGCACCCACCCGCCGTAGCGGAAGCCCAGTTATACCGCTGTGCACTCGGACCCTGCCGTTATTAGTCTAGATGCCTAGGGGCACCTAGTCCAGGATGCACCACGTGGAGGACTAACAGTCAGGAATATCACCATCATTGGAAATTGAGACTTTATAAGCATTACTAAATCCTCAGGATCTATGCACTGGAGTACTATCTTGAAAATTGTTATAAATTTTGATCCTGTTTAGGTGGCTACTTGTTTGACTCTATTTTGGCAGTTGTTCAAAATTAATTCCAAAAGACATAATGGATGCGCAACTTTTTTAACAAATTTTGAGGAAAATCGGGACCATAAATAGCCGTGGATTGCACTGTCCATGGTTCGTACTTTAAATCACACTTGTCAGTAGAAAAAATCGATCTCCAGAAACACACTGAATGGTTTTCATACACTTGCACAGATTCCACACATCTTTTTCTATGTTGTGCTGTTAACGGAACTTTTTTTAACGTTTTCTTTAACTGCAAATTGGCTGATTTCATCCGATTGCAGATAAGTGTACATGAAAAATTAACTAATTCTTTGTTTCGTATTTGTTTCAATCTGGTGATTATGAATAAATCAGTTGGTTTACTAGTTGATGGTGCAAATCCAGTTTCAGTCCGTTCTTGGACGTGTATAATCCTTTGAAATTCTGTATACAATCCTTGTACTTACTTCAAATGAATCTACAATTTGTTTAGTAGTTAAAGCAAAATTATAACTTTTATTTATTTGCTCGTAATTTTTAGCAGTTAAGAAATAGCTTGCACTATTGAAATTTATTATAATCACGTGTGGTAAGTGTTCAATATTGAACCATGGTTAAAACTTCTAACTAAAATGTTTGATAGGTAGATAAAAGAAAAATGATAGGTCAAGTTTTTAAAGTATTTGTCTGGTATTTTTACATCAAAAATTTTATAAAACATACAAAATATGAAATATGTAATCAAGTTTCTTTAAATAAAATGCATGCACACGTGTGCTGGGTTATGTAAGCACTTGTAAAATTATATTATACAAAACCCTTTTGTTTTAAAAATAAGCATGGGGCAATAGGACAACAATTACAGCAAAACAACAACAACAACAAAGTCTCGTTGGCAGTGAAGACTCTGCACAATTGAAGATTGAGCTTCCTTTCGGTTTTCACTCAACCCTGTCATCTGTGTGTAACTCTGTCATCCAGATACGTGCGATCACTTCTTTGCCGTTGTTTGCCGGAATGGCGTCCTCTTGTATTGTTTCCGTAGCAGTATAAAATTTTACAGATGCCAGGTTGCTAACCTTGGGCGCTCAAACCCTCCTCCTTTATCCAGGCTTGAGACTGGCTAGATTGAATCATTTCTGGTCCAAACTAGGCGCAGTTAAAGTAATAATTGAAATTATTGTTGCTTAGTTATTTTGTGTTATTAACTTAATTTGTATATAATCTTGTATTGCAATTATTACCATTTAGCCAACAATTTCAAAACATTTAAATATTTATAATTATAAAAACTTAAAAAACAATTAACTTCAAGTATTGATAGCCCATATTATTTTAGCATAATTACTTTGCTGAAAACAATATACCTCTTGAGTTAAAACTAAAAAATGAAAAGTAAGTTTTTATTGACAAGTCCCATTTTAGACCCTGTATGCTATACGTATGTATACCTTAAGATACTTTTTAATTATTCTGGGTGTTTGCTCGCGGAAGCCCAGTTATACCGTTGGGCATTCGATCCCTGCTGTTATTAGTCCACATACTTATAGACACCTTGTCCAGGATGTGTGCATCGCCATCAATGGAAATTAAGACTTTATAAGCATTACTCAAATCCTTTAATTAACTATAACATGTTTTACAATTTAAATGACTTCTTTGTGATTTCTAATTTATTTTGGTATTCAAATGATCAGTATTCGCATATAGATGAACAATCATTTCAACCGCATTCATTGCTTCTCTATACAATTACAAGATATTGCATATTTTAACACGACATAAACGAATTAGTTTTAGTACAAAAAAATTTAAACAAGCTGGCCATGTTCTTTCTAACGTGTCACCCAGAAGTATCTTTGTGGACAATTTTAACGTCTTCAAATGCCAACGTTTCAAATGAGTTATTATTATTATTACTATTATTAATGATCGATATTTGTTTTGATTTTATTTCAAGTATTCCACTTTGGCATCTCACTCGAATGCAGAAATGGAAGCAGAATCATTTAGGTACGTCGTTGTAATTTTGTTGTTCATTGTGGATGAATGTTATCTAGTAATGTTTCATATTATACATTGTCCTAATTTATGCGATTCCTGGCCAAGCCAAACGTGGACTTGTATTTGGTGGGGAATCGAACCCAGGTTCGCATTACCGCTAGACCAGCCCATCTCATTGTCAATTTTTCCCTCAATTTTATTTTCCAGCCCTTCCCAATTGCGTTTGTGGCATCGCCCTGCTCGATTCTCCCTTGGCGCTTCTGAGTCACAGCGCCAATCATTTGTTGTACGTCAGTCGACACGAGTTGACACATTTGGAAAATGGCAGCAACTGTTCTACCGATCGTCAAATTATTTATCCCAAGCCGGGCGACCATATTCCCTGTTTGATTAACATTTACAAACACGTACGCTTCCCTTTATGTCGGTTTTTTTCTCTCCAATGTTTGTGCTACCTTGAATGTTTTACAGGCATCATTTTAGTGAAACCGAACGTGGGCCGGCATTTTAGTAGGCCGGTGGTGGGATTCGAACCCCCATGCCCACCGAGGTCCAAATTTGTTTTGTGAGCCTTACGTTTAGTGACAGTGATGTCATTTGAATCTATACTTGCCCAAGTTCGAGTTCTTCTGGATGCTAATGATCATGAGGATTTGAGAGATGCTTATAAATTCTCAATCCCCAATGATGGTAATATTCCTGAATGTTTATCTTCCATGTGGTGCATCCTGGACTAGGTGTTCATCTGGATTTAGATCGATAACAGCAAGGACCGACTGCGCAGAGGTATAACTGGGCTTTCACTGTATTCCCATTTAATGAATGGGTGCTAGCATATATCCAAGATACTTAAAATGTATTTCAAGGTATCTATTTACCATATATAACCGGTTAGGCTTGTTGATCTGTCAACTGATATCAAACCTCGATTATCCCGAAGATGGTCGCCTCGTCAATTGCTGTGAACACTGACGTCGTTGTAAGGAAGCGGTCTTCTAGTCCTTTCCCGAGTTCAATTCACATCCGACAACCGTTTTATATAGGTATTTCGGATGCTGTACGAACTTAGAACGAATGAAGAGGTGGCTCTGCTGCCAACTTTTCACCCAGGTATAGTATTACAGCTCTGAACTCGGGTATTATTTACTTACTGACACTCACTGCTAATGTGTCCACTTGCTGTAAAATATATCTCGTGAATTATTCATGTAGTAACAAGCAGAATAAGATAATGAAGGTTGTATTACTTGAATACTTTGACTACAATATATGTATGTATGTGTAATCTTTGCATAAATAGTATTCGCTTTGTACATTTGAATCTTAAACTACTCCTCTGTTGGTGTTCATTTATTTATTATGTGTTGAGGAATCCACAACTTCATTGTTGCTTGAAAGCTTGGGCCTTGTAATAATTCTTAGAGTGTATCACCTACAGATTATCTTCTAACAAGTACATCTGATAGTGATCTACTAAAAGTCCTAGAACTTAACCGCCTTGAGGATGTGAGTCAATTGTTTTTTAAATAACGATTATATTTGTTAGGTTGTATTTTGCTATAGAGGAGTCAATGTACAGAAGTGAGCGTTCAAGTTTCATAAATTTATCTCCTTAATGTATATATTATTTATTGCAGCCAAAAAGGCGAATAAATAAAATTTCAGCCATTGAGAGTTAATTAATATGGGAGTGGAAAATACTACGAATGTGTGACCGAAAACATTAATTAATAGATAATTGGTTGACACACAGTACATTGATCAATAGTCGTATCATACTTGCTAGATATTGATTTTTTGAAGGGATTAACAATACGAAATGAGTGGAATTCGATCTCATCTTATACTTTGTATAGCAATAAAAAAATTTTTTATTTTTAGTCAACAAGTGACATAACATTTTTTAATAATTAACCAATTAACACATAACGCTTCAATGATTGGTTAAAAAGTTGCTTAACAATTTACCAAAATGATTGACCAATAATATTGAGTCATACTTTTTTAGTTAATCTTCTGTTTAAATGTTTTTTCCACCTGGATTTGGACTACAATTTTTGTTGTGAATGTGTGTTGCAACCTTTAGTTTATTAAATTTGGAGAAACAAGCATCAAAGTTACATTTTTGCTACTGATAAACATATATTTATTTAACCATGGATTCTTATTTAATTGCTGGGTTATTTCTCGAAAAATGGTTTGAACATCCTCCGGTAATAAGTATGTGTCGGTGGATAAGCATAAACTTACGATTATTTAGTTTCAAGTTTCATATTCTAGCCACGTTTACCACTTTGAATTTTACGAAGATTTATAAATTGATGCCATGATGGAAATACATTTATAGTATTGAAGTAATTATTAAATCATTGTTGAAATGCTAATAGTAACACATTATTGTGCTCTGTTTTCCAGCTTCGATTTTCCTACTTTCCCCAGTGCGATACCTACTTACAAAAAGCACAAAATGGTCCTCTTTCGTTTGAGTGTCCGCTTTGTTTATTGGATTTGCCAACCCGATGGTCTTTGACGGAACACGCGTTTGTCGAACACTGGGTAAGTCACACGCCGTTATTGATTGATTGATTGATTTGTCTAGCATTGTAGATTCCTACAATGATACTGAGGATTTGATTAATGTTTATAAAGTCTCAATTTCCAATGATAATGATATCCTTGATTGTTACTCGTCTACGTGGTACCAACAAGCAGCATCTAGACTAATAACACCAGGGACCGAGTACATAATGGTATAACTGGGCATCCGCTTTAGTGGATGAGTGCAAGTATACACTCAGGGTACTTAAAAGGTGGCTTAAATATTTCGAGAAACACTTTTTAAATAAGTGAGTATTTGATAGAGCTTTAACAAGTACGCTGACCTTGTATGATAATTTGATTCAATACTCGTTAATTGAAGATTCTTAGTTTATTCAGTCACATTACCATTTCAATTCAATTATACAAACTGTAGCATTTAAACCTGAAAGTGAACATAACCGACGAATGGCAAAAATGTGATCGTTTATTTGCGAGGTTTTTTGGTTGGTTTACGGCATCCTTGTGACGTCGGCCACTGTTCGCATAGAGTTATATCCCTTAGTCCAGTAGCTACATATGGTATACATATATCTTAAGACACCTTTTAAGTATTCTAGGTATATGTTTGCACATACTCATTGAAGCCCTGTTGTTATTATTAGTCTAGGGTGCACCACATAGTTGATGAACAGTCACCACTACTAAAGTCCTCATGATCATTAGCATTCCTTGAAAACAGCGGTACAGCGCTCGAATTCGGACCTTGGTGGACATCGGGGTTCGAATCCCATCGCCGGCCCACTAAAATGCGGGCCCACGCGTTCGGCTTCGCTAAACAATGTTTACTGCTGAATGATGTGTTTCTTGTCAAACATAAAATAAATAAAATATTATCTACTTATCAATTAAACCGCAGGCTTCATTGTGTTTCGTATGTTGCGAATTCGTCCTTGACAACAACGAATCCAATCGTCATTCTAGACATCCACAAGCTCCAGTCACTTCTACTTCGTCATGTCCGTCGACCATCGTTATTGACGACGATGATGATTCTGATGATGCCGGCGGCGGCGGTGATGTTAATGGTGCTGCCAGCACAACGACTCAAGACGTTTCGGCCTATCATTGTGCGGACAAACCAACGATTTGGGATCATATTTATCAGTGCATGTTGAATCGCGAAGCAAAACTTGTGAAACTGTCCAACTCGGTATCGACATCGGTACCAATATTGAGTCCAAAAGTGACACAAGGCATCTCAACTACGACGTCGTCCATTACCACGGCAAGTGACGAGTCGAACAATGTGCTGTTGGTGTGCGAACTAAGTGATGATGGCGGCGGTGGTGGCAGTGCGGAAGCGGTGGAGGAAGACGAAGGACGATTGGAAAAACAGGCAACAGTTACGACCAATGCGAAGAGTGTTCAAATGTCTGATTTTTATCATTCGAACAAAAGAAAGCGAGGTAAGTGGCAACACATTGAGCTTTTCACAAATGTCTTCTTTATGGGGATTGCAAGTTAAAAATTGTATTTGGCAGGGAGGAACGAGGCAGCTTAATGCTAGTGATGGAAAAGACATTTTGTCGGGGAAGGGGGAGCTAATTTTGATTTGGGCTGTGCCAAGTGTAAGCAGTCGTGAACCAAACGATACTCAGGTGTTCAGGTCATTTATATATTGACAAGAAGGTAACAACAGTTGTTGATGGTACTCTGAGTATTTCCACCAAGCAGCCACATGTAGGGACAGTATTGCCATTGTGAAATGAGACGAATGTTGACAATTTCACATTAAATAGTACCCGCGACATCCAAAATCGAAAAAGGTGTAAAATGATTAACTTGATTTATAAGAACAATTATTAACTGAAAAATGTCTTAATAACGTTAATGTCCGGGCTATTAGGTGGCAATTGATTTTAGTCCCTCTACTGTCTAAATGTAAATATAAAGCAAATAAAGTGAACTTAGATAAATATAACGTTACCTCTTTGGACGTATGACATGGAGCATTGTCCTGATAAACAGTAGTAATCCCCGTGTAAGTGCGTTGTATTTTATCATGAAAAACATCCTTCATAACTGAAACCCATTTTTTCATTATTTAAGGTACCAAATATAATTTCCCATGTGATAGGCAAACACATTACTTGTCGAGTGTGGGCTTTTTTTCTGACAACCGGAAGTAAATGTTTTTGAAATTTCGATCCGCCCATAACAAAGGTGATGTTCACTCCATAGTTTACAAAAGGTTAATCTACCATCCTTTTGTTTTTTGGTAATAAATGGCCTAACCTTCGGTGATTGTAGAGTTAAACCAGATTCAATTGCTCTGTTTCTTATTGTGGAATAAGTAAAATTGGTTAAACTATTACTTTTAGTTTCTGAAATAGGTTTATTATAATTTTTTAAACTCTATAACAATTTTCTAATCATCTGTAGTAGTTGTTACACGTTTTCTTCCAACGTTGTTATAATTTCGTGGTTTTTGACAATTAAAAGTAATTTGATAGTTTGTTGCACGATGATTAATTCTGTATAAATTCGCCAATTTTTTGGATGATGATCCTTCGTTGTTTAATTCTCTATTAATACCGGTGTTTATTGTCAGTACAATGAAAACCATTTTTTATCACTATTGTCCATTTTACAAAAGATGCAAACAGGAAGCAAAATTAGCGGAATCTGACGATTGAACGAAAATAATAAATAATTCGATTAGTTTTGAAATTTTTATTTAAGCATTTTTAAAAGTTATTTATATCATTTTTATCTATATAGATTGAAATAATCACCTGTTTATTTTGATAATTATTATGACGTCACAATTAGGTCAGATTTGAATGTGCGTTTTAAGAATTAGTTATTGTTTATTTTTAATGCTAATGATCCTGAGGATTTGAGTAATGCTTATAAAGTCTCAATTTCCAATGATGGTGATATTCCTGACTGTTAGTCTTCCACTTGGTGCATCCTGGACTAGGTGCCCCTAGGCATCTAGACTAATAACAGCAGGGTCCGAGTGCACAGCGGTATAACTGGGCTTCCGCTACGGCGGGTGGGTGCGAACATACACCCAAGATACTTAAAAGGTATCTAAAGGTATACATATATCATATGTAGCCCTTGGGCTAAGGGAGATAACCCTGAAAAAAAATCAGGCAGTCTCGTCAATCTTTGCGAACAGTGGCGATGTCACAAGGTTACAGTCTACAAGCCAAGAAACTTTGTTATTCTTCCACGTTAGTGTTACGCTTACCAAGCCATCGAAATCGATCGTTTGCTATGTCATATAAATATGGGAAATAATGAAGAGGTGACCACGTCACCAAACCAAAATGGATAGTTATAATGATATCTACCAATCAGTTATTGTTATTATTATGATTACAAAACCTAACAAGATAACAGTAGCAACAAACAAACATGGTGTAGAATAATTGATCCCATGTGTTCGACCTTTTTGCCATCATTTTTGTTTGACCCCATGAGACTTTTATTTAAATTATATCTTTCCTACTGTGCTTGGGTGGATTAGCGTTCAATTGTTATGCCTTTGTTGGGCGGATTAGTGTTCAACTGAGCTACTTATTGTCTGAATACGTCAACTTGCTAGCCCATTAGACCCAGGGTGCAAGCACGCACACAAAGTTTAGACCAGAATCAAATATTCCAAATTGCACATAACATATATGTATAGGAGTGGGCTTGTTATCCATTCCACTGGCTGTCCGTCACAGACTCGGACTTCATCAGGTAAATGATAAAACCAACCAAGTTCAAAAGAATTAAAAAAAATTTTATTGGTCAATCTTCGTGAGCAAGTGTGAGTCACGTTGGTGCATTCTTCTATGAAAAAGGGATTGTTTAACCTTGAAAATGTATATAAGGTGGAAAAATCAATATTTACATAGCACTATACGATTTGTATGCGTCATCGTGCAAATTTGGTCACACTTTTTTGAAACTTTTCCATCCCCAACTTACGAGTAATCACACACTCACAACAGGTTATTTAACTCTTATTGGCTCCTTTTTTTGCAACGTTTTCCCTTGGTTGGTTTTATCATCTACCCTTCATCATAATTCGTCCGATGAGTCACTTATCGATTGTGATTTAGTGTCGTCCTAACACTTCCCTTTTCTTGAAGGCGATGTTGATCGTATTTTTTCCTTCTAGGGTTTGCTTCGATAAATGTAGACAGGCATCGCTTTCGTGTTGATTTGCGCAGCCTTGAGCTTGTCGTATGCAATTTGTTCGGTTTTTCATCGGCTTTCTCACTGTCAACCAAGCTGTCGAAAAATATTGCACTGTCTTTATACCTTCTAGTATAATCCAGACGTACGTGGTTCGCATGTCTTCTCCATAGTTGATTGTTAACTTTTATGTCGTACACCACGCGTCCAACTTTTCTACCTATAATTCCAGATCGCCATCTTTTGTGTAATGGGTCCCACACGAATACATTCATGCTGTTAAACAGTTTCTGTTTGTGTGAGTTTCCTTCCGGTGTCGGTTGAAAAGTTTTGGTTTTTGTACAAAAATACCACCGTATTTTGAACGAATATTGTTGATAATAGTTTCTGAATGTTTTTCGTTTTTTTGAACAGTTCCGATTTTGTTGATTTGACACAGTTCTCTTATTGACAAATTTTCAACATCAAATTTTGTTATTAAATCGATGCCAAATAGATCTAAATCTTGTTCACGGATCACATGTAGTTTATGGTTGATTGGTTTATCGGCAAACGACAATGAACAACGTGTTACACCCATGAAGGTGATTCTTTCTCCTGACGCGTCGGAGATTGATCCATGTTCTCCTTCAAATTAAGGAAATATCTGATGCAGTGTCCAACTGCATTTTTATTAGAGTTCCATTTACTACATTACTGAAATACTTTCTGTTATGGATTGATTTCACTTTATGTGATGGGACTGTGTGAATCGTGTAATTGCGTTGATGTGGCTTTTGAATTTGTTTGTTCTTTCTGTTGGAACCATGTCTGCAGTAGCCTTCTTTATGACCAATTTTATCACAAATATTACACCTGTGTTTGGTATATCTGCAGAACTTGACATAGTGCCATTGACCACATTGTCACCACGCTGTAGGTGGTTTGACTGGTACTTTAGTTACCTTGTGTTTGGTGACTTTCGCTGTTGATGCTAGGTTGAACTCTTCGATAAGTTTTGAGTCCTGTTTCAAATTGAACAATCGTTGACATTCTTCTGTTAACGCTTGCAGCGTTAGTTTTGGATCGGCTTCCAGTTTTGATAATAGTCGGGTGCAAATATTAGTATCATATTGCGACTGCAACCCGGAAATGAATATCAGACATTTAAACTGATCAACTGACATTTGATTTAGTTTAAACCGCTCACATTCTTTATTAACTAGCCCGGCGAAAGTGACGAAATCGTTTGATTCAATTTTTCTTAATTGAAGACAACGATGACGTATACTGAACACTGACGATTGATCTCCGAATATTTTTGATAAGCATTTGATTGTCTCATCAAATGACAAGTCTGTGGATGTTTTGGGAAGAATGTAATGAATAAACTTGTCATGTTCATCTGTGCCCAGTTATCTTAACAGGGTTCTGCTCTTCCATTGACAATCCTTATCTCTGAAATCGTTGCCGAATATATTGTCGAAAAGTTTGAACCACGCTTCAAATGTTGAGCCATTTACCGGATCAAAATTGAATTCAGCAATAGCGTTGATGAGGCTATCTATGATTTGATTGTGCGAAGTTACGTTCTCTAAACACGAAGAAAACGCAAATTTTGACGTCATTGTTTCCATCAAACGTAGTTGAACTGCCTCAAATTGGATTTGCTGTTGTTGAAGAATAAGTTTTAATTCTTCTGCAGAAATTGACATGTTTGATGATCTGAATGGGTATGTGTGGGTACGTTTCCCATCACCAATTTGTTCTGCCTGGGTTTTGGGCGGATTAGCGTTCAACTGAGCTACTTATTGTCTGAATACTTTGACTTGCTAACCCATTTTAAAACTGTTTTTGGCTGATCTTTCGGGTGGCGGTAAACGTAGAAGTTAACCAATTAAATTCCTTTGTCTAATCGAAGATTGAACTTTCTTTCGGCTTTCATCCATCTGGGTCGATGTTTTGCAGCACAATGTAGATTTTTTACCGAGACCAGGTTGCTAGCCTTGTGCGCTCAAACCCTCATCATTTATCCAAACTTGGGACTGACTAGATTGTTATCCTCTAATCTGACCACCCCCCTATTGTAACATTATTTTCAGTTTCAATTGAAGCTGATTATGTAATCCCGACAAAACCAAATACAACACATTTATCGGATGCTACCATTTGTAAAACATCGTACGTTCGATTGATGAATTCGTCCGACTTGCCGCTTCGCAAACGTCGAATTATATTCAATGACAATTTGAACAGAGAAGACGTTGGCAGTAGCAGTAGCAGCAACACTGTTACCAACACCAATAACAGGAACAACAGCGACAAGATTCATAATAAGCGTGTTGATGATATTGATGATACTGATGACGACGCCGCCACAATTCCCAACATTGATCCCGACTATCAGAAGACGACTGTAGGCAAAAGTAGGTCCAAAATGAAGTTGACTCAAAGCAGTCGAAATTTGGGCGGTGTGAGTGATGGCAGTCATGTGGAC
>JAKXYG010001512.1:0-167500 GCA_025895645.1 Cardicola forsteri | reverse complement strand
GGATACGTTCATCGTAGAAATCCTATTGCAATCTCATGTATTGTAACCCTGGCTCGTCCAAATACCGATTGGAAGAAGAGGAAAGGTGGTCACAAAACGTACTTGGACGGATGCTGTTGGGGACGATCTTAACACAATCTTGGCCGGCACTTTATCTTGGAAACAATGGCTAGGTCGGTTGGACCGACTTATCCCTACACGCCTCGGAAAACTGTGAACAATGGCAAGGGATTGTTTGAGATGATATGTGAACGTGGAATTAGTGAAGATGTGGCTTTGCCTCGCTGACTTTTGTTGTTCCATAGGTGCGATCTTCAACACCGGCATCAAGTTAGGGCCTATGTTCGGTTTCGCTAAAAGGTCCACTGACATTCAAAGTACTAAAAATTAAAAAATATATCAGCTTTAAGAAAAATGTGCGGTTGTAGTAATGTATAGAAATGGTAATTTAATTGTGATAATAGGGTTAATTATTATAAAAATTATGTAACTTATTATCCACGTTAATATAGAAGTAGCTTTTTAAATATGCCATTTTGGCCGACTCAGTCTTTTTAAATAAATATTTGTAAGTATATATAAATGAACTATTAAGTAATAGACATTATTTTTAATTCTCAATATATATTTTTACGAAAAAACAATTGAACATAACAAATGAATTCAGATTTAATACTTTTGTAATTTTTTGCGTTAATTTTTGAAATAGCTGTATACATATACATATATATATATATATATATACAGCTCTCAACAATTACCGCAAAAAAGTGATTATTTAATTAACACCTCTTTAGCAACATCATTTCGATTATAAAATATACAATACTATATAATAATCGAAAAAAACTATAGTTATATATACATATATATTGTATGTAATAAAAACTTGTATAAAATATTAACTGGTGCAAAATCGAAAAGGAGTAAAATGATTAACTTGATTTATAAGAACAACTATTAACAAAAATATGGATTACATGCAATTTTTTTCGTTACCAATGTTCAAAAAATTTAATAATCAATTTCAGTATGCAAAAAATGGACTCAGTCATTAAAGAAAAGATCAACATTTGCTATTTATAACTTGCAAGTATGGTCTTGAAAACCTAGTTGCTAACATAGTTTTTGAATAGCAGTGCATAATTGAACTAGTTTTTAACACGATACTATAAAAATACTAAACATTACATTTTATTTTAGTTATAATATTGCACTACTTATAAGTATGAAGTTGAATTGTAAATTATACAAAATTTAATTTTTTATCCATATTTTGAGACAAAAGTTGCTTTTGAAATAAAAACATTTTTTTAGAAGGAAGATGAAGTTATAATGTATTAATTATATTTTTTATAAAATTAAAATACAAATACAATTATATAATAATTCCGGGGATTTGAGTAATGGTCTCAATTTCCAATAATGATAATATTCCTGACTGTTATCTCCACGTGACATATCCTGGACTTGGTGTTTTCAAGCACCTGGATTAACACACAAAAGATTAAGTGCACAGTGGTATAACTAGGTTTCCACTTTGGTGGATACATGCACCTATACACTAATGGTACTTAAAATGCTTTTTGAGGTATTGAGTTAAGGATGATTACCCTGACAAAAATTTAGGCGGCTTTGTCAATTTTTATGAACAGTAACGCTTTCATGGGAATACTATTTACTAGCCAGAAAATGGTGTTATTGTCCTACCTTTGTTGTGCTTATTGAATTGTTGGAGTTCATCGTTTAATATGCTCTACAAAAATAGAAATAATTTGGTAGTTACTACGTTGGATAGATAAAATGGTAAAAAATGAAAACAAGGCGGAAGACTACTCATACTGTTAGTCTAGATACTTAAATGCACTTATTTTCAGGATACACTTGCCTGAGTCTGTTTAGCGCTACAAGGCTCTACTCAAACCTAGATTCGCACCACCAGCTTCTCAACAATGTTCACTGCTGTAAAATCTTTCCCGTACAACTTTTAAAGTAGACGAAAATGGAAGATTATTAGTATTTTTTTCCGAACTTTATTAACAAACCTTTTTAGAATCATTTCCGATCTCAGTACGATTATTGTCTACTTTCGATAATTTATGCCAACAGTGAAGAAGCTATACAGTTTTTCTAATTGGTTCAAGTAAAGCATATCTATTATTCATTCATTCATTCATTTTGGTTGGTGACGTGGTCACCTCTTCATTATTTCCCATGTTTATACGACATGTAGAACGATCGATTTCGATGGCTTGACAAGCGTAGACAAACGTGGAAGAATAACAAAGTTTGTTGGCTGGTAGACGGCATCCTTGTAACGTCGCCACTGTTCGCAAAGATTGACGAGGCCGCCTGATTTTTTGTCAGGGTTATCTCCCTTAGCCCAAGGGCTACATATAATATACATATACATTTAAATACCTTTTAAGTATCCTGGGTGTATGTCCACACCCACCCGCCGCAGCGGAAGCCCAGTTATACCGCTGTGCACTCGGACCCTGTTGTTATTAGTCTAGATGCCTAGGGGCACCTAGTCCAGGATTCACCACGTGGAGGACTAACAGTCAGAAATATCACCATCATTGGAAATTGAGACTTTATAAGCATTACTCAAATCCTCAGGATTATTAGCATCCCATCTATTATTCAGTGAGTTACAAATTCAAATACTTCTTATCATTAGCATATTACAAAAATCTTTCGCTTTAAAAAAAGCAATAAGATGACAGTAAATAACAACATTCTGCCAACCGTTTTGTTTAATCCCCCCTCCCATGAAACATTCAGTTCAATGGATTAGATCAATTGCCGTTGTCTACGCTCAACTTTTCTTTTGCCATTTTTTCAATCGATTATTGCAAAACCGGTCTTACTAATTTTTCAATGTCGAATTTGACCAAGTAATTTTCTTCGTCTAATTGTAATTTTAAATAATAATGTATTATTAAATAACTAAAAATTGCTGTAATACTGTTTGTATTTTTAAACAAAACACAATTATTATTAAAAAAAATATTTGTTTTTACTCCAAAGCAAAATTGAATTTTACAACAGCAATGAATATTACCTAAATTATTAAAAATGTATCGGTTTTATTATCTATTTTTATACATGATATTGGTATGAAATATTAATTTTTATTAAATATTTCACAAATACCTTAATTAAACAAAACATTCAGATTAAATTAAACAAACATATGTACATGTAACGAAATTAAATATCTTGGTGTGAACATAAATAGCATACTTACCTGGTGTGATCATGCAGAGCATATATTTTTGAAAACCAAATCCTTATGCTACTACATAAGAAGATTAAAAAAACTAAATATTGACAATTATATTATTAAATTGTTCGTTACATCATGTTTTTATCCTTTAATTTTATATTACTCACCTGTAATTTTTCCTGGTTTATTAAAACAGGATTATGTTGTTTTAAAAAGATGCATATCATTGGTATCAAAATCTGTAAGAATCAAATATTCTATCTTATTAAATGATATTATTAATAAACATTTTAAATCCTGTATGCAATTAGCATCAATGATTCAAAGTAATAACAATCACCTACAGCTTTAAATATTTCTAAAGCTTCTGGAAAAACAGAAGAACATACCTGCACATGAAAGCCAAAACTAATCAATACAGAAATTTATCCAGAATCAAACAAAATTGAACTACTAACAAACCTATCAAAGTAGGAATCATTCCACCCACGCATTTATTTGAACTAATTTGGACATCTTACAGTGTGCCTCCTTATAATGACTCATTCAATGTATAGTAATTTTGATTTTTTTCAAATCATATGTTTACTGTATTGACTATATATATTCATTAACATATAACATTCTATTTCATTTTGATCCCATTATTTGTACTACTACTTTTTTTAATTTTTTGATCTTATTATTTTTTATATTGATGGTAAAAATGCATTTTACGCTGAATGTATCTCTGGTGAGATATTAAAGCTTAATAATAATAATAATAGTAATGATAATAATAATAATAATAATAATAATAGTAATAATAATAATAATAATAATAATAATAATAGTAATAAAAATAATAATAACAATAATAATAATAATAATAACAATAATAATAATAATAGTAATGATAATAATAATAATAATAATAATAGTAATAATAATAATAATAATAACAATAATAGTAATGATAATAATAATAATAATAGTAATAATAATAGTAATAATAATAATAATATTAATAATAATAGTAATGATAATAATAATAATAGTAATAATAATAATATTAATAATAGTAATAATAATAATAATAATAATAACAATAATAATAATAATAATAGTAATGATAATAATAATAATAGTAATAATAATAATAATAATAATAATAATAATAATAATAGTAATAATAATAATAATAATAATAATAGTAATAATAATAATAATAATAATAGTAATAATAGTAATAATAATAATAATAATAATATTAATAATAATAATAATAATAATAACAATAATAATAATAATAATAGTGCTTAAGGAAAGTTCTAGTACTACTAAGATGTGCTTCATATAATTAAATAGTGTTACAAAAGCAAATAAATTATACTGCATTGATTTTGACAACAGCACGTTCATCTACTGTATAACTATGTTTTATCGCATTCATTTTCAAACGTTTGCGTTTTTTTATTAGGGTGAGTTTACTTGTTTTATATAAATACGTTTTTGTATACAATTCCCGCTTAATAATACTGCGTTAATGCACAACATTTAATATTCATTGTGGTTGGTTACATAGTCACCTCTTCATTATGTCTTTATTTGTATGGCACATTAAACGATCAATTTTGATGAATTGATAAGCGTAATAATTGTAGAAGAATAACAAAGTTTTTTAACGGTATCCTTGTGATATCGCGACTGTTTGCAAAGATTGACAAGGCCGCCTGATTTTTTGTCAGGGTTATCTTCCTTAACCTTAGGGCTATATATGGTATATTTTAAGATACCTTTTAAGTACTTCTGTCAAACAACTGCAAATAAGTGACAGTACTGTCTAGATAATAAAGTTAAGTGAAAGCCAGAAGGAAATTCAATCAATAGACAAAGAAAATTACTTGGTCAAATTCTACGTTTACCTTTCGAATAATCTGGAAAACGTGTCTTGGCGTGAACAACTGATGATGGAAAAAGACCATAGAAAACTTGGCTAAGAATTATTCAAGAAGATTTAAATGAAATGAATGTCTCATGGGGGATCAAACAAAAATGTTGAATAAATATTTGAACGTGTGGAATCATTTAGTTGCCCCATGCTTTTTTGAAGCATATAGGTTTTTGCAATAATTACATATATGTTATTTGTAAATAACTCCGCCTAGTTTGGACCAGAAATGATTTAATCTAGCCAGTCTCAAACCTGGATAAAGGAGGAGAGTTTGAACGCAATCTAGCCTAGTGTAAAAAATGTATACTATTACGGAAACAATCAAGAGGACGCCATTCTGGCAAACAACGGTAAAGAAATGATCGCATGTATCTGGATGACAGAGCTGCACAGATGACAGGGTTGAGTGAAAGCCGAAAGGAAGCTCAATCTTCGATTTGCGGAATTTTTAATGCCAACGAGACTTTGTTGTTGTTGTTTTGCTGTAATTGTTGTCTTATTGTCCCATGCTTATTTTCAAAGCAAAAGGGTTTTTTATAATACAATAATAATATTTGTAAATTATTAAATGAGAAACATTTTTAAGATATAAGGCAATTAAAAATATAAATGCAATAAATAATATTATTTTTAATTCATAAATCACAATACTGTTATAATGCTCACGTATATATATATACATTAATGATTACTCCAATCGTATATAAAGTTGATATGCTGGCTCTCTCTATATAAGTGCAAATAAACAATATACGTAATTGATCTAATTTTGTGCAGCACAGTAAGTACAATTTTGAGTAATACAATGTTGTGCATTTTATAAATGTACAAACTTCCAAAAATACAAATTTTAAAATTTATTTGAACGAAGTTGTAGCATAAAATTTCTATTAAACCAATCTGTTTTAAATTTGGTACAACAACCGATTTCAATATTAAGTGTTTATATGGTGTATTGCTTGTTGCTTTTTTAAGCGTAGATCGTAATTTTCACAATTAACACTCCTACTTTTTTTACACAATTGTAACATATTGTTTCAATTATTATTACTTTTCCTTAAAAAATAATCTATTATGATTCATTTATGCAATGTTATTTTATTATAAATTTTAGTTTATTAATTTAACGTTTTCAATACATTCAAAGATGAAATACTTGGGTAAGTGCTACATTGTTTTAATAATAATTATTTTGAAACACAGAAATGTTTTTACATAGATCAATTTTATTACTGAAAACCAGTAGTTTTAAGTAACTAAAATTAGTAGTTTCATGAAAAAACATATTAATTTGATTGGTAGATTTTTATTCAAGAGACCAGAGAACTACATCGCATTGTGGTCAGTAAATGCGGGTCCTCATAGGGTTTGAATGAAAGTCTATTTAGACGTTACAAGGACTAAATTAAAACTACAAAAATATTAACAAACTTCAAATAATTGGTAATAGAATTAGTAAAAAATTATATAACTTTATGATTTTTAACGATTATCTGGTATGTAAAACTCCTTTTATAAAACTAACATTAACCCCACTTTGAACAATAAAACAGAACATCTAAAAGTACATTATTTATTATTATTATTATTATTTATGGTTATTGGCTTAGATACTTCAGTAGAAGTAGCTTTTAGCACACAAAATATATGTACAATTATAAAAATACAATACAATTAGCAGTGTGTAACGTCAGTCCAAAAATAAATAAATAAAGTAAGGTTAAATTACATAGGCTAAAAAAGAAAAAAACTCAAAATCAACGTATATTTAAAAGTCATGTTCAATATGATATGTGTAGAGAGGCATGTTATTATTTAGGGGACACTATGGTTAATAGTGTGCAAATATGTCAGTATACATAAAATGCGAATGAGTGAGCATGGCTAATAAAAAATACCCTGGATAAAGGATAATAAATGGTTACAAATTAAAATGGGCAGATTACAAACAACGGTAATTGGTCAGACCAAAAAATAATAATAATAATAATTATTATTATTAGTAATATTGTTATTACTATTGTTATTATTATTATCATTATTACTATTATTCTTATAATTGTTATTGTTATTATTTTTCTTTTTATTATTATTATTATGCATTTTGTAGTTAATAATAGAAAAATTATTTCGTAATTTAAATCATTAATGTACTTTATATTTTCTTTAATATTTATCATTATAATTTTACCCACGTTTTCGTTATAATGGAAATATTAATGGAAATATAATAAATTGTATATTTAATGTTAAATAGAATCTTCACTTGGAATAATCTTAAATCGTATTTCTTTTATACAGTATTTACGTTGTGCACTTTATTCATAATTACTTGCCAACTCCATCCAACTTATACAATGCAAGAAAAAGTTACAGATGTTCAAATATCGGTAGAAACGGTTTACAATATGGTCGCTTATTTGTTGCTAATACTCATAACGCTTATTGTCATAATGATTACTTTTGTTTTGTTGATACGATGTGCATCCAAAAAGAAATTTGACTGTTAACGATGTAGATGTATTGTTAGTCAAATCAAATAGTGTATTTAATTGACCATTAATAATTATGATAAATAATAATAACAATATTTTTGCTGCAAATATATTTTTATTTTAAAAAATATGACTTTTTATAGTCAACAAAGGGAAACAATAAACAATGTTGTTGTTAAAAGTTATTTTTAGTTAATAACAATACTACTGCTACTACTACTAATAGTACACTAAAACCTAAACTTATATATTTTTATTTCCATTAAAATTAATCGATTTTAAAAAAATAATAAGTATTTTTTAATAATATAAACTTAGATTATTTTGTTCTACGAAACATTCATTTCAATTAGATTTTCCCGAATTGTTCTTAGCCAAGATTTCCGTGATCTAACCCTTTTTTTGTCATTTTCAATTGTTCATTTTTAAACCGTTCTTGCAGATCTTTTGGGCAGTAAACGTAGAATTTGACCAAGTAATTTTTTTCGTCTAATTGTAGTGATGTCATGTAGTAAACGGGAGTCAGTTTTTCTCATGATCGCGCCAAATAATGTTTAAAATACTTTTAAGACATCGGTAATGAAAACATTTATCATTTTATCAATTTTGTCTGTTTGCTTCCACGTTTCACTTCCATATATTGCCATAGGAGTGATTATTAATGCGTACAAACAAAGTTTTATTATTATTACTACAAAACCCTTTTGCTTAAAAAAATAAGCATGGGGCAATAAGATAACAATTACAGCAAAAAATTAACATCAAAGTCTCGTAATTCAAAGAGAACATGAGACAACAAAATGTTTTCATGTATTTGAACATTCTGCCAAACGTTTTGCTTGTGCCCATGAAACATTCATTTCAATTAAATCTTCCCGAATAGTTCTTAGCCAAGTTTTCTTTGGTCTGCCAACCTTTCTTTTACCATTTACAATTGTTCATTCCAAAACCGTTCTTGCTGGTCTTTCGGGCGGTAAACGTAGAATTCAACCAAGTAATTTTCTTTGTCTAATTGAAATGATGTCATGGAGTGAACGAGAGTTAGTTCTTTTCATGATCTCATCATTTGAAATGTGATCGCGCCAGGTAATCTTTAAAATACTTCTAAGACACCGGCGATGAAAAACATCCACCATCTTATCAATCTTGTCCGTACGTTTCCACGTTTCACTCCCATATATTGCCGTAGGAATGATTATTGATGCGTACAAACGAAGTTTTGTCTTCAGACGAATAGAAGAAAACGATCATATTGATTTGAGTCTTTGAAAAACTGACATCGCCTTTCCAAGTCTGGCTTTAACATCAATTTCAGTTTTTCCGTCTTTACCAATGATGCTTTCCAGATATGGGGCTAGACAAACCGTTTGACAAAATATTCAAATAAGTGAAAAACGTTTGTCTCATGTTCTGTTTAAATTATGGGATATTGGTGTTATTTTTTTGCTGTAATTGTTATTTTGTTGCCCCATGCTTATTTTTAAAGCAAAAGGGTTTTGTAATAGATAATGATAATAATAATAATAATAACAATAATAATAATAACAATAATAATAATAATAACAATAATAATAATAATAATAATAATAATAATAATAATAATAATAATAATAATAATAATAATAATAATAATAATAATAATAATAATAATAACAATAATAACAATAATAATAATAATAATAGTAACAATATTAATAATAATAATAATAACAATAATAATAATAATAATAATAGTAATAATAATAATAATAATAATAATAATAATAATATAAATAATAATAATAATAATAATAACAATAGTAACAATAATAATAATAATAATAGTAATAATATTAATAATAATAATAATAACAATAATAATAATAATAATAGTAACAATAATAATAATAATAATAATAATAATAATAATAATAATAATAATAATAATAATAATAATAATAATAATAATAATATAAATTTTAAATCAATAAATTTTTATTGACAAAAATATAATGTACCTTTTGGACAATTTAAAATAAATAGTATTCAAGCAATCGTCAGTAGTAGAAGTATTTTCTATTCGTCTTTCAAACGATCGATTTCCAGGTGTTTCCAAACGTGCACTTTTTGGTAGCCAACTTGTTTTCAACTTTTATCTTACTTGCCCTTGTTGCTATGTTGCAATGATATGTTTCCGTACTGCGGAGCAACGGACATTACACACAATACGGCTGTAAACCCGATCAAGCAGCCGGTATCTTACATTTCATTATTAAAAATGTAACTTTTAATGATATTTTTGGTTCCTTGCATTTAAATAATAATAATAATAATAATAATAATAATAATAATAATAATAATAATAATAATAATAATAATAATAATAGTAATACAATAGTAACGAAGTTCCGGCTGTAAACCCGATCAAGTAGCCGGTATCTTACACATTTCACAATTAAAGATGTAGCTTTTAATGATTTTTTTCTGTTCCTTTCATTCAAAAAAACTCTCCAGTATCTGATAATAATAATAATAATAATAATAATAATAATAATACAAAGCTCATTTGCTTTAAAAATAAGCATGAAGCAATAAGACAACAATTACAGCAAAACAACAACAACAACAAAGTCTCGTTGGCATTAAAGATTCTGCAAATTGAAGATTGAGAGTCCATTCGGCTTTCACTAAACCCTATCATTTGTGTAACTTTGTCATCCAGATAAGTGCAATTACTTTTTGCCGTTGTTTACCGGAATGGCATCGTCTTGATTGTTTCCGTAGCAGTATAAATTTTTTACAGATGCCAGGTTGCTAACCTTGCGCGCTCAAACTCTCCTCCTTTATTCAGGCTTGGGACTGGCTAGGTTGAATCATTTCTAATCTAAACTAGGAGGAATTTTTCCATAAACAATTATGCATGCACTAGATACATTTTATCTATAATAAACTAAATAATCAGTTACATTTTGTATATATAAAATTCTAAATAATTTATAGTCGACGTAACATTTAGAACAAATAAAAAGTTTAACAAAATTAATTCAACTATTTTAGAAAGTTGTATACAAATCCCACCACCGGCACACGAAATGCGGGCCCACGTTCGGCTTGACTAAACAATGTCCAGCGCTGAAAGTAGCAAACACAAAATAAAAAATAAAAATAATACAATTTTTAAAATAATGATTGTGAACAAACGATATTTAAGAAATATTTAAATATTGTGTAATCAAGAAAAAGATTAAGATTAATTAATTTCATTTTGGGGACAAGATTTGTACAAACTTTGTTAGCATTATAAAAATATATAATTTTAAAAAGTTATTTGCGTGCTATTTAAGATTAATTTTACGAGTGTCTTGTGTAAATTGTATCTTTTAAAATTATTCGTAATGCATATTTTTTCAAAGTTTATCCTATCATGACTAACATATTAAAAAAATTTTTTTAAACATATAATTAAGTATGGACAGTTATCAAATTATAAACAAAATTATAAATTAATTAAATTGCTTTAAATTTGTCTAAATTTTAAATAAATAATTTACTTTTAAAACACAACACAATGCTTTGAAGTACTTGGAACTTTTTAAAAACAATGTTCTAGTCTAAATTTTTAAATTGTAACGCCATTTTTTTAATAAAGTTTAAAAATATTAAAATATTTTTGTTTATCTATTGTGTAAAATTCTTGACACAGAAATGATTCAATCTAGCCAGTCCCAAGCCTGGATAAAGGAGGAGGGTTTGAGCGAGCAAGGTTAGTAACCTGGCCTCTGTAAAAATGTATACTGCTACGGAAACAATCAAGAGGACGCCTTTCTGGTAAACAACGACAAAAAGTGATCGCACGTATCAGGATGACAGAGTTACACAGATGATAGGATTGAGTGAAAGCCGAAAGGAAGCTCAATCTTTGATGCCAACAAGACTTTGTTGTTGTTGTTGTTTTGTTGTAATTGTTGTCTTATTGTCCCATGCTTATTTCTAGAGCAAAAGAGTTTTGTATAATATATATATCCAAATAAAAATAATAGAACACGTAAACTCTGTCATAAATTTATTTCGTATATTCTCTTTACTCAAGAACATTATATATATATATATATCACATAGTAGAACGTTTATCGCAAAATATTTGAGCAGTATCAAATAAACAAACATTGAGTAGTGGCTTTGCCATTTTCGGACAAAACAATCCTTAATGTAATTATAACCTTCTTGCATTTTTTGAACCTAATGCAAATAAAAACACAAACATAACATACATTGGTGGCAGAGCTACTTCTTCATTAATTCCAAGTTTGAATAGTTTCTCGAATTCCTGTACGAAAATGTTGTCAAATGTAAATTGAAAATAGAGGAATCAATGAAGTTTCTTTGCTGGAAGACCACTTTTTTAACGACGAGATTTTCTTTGGGATTGACATCAGCTGACTGATTTACAAGTCTAGTCGTGGTCACCTCTTCATTATTTCCCATATTTATACGACATGTAGAACAATCAATTTCGATGGCTTGACAAGCGTAGACAAACGTGAAAAAATAACAAGGTTTCTTGGCTGGTAGACGGCATCTTGTGACGCCACTGTTCGCAAAGATTGACAGGAGCCGCCTGATTTTTTGTCAGGGTTATCTCCCTTAGTCAAGAGGCCACATATGATATACGTATACATTTAAATACCTTTTAAAGTATCATGGGTGTATGTTTGCATACCCGCTATGGCGGAAGCGGATTATACCGCTGTGCCTAGGGGCACCACTAGTCCAGGATGCACCACGTGGAGGACTAACAGTCAGGAATATCACCATTATTGAAAATTGAGATTTTATAAGCATTACTCAAATCCTCAAGATAATTAGCATTCCATAGGGGTAAATAAATAGCTTGATATGCCTTTTAAGCATTTTGGGTCAATGCTAGCACTGAAAAGGAATCCAGTAAAAGCCCAGTTATACCGCTGTGCACTCAGTCTCTACTGTTGCCTGTTGGCATCTAGTCTAAGATGTACCACATGGAAGACGAACAGTCAGGAATATCACCGTCATTGGAAATTGAGACTTATAAGCATTACTGAAATCCTCAGGATCATTAGCACTCCATATATATATATATATATATGTATGATGCAATTAAAACTTTGATCTTAACATTAATAACTATATGGTAAATCCTAGTGAAAGGGTTGTCTCACTTGCTAAACCGGTACTAACGTAGCTGCATTTGATGACGCTGAGCATTTTTTTCTTAATACACCGACAGTCAATGTATTTATTTCAGAATCATTTTACTGAAGCAACAAGAATAGTAGTTATACATTAAAATTTCGGTTTCAAAAATTATGCATATCAAAGATTAAAATTCTATTTATATTTTGCTTTAAAATAAGACGACAATTACAGCAAAACAACGACAACAAAGTCTCGTTGGCATTGAAGATTCTGCAAATCGAAGATTGAGCGTCTATTCGGCTTTCACTCAACCCTGTCATTTGTGTAACTTTGTCATCCAGATACGTGCGATCACTTTTTGCCGTTGTTTGCCAGAATGGCGTCGTCTTGATTGTTTCCGTAGCAGTATACATTTTTTACAGAGGCCAGGTTGCTAACCTTGTGCGCTCAAACTCTCCTCCTTTATCCAGGCTTGGGACTGGCTAGATTGAATCATTTCTGATCCAAACTAGGCGGAGTTATTTCTGTATACACATTTAGTTTAAAATCTGAATCTATTAAAGATTTATTTAATTTTAAAGGTATTATAATTTTAAAATAAAAATATATTATTTAGTAAATTTGGCAATTATAATATTATTCCAAATTATAGCAGCATTTCTAATTATTAACATTTTGTTTCAAATGAACGAGTATAACATTTAATAAATTTACCAACTCAATTTACCGGTTGATTGAAAAATATTTTTTAATTGTAATACGTTAGTTAAGTCAATTCCGATTTGGCTTTGTTTGTTTTCGGATCGTTTATCTTACATTAACATAAATTCAAAACTAACTCAATTTATTTTAGTAATAACGGACTACTTGGTTTGGGTTTTATAGTTAACAGACGCTTGCTTAAAAGAGCTTTACATTTTAATAAAGAATACTGACTTCCATTTAGGCTTAATCAATTTATTGAAACTTACTAAAATTTGACACGACTATTAATAGTAAAAACAATATTAGCAATTTGTTACTAATGACATAATATAATATTTTTAGTAAAATTAAGTTATTTAAATAAAATTTTTGTTTTTGTTTTATTGCTGGTGAGGTATTGAGCAGCGAATTAAAGTTTACAAAACATACATTTTCCTGCTAATTAAAACATTTTTTATAAGTTGCGTTTCCTATTAATTATTTAATAAAAGCCTTTTTACGAAATCAGTATTATCAGTACTTAGTTTTAAAATTGGTCTCATACCGGCTATAATGTAATTAATAAAACAAGAGTAACTCAAATATTAATACTTTATTCAAGTTAATATATGTTTAAACTCGAAAAATATAGTATAGTTAATTTATATAAAAAATTGATTAGCGAAATTAATTTATTTTGAATCAGAAACTATTATATTAATGATTATTTGTTTAAATATTTTATTAATAACAATGTTTCTCACAATAAGGTGTTTAGTAACCCATATTGATATCGAAATAATGGGGCTTTTTATGAACCCGCTTGTAAAACATGGTAAGTAGCGCAAATAATATCGTAAATTGTACAATTAACACATCTACAATGCTACATTAACACATTTATTATTTATTTCATAAACACGTATGCATTAAATCACAAACCATTACTTGATTAATAAATCATCAAAAAATGTTTTTTATACTATCACAGTTTAAATGCCCGTTGTATATAAATATACACATGACCAGTACTTTAGCAATTGAAAAAACAGTTTAAAGATTACAGTAAGTGTAAAACGTTTTAATTATTATATATCTCATTATGTTATTAAAATATAAATATATTTTTAAAAATAAATACATTTTTAAAGTGTATTCAACTTTAATAAATAGTTTATATATCTTTTAATATTTTATTAAATTTATCCCAGCCATATCTTATTCATAATTTCAATTACTACTTATTCAATATGTCAATTTTTAGAAGTAAAATTTATTTATTTCATCTATGTATTACGTCATTGTATAATTAAGTAAACGCATAATAGTTTTTCAAACAGGATGATCTGGTAGATAAGATCTGACATTGTTGTTTATTAAATTAAGACAATTAAATAACAATTAAAAAAGCCGCTGGCTCTTAATCGACTGCGTTACAATTGTGTAACACCATGTTTCAATATAAGGAAGTGAAACGTGGAAATGTACGGACAAGATTGATAAGATGGTGGATATTTTTTATCGCCGGTGTTTTAGAAGTATTTTAAAGATTACTTGGTGCGATCACATTTCAACTGATGAGATCATGAAAAGAACTGACTCTCGTTCACTACATGACATCATTACAATTAGAAGAAGAAAATTACTTGGTCAACTTTTACGTTTACCGCCCGAATGACCAGCAAGAACGGTTTTGGAATAAACAATTGTAAATGGTAAAAGAAGGGTTGGCAGACCACAGAAAACTTGGCTAAGAACTATTCGGGAAATGAATGTTTCATGGGATCAAGCAAAACGTTTGGCAGAATGTTCAAATACATGGAAACATTTTGTTGTTGCATGTTCTTTTTGAATTACGAGACTTTGTTGTTGTTGTTGTTATTTTTTGCTGTAATTGTTTCTTATTGCTCCATGCACATTTTTTAAAGCAAAAAGGGTTTTGTAATAATAATAATAATAATAATAATAATAATAAATGTTTCAAATAAAGCAGCTAATCTTAAATTAAGGCAACAATAGTGAGCTATCAACATCCAACTAACATTTATTTATTATTATTATTACAAACCCCTTTTGCTTAAAAAAAAATAAGCATGGGAACGATAAGATAACAATTACAGCAAAAGTAAAGTCTCGTAATTCAAAAACATGGACAACAAAATGTTTCCGTAACATTTTGAACATTCTGCCAAACTGTTTTTTCTTTTATTGCCATGACACATTCATTTCAATTAATCTAAACATAGCAGATTAATAAACCTTTAAACGGCTGTCTTTTAATTTCTATATTGTTAAAAAACTGAAAGATCTCAGTCCACAGTCCACTGTTACAATAATAATTGAATATTAGTTACTGAAATTTTTGTTGTTTGCTTGAAAACAGTTGCATTCTGATACCCAAACATAATATTCTTTAAAACTTGGATAAGCCACCACTTACATATCTTTTGAAAATAGAAATCTTGAGGATGAAAATAATAATGCTGTGTACTTTTCATTGCATACGATTTGGTTAATACATTAGAAAAATATTATCGATTGTGTGAGTAGTTTCATGTTAAAGAAAGTCGAATTACAATTCTGATGTATAGATTAACAACCAACATCAAAATTTTGTTTTTATTTCTAATTTAACCAGATTAAGTGAATAATTTTTATTTTGAAACTAGATCTCAAGTATAATCAATTTAATTTTTAATCACAAAATAAACTGTATTATGAATTATTGTTGTAATAATATCTAAACAATTAGAAATATAATTAACATTTTATTAACGTTCTATTTATATGTGCAAATTAAAAAATATATGTATGCGCTTTTATGATTGTATATATTCATAAAACGAACTGATATTTTTCCTTTTACTTTCTACACAGTTTGGGGCTTAACTATTCTATTGATTACTTCACATCAAGTCAATTCAATGGAGTTTAATGCACTACCACTAGTAACAGGTGTTCAAATGGTGGATTCATCTCTTTTACTTGTCATGATTTCTTTGTTAGCTATTGTCACAATTCTTACTGTGATACTCGCCATCATTTTATGTTACCGTTGTCCTTCAAAAAAGCGAAAATAATTGTTCTTATTTTGAAAGCCAATGTACACATTTATTTATTATTTTTAAAAATATAAAATTAATTAATACAAATATAATTTATTTTGTTTATTTCAATTAATTTTACATTGATAATGAAAGGCAATATTTGGGATATAACAATTTAAGTTAACTAATATCTAAATGAAAGATTGCGTTTATTTTGTTAAAGCATTTACTTCATTCGTGCTTAGAATATAGTCTAATAAGATTAACATTTTTACCCAGTTTATATGTATTTGCATGTATGTGTATATGTATTCGTATAGCATACTCATATATGCCATTTTTCTAAATTCATATTCTTTCATGCTCTTCTTGTTTGACAGATGTATCGTGTATGTTACTAATACTCTTCTATTCGTGTCAGCCAACACAGTCCCAGTGAAGGTAGAAAACCCCGAGTTAAAATCTGTTCAACAAATCAAAGTTGATTCAACAACCTTAATCATTTTGTTTCTTGTATAGGTTCCATACTCGTGTCTTTAATTATAATTACCATAATTGTTCTTTGTTATTTATGCCGAAAATCAAAATGCTAAAATTTTTGCTTTCTTGTGTAAATCGTTTGAAAATGTATTAAATTGTTCTATTACAAAATAACATAATTTTTATCAATTACAGCTTTTAATAAATATATACTTGATTGTCAAAATAAACACGGTATTATATGTTGTAAATGACAAAATACAAAATAGGGAAAATAAAAAACAATCTAGTTACTTTAATTACTTCAAGTCCGTTTAAGTACTTTTGTTTCTGAGGTTACATTGGAGCGATGAGTTAATCCTTCGCTGGTTTCTTTTTATACTAAGACACATTTTTGTAAACGTTTTTCATTCCTATGTTTAGCAACAATATCGGGTTTAAAGAAATATATTTTGTTCTACGTTTTACCTCTTTTAAAACCGACTCAAATGCATTCAATTTCTAAAAAATAAACTTTAATGAAGTGAATTCATTTACATGCATTGTGCTACAAACTTTAGTTTATACAAAGTTATTTTTAAATAGCAACCATTTAATTCAGTCTTTTAATTTTTTATTAAATCATTAAAAAATGTATTCTTTTGCATAAAAGTCATACTTTTACATTTTGTTATATTTTAATCCTTTAAAGTAGTATAAAATTTACGCTCAGCGTTATTCTAAATTTTCTTGTAGAACACTGACATAAAGATATTTTGATTATTTTTACAAACCATTGAACTAATTAAATAAAGTTAATAAATAATCTGGAGGTCTAATTATTATTCTAACTATCTAATTCAACAACAAAATTGTCAAAAAAAGTACATAAAAGAATAAAAGATTGGGTTTCAATGTTACATCTATTTAACAAAATGAGGTGACCTATAGGAGTACAGAAAATAAATTCAATTTTCAGTCTACGTCGTTTAATATTTATACTTGGAAAAATACATTATTCGATTATAATAATAATAAAAGTAGGTTGTAAGCTCCATCATTATCAGATATATGTCCGATTAAAAAATGACGGAATTAAAACCTCAAGTTTATAGTTATTTCAATAGGAGGAAAGTATCTAATTTAACCAATTGAAACATGAGAATAAAATTACAAATTACGATTGAACAAAATGGAGATTAATTTTGCAAATGCAAATGTTTAATGTCAAAAAATAACCCAAATTGGCCCAATGAATGTGTCAAAAGTCTTTTCAAGTGGGTTACTGGAGAAGTTGCGTTAAAACATTCAATTTTTGAGTATTTTGAAAATGTATTAAACGGATTAGAATAATTTATTTATTCCAATTGAGGAATTATTTGTCAAAACTTATTTTTGTTACAAAATATAATATAGCTACGTTGATAACCAAAACAGGTTAGCCAAGTGATTTCAAACAACAATTGCATTTTATCAACTATTTTGCAGTGTTTAATACAGAAAATCATATGCGGTAAATACAAAAATTAAATTTTGCTTTGTAATTTTTTAAATATTGACAGTATATTTTAGATAAATAATAGAAAAACTAATTAAGCAAAAAGAACTTTTGTACATTTCATTATTTACAGTGCAAGTTTTAAAATGTTTTGTTTTCAGCTTTTTAAACGTTGACTTAACAGTTTCAAAAATAGTATTTTACTTATAAATAACATCCTTTACGTCATGGTTCATGAATATTAACAGTAACTAAGTGGAATATTATTATTATTATTATTATGGTTATTGGCTTGGATACTTCAGTAGAAGTAGCTTTCAGTACACACAAAAATATGTACAATTATTAAAAATACAATACAATTAGCAGTGTATAACATCAGTCCAAAAAAAAGTAAAGGTTAAATTACGCATAGGCTAGAAAAAGAAAAAATTCAAAATCAAAGTATATTCAAAAGTCATGTTCAATATGATATGCGTAAAGAGGCATGGTATTATTTAGGGGACACTATGTGCAAATATGTCAGTATATATAAAATGCGAATGATTCATGATTCATGAGTGAGCATGGCTAATAAAGTAATGCCCTGGATGAAGGTTAATAAATAGTCACAAGTATGTGTGCGCAGTAACAAGAATTGGAGCATGTCTACAATAAACAAGAAGTGCCAAATGCTTGTAAAGTATCAGAAAGCGTTGATGTTTCCAATAAAGGTTAAATCTCAACCAAATGTTTATTTTCAGTAAGCTAATAAGGTACTTGTAATGATAACAGTTAACGAAGAAAATTGGAACATGAAAATAATAAACAATATTATTACAAAAATTGCATTTAATTTCTAAAACTAATGTTTTTTTAAATTTAACATTTTGTTTAAATGTGTCAACGATTTATATCGGTAGGAAGGGCTCTATAAATAACCGTTCCCTGTCGCTAAACACTTCTGTCCAGCATCGTCATTTTTCGTTTCCATTTCGGTGCGGTTTTTCTATTGGTTTTGATTAGGTAACTTAGACATCAACATTTCCCATCCTGTTTGTGCGTTCTATTCGTTACTTGCGTAATCAGTAAAGACGTTAGATGTTGGGGAGGGTTAGATTGGCACTTAAAAGCAACCTTTGTCAGCAAGCAGCTTCTTGCTTGTTTTCAAACCGCCCCATTGTGTTAATTGGTAAAACCGGATACATAGCCTTCTTTGGAGTCAAGTTCACTATAATACTGCAGCCTTACTTGTAACAATATGCACTAATTTTGTAATAGCACGCAGTCATCTCTAATTACCTTAAAAACATTAACGTTATTTTAACATTTTAATGAATGTTTTTTTAATTTTAATGCAAAATTGTTGCGTATATGCTACAAGAATGACCAAATAAAGATGTTTCATGACCGACAAAACTATACGACTTAAATGAATCTTTTAGGTAATATATATATATATATATATATATATATATATATATATATATATATATATGTTTATTACTTTGAATGTTTTACAAAAAACATCTTGGCAAAGTGGACATTTCAGTAAAGCCGAACGTGGGCCTACATTTTAGTACCGGTAGTGAGATTCAAACCCGATGTACAGGGGTCGAATTCGAGCGCAGCACCGCTGAAACACCCGGTTTTTAACAAAATTATTCTGTGCAAAAGAATTCGATGCATTAAATGTTCTACTTTGATTTTATAACAACATATGTTTATTTCGTGCAACAATTATAAAATTTTATATTAGAGTCAGTTAGATTCATAATAAATAAATTTACAGGTCAAAGATTATCCACCCGTAGCTCAGTGGTTTAAAGTGCTGGCCTGACATTAGATAGGTTTAAGTTTGTGTGTATAAAACATGAAAGGTATGCGCTGCTGATAATTCCAAATAAGAATGAAACAGATGTCCAGTACTTCCTGGTTGACTTAAAAACCGGTGGTTATTATTCCAGTAAATCCTGACAATACTAATACAACGATTTAAAAAACAAATAATCCCTTAAAAACCCATTGATAAATTATAAAATTGTTATCGACAATTCTCTGTGTTTATAAAATTAATTTTTTTAAACTTTAATTGTATTATGCAAATAAATAGATTTTTTTGCATAAAACTTTCTTAGACCAATACGTTTAAAGCATACTTTTTTATTCCATTTTTGATTCAAACAAAAATATTATCTAATTATGTTAATTGGAGTCAAGTTCACTAAATACTTTTCAAAAAAAACATTACTAGTATGCAGAATTTAATACAGAACATTATTTGCTAAATTCAAAAATTAAAAATATGTTCGGTATTTTTTAAAATATTGACGTTATATTTTATGTAAATAACTTTAGTTTAAAAAGTAGTTATACGTATTGTTTAAAAAAACTAAATTCTTGTTTTAAATTATATAACTGCTAATTAAATTTAAGTTTTAAAATTGCACTAAATGGAGGAATTACTTTGGAGGTTGCATAATTAGAAATATGGTGTGTTTTTAATTTTAAAATTATGATAAGGTAAGTTAGTGACCAAGTTACCTCTTCATTAATTCCAAGTTTGAGTAGCTTTTCCGATTCCTATACAAAATGGCTGTCGGATGCGAATTGAACTTGAAAGGATAAATAAAGTTTCTTGGCTAAAAATTTGTATTCTTGTAACAACGCCAGTGTTTACAAGAATTAACGTGGTAACTACAACAACAATCGTTACTAAGTTTTCTATCAAACAATAGTTTGGAAGCAAATGTTAGATTTAACACAATATTTGCAAAAATGAGTTAATAATTATCGTGAATTTTAATGCTTAGTAAAATATGTCCAGAATTAAATACATTGCAAATGTAAAACATTCGTGCAACTAAATATAAACAAATTAGAGTAATTTACAAAATTATTACATGTTTGATCTGTTTAGATTTTTGTACATGTCATTATTAACAGTCCAAGTTTTATAGTAATGTTGGTGTCGTTTTCTGTTTTTAAACGCTAGTTTTGACGATTTATATTTAATTATTAAAATCATAAATTTTCTAAAAATTAGTTCAATATATGCATATTTGAGCAATATTGTAATCTTGTTTATAACTATTTGAACACTTTCAGCTTTTTGATAATTATACAAACAAAAGCCGGTAGTTGATACTCTAAACTCTACGTCCAACCATTTAATTAATTCCAACCCACTAAAACACTTCTCCTATGATAATGTTACTTTTATACAATTTGTCAGCTAAAAAAACTTATCAACATTTATATATTTATTGAATATCAATTGTAAAAAACATGTATAAATGTATTTTCAAAAATAGTCAACGATTAATCAGTTCTTTAATGTTTTCGCCTTTTAAAGCAAGATTTGCATTTGCATTTAAAACCACAAATAGCAACGATTGCAATTACACTGACTGCAATTAGCAAAATAACCAAAAGTGTTATTAAAACAAGTGTTGAATCAACATCAAGGGTATCCTTGCTTTGTGGCAATTTAACAACTCTCGGTTCCAACAATCGAACAGCTTGTCCGTTATTTCCCTCCGTCAAATGTTGTAAAAGAAATATTGTAATTAGGAAAGTAAAATCTAAAGTTGGATAATATATATATATATAATAATAATAATATAATAATAATAAGATAATATAATAATAATAATATATATATAATATGTATAATATAATATATATAATAATATATATATATACATATATATATATATATATACATATATATATATTGAGAATTAACGAATAATTCAGAAGTACACATGCATTATCATATACATGGATATATATATACATTATATATATTACATTATTAAAATATATGTTGACAATTGTACTTACTTAAGAAATCCATTGGAAGAACGTTAGAAATTTAATATGTATCCGTCTTGATTTAAAATAATTAATAGAAATAAAATTTGCATTTAAAGTATTATCATCTTATTAGTGAATATTTTATACAGACAATTTGTAGATTTTTTCTAAAGAGGTTTAAGAAATAATTTGCAATGTAATATATATGTAATTTCTATAACCAAAATTAATTTAAAATTAAAAAAAATAAAGTAAAACAGTGTTAATCAAATTATTAAATATGTTGATGTAAATACACGATTTTCTGTTTTTAAAATTGTTGTACAGCGCTCAAATTCGGACCTTGGTGGACATGGGTTCGAATCTCATCGCCGGCACTAAAATGCGGGCCCACGTTTGGTTTTACTAATTGTCCACTGCTGAAAGATGTATTTCGTGAAACATTCAAAATAGAAAACATAAAATAAAAAATATAAAAAAACAAGTTGAAACAAAATTAAGTAAACAATTAAAATATATTAACTTTATTATAAAAGTTTTTACTAATGTATATAAGCCAGTTAAGATGATCTAAGATAAATTTGCTTTAGTATTCTGGCGGTACAGCGCTCGACATGGGTTCGAATCCTACCACCAGCACTACATGCTGGCTCACGTTCGGATTTACTAAAATTTCTACTGCCAATGTCTTCCGTAAACCATTCAAATTAGTAAATAAATAAATAAACACTAATTATCACAACTTACTCATATATAAAATAAATAAATTACATAAAGCCACTATTTATACAATAGATATTTCTAAAAATATTATTCAATAAATAATACACTATTTTAAATTATTGAATTGTTGCCCTTATTTTGTTTAATTTACACTGAAATTAATTAAATTGATTAAATTATTTATGTAAATAGAAACTGAAACATGTATGAAATGTTTATCATAAAATCGTGACATTGTCTTTATATGTTAGCATTTCGTTGAGCTCTTCGCTTCAAGAATTTTTAACAATACAATAACGTGAATTACTTTGCTGATAGGATTATTACTGATTGACACTTCCACTTTATTTATTAAATTCACTTGATACACTATCTCATTATCGACTTGTACACAATAATTAAAAAATTTTATTTTTATGTTACAAATACACTATTTTGTATTTTTTTCAGTAATGAAATAATGTTACACTTTATAAAAAGTTATTTTGTAAAACCTTTTTTAAAAATTATACTATAATAAAAACAGGTAATTTTGATACTCAAAAGCTAATTAATTTGAAGTAAAACTACAATTTAAAAAAAAACAATTTTTTAACGAAATAATTGCATTTATAAAAACAAATAATTTTGCACTTTACATTTCATTCATTATTAATTGCATTATTTAAAAAATAATAAGGTAAAATAATTTAACATGTACGTTTGTTTAAAAAACTATACAAAACATTGAATAAGTTGGTCACATGATCAATATATCTAAAATGTTGACTTGCTAATTGTTCGTAGCATTGTCATCAATACAACTTGATATTAACAATTTTTTCAAAATGTTAAAACTGTCAAAATTCTCCAATCTGTTAATTTTACAAATTGACAGCCATCTTGATTCACATAAAAAATAGTTTGTAACTTATTTGAGGTTTGGTAATAACTCATTGGATGTGGTTTTGATGTTAACTTCAAATGTAGTACTTATTGAACATATTTAACAAAATGTTATTTGAAATGACTTATGAGAGTTAATTATATATATATATATATATATATATATATATAATACACAACCATTTTGCTTTAAAAATAAGCATGGGGCAATAAGACAACAATTACAGCAAAACAACAACAAAGTCTCGTTGGCATTAAACATTCTGCAGATCGAAGATTGAGCTTCCTTTCGGCTTTCACTCAATTTTGCCATCTGTATAACTCTGTCATCCAGATACGTGCGATTACTTTTTTGTCGTTGTTTGCCGAAATGGCGTCTCCTTGTATTGTTTCCGTAGAAGTATAATTTTTTTACAGAGGCCAGGTTGCTAACCTTACGCGCTCAAATCCTCCTTTTTTATCCAGACTAAATGAAATCATTTCTGATCCAAACTAGGCGGAGTTACTTATGAGAGTACAGAAAATAAATTCAATTTTCAATTTTCAGTCTACGTTTTTTAATATTTATACTTGGAAAACTACATTATTCGATTATAATAATAAAAGTAGGTTGTAAACTCCATCATTATCAGACATATGTCCGATTAAAAAATAACGGAATTAAAACCTCAAGTTTAGAGTTATGCACTTTCTCCATATTGCATCATCTATTACAAAACAATTGTAATAATCGTTTAAAGGTGTTAAAAACGTTAAAAATTTTTGAACTTTTTATTTCGCACATTGAAGATTAATTTTATTTACACAAAAGTAGTTTGTAATTTATTTGAGTTTGAGTAAAAACTTATTTGGTGTTTCGCATGTTTTTTTTTGTTAATTTATCTCGTAAATTTTATAAAGTGTTATATAATGTGGAGTATAGAAAATAAATTCAATACACAACCTATATTTTCGGAAAATGCACTATTTGGTAATAATAATAAAATTATTATCAAATATATATCTATTTAAAAAATGATGGAGCTGAAGATCAAAGTTTATGATGATTAAATCAAAAAATAAGGAAAAGTATCTAATTTAATCAATTGAAACACATGATTACATTTGTATAAAGTAATCAAAATCTATATATTTGTTTTTAGTAATCTTTTAAATTGCTTATCAAAAACATTTTACCTGTAATAGTCAGTATGCATTAATGTCCATTCAGTAAGGTACAATCGTTTTTTCGTTTTCCAATAAACATTAGCATTAATTTAAAAACGTTTTTAACAATTTAAAAAATTTTTAGACAAAATTATTACGTGTACCGGGGTGGTTCAGCGGTACAGCGCTCGAATTTGGACCTCGGTGAACATCGGGGTTCGAATCCCACTACCGACCGTTCGGCTTCGCCAAAATGTCCACTGCTAAAAGATGTTTCTCGTAAAAAGATAAAATAAAGTAAAGTTACTCGTGTTACTGCTACTGCTTATTTCCTACAATAATTGCAAATTTCAAAAAAGTTTCATTACTGACAAAAATGAACAACATAAATAGATGTTCTAATTTACGTTTGTCAAATTTTTAATTTGTGATTATAAAAAAACTCGATGTATAAAATTTTTTATAACGATTTATTTTTGTTGTAGCAAATTAAAAAAAACACAATTATTTACTATTTTTAAGTTCGAAGAATTAATAAATAAATATTAATCTATTATTTTAATTTAATCAAATTGAGTAAACAAATAAACCTGAGATACATTTATTTCCTATATAAATTCATTTTACAATTTTATTATTTTTATTTAAAAATTGTCAAGGGAACTCAGTTATTATTATATTATATTATACAAAACCCTTTTGCTTCAAAAATAAGCATAGAGCAATAAGACAACAATTACAGCAAAACAACAACAACAACAAAGTCTTGTTGGCATTGAAGATTTTGCAAATCGAAGATTGAGCTTCCTTTCGGCTTTCACTCAACCCTGTCATCTGTGTAACTCTGTTATCCAGATACGTGCGATCACTTCTTTGCCATTGTTTGCCGGAATGGCGTCTTCTTGATTGTTTCCGTAGCAGTATAAATTATTTTACAGAGGTCAAGTTGCTAACCTTGCGCGCTCAAACTCTCCTTCTTTATCCAGGTTTAGCAATGGCTAGATTGGGAATTCAGTACTTTAAATTTATTTGCAAAAACCTTTTTTAACTCAATATGTCTACCGCATAAATTGTAACTGCTTTTTGAATTTATTTTTCACTAATAACTTTAAATATTTACAGTCAATAACTAAAATTAGTTTTTTTAAATAAATAATTTATTATATGCATATCTCAGCAAAAGTGTAATCTTGTTTATTGACTATTAATAATATTCAGATTTTAACAAATATACAAATAAAAACCGACAGGTGTTAATTTGAACTCTACATTCAACTATTCAGCTACTTCTAACCCAATAAAAACCTGCTCCAGTTGATAATGCTATTTTTATATAATTTGTCAAATAAAAAAAAACATATTAGCATTTAAACATTTATTGTAGATTTATTATAAAAAATATATGTAAAATGTACTTTCAAAAATAATCAACAATTATTGTTCGCAAGTTAGCTTTTTATAAATCAAATAAATAATGCCTATTGCAACCAAAATGACTAGGATTAATAGAACAACCAATAGTACTATACATATCGTTGATGAACTAACACCTGTCAATGCCGATTCCGCTGGGCCATTCACTTGTTCTTGTTTTCCGGCCATCACATGTTGCAAGCAAAGCATGGCAATCAAAAACGTGAAATCTACAAATACAACGTTTTTTATACAAAATATATTTTAACAAAAAATAGTTAAACATGAAACCGTTTTAGTTAAAACCAAACATAAATTTAAAAAAGTTCGAAATGTGTTGAGTGTGTAGCACATGGAATTGAGTGCCATTATTAAGAATTTGTATATTTTTGTAAATAGCCATTTACTGAACATTATTTTATAAAAAATAAACATACATATATACATATAAAAGTAAACGTTACATTTAAACAGTTTATTACAATATATGTTAAAAGTTGCACTTACTTAGATAACCCATTGGACAAACGTTAACAATTTAATATATATTTGTCTTGATTTAAAATAATTAATAGAAATAAAAATTTGCAATTTGATTATTATTACTTTATATATATATATATATATATATATATATATATATATATATATATATATATATATATTTAAAACGTAATAAATTTAGTGAAAAAATGTTAATCAAATTATTAAGCATATTGCTACATATACACGATTTTCTATTTTAATATTGTCATAAAATTATAAAACTACACAGGGTATTATAACAATTTAAAGTAAATTTAATTAAACAATTACAAAAATGTAATTTTAACACTAAATAATTTTAGTATTTTTAGTGCTAGGGTGGTTTAGCGGTACAGCGCTCGAATTCGGACTTCGGTGGGCATGGATTTGAATCCCATCACCGGCACTAAAATGCGGGCCCACGTTCGGCTTCGCTAAAATATCTACTGTTGAAAGATGTTTCTCGTAAAAAAAATTCAAAGTAGCAAGCATAAAAAAGCAAACTAATTTAACAATTTAGAAACTTTAATTATTGTAACTTACTTTGAATTGAATAAATGAACAACATGAAACCACTATTTATACAATTTTTAAACAATATCATCCAATAAATAATTCACTATTTCAAATTATTGAATTGTTGCCCTTATTTTGTATAAATTTGTATTTTATTTCCACATATTGAAATTTATTATATTTATTAATTTATTTATATAAATATGGGTTTAAACATGTGTAAATTGTTTATTATAAAATCGTGACATCGTCTTTATATTTTAGCATACTATTTAGTTACAAATTTATTTAAAAAAAATTATTTTTGTCTTTAAAATAATTTTGCATTTTATAAAACTTAAATTTACTTCAATAAAAACAATGATTGCCTGCAATTTTCAAACTTAAATTATTTTGCAATGGAAAATTTAATTTGTTTTAATATTTAATATATTTATTAAATTAATTAATAAAAAATGCATTTTATTAAATACATGTTTTAAAAAAATAATATTTTAAAAATATGTGTCTAGATATAAACAAAAAATATTATTGGTACTCTGATAGACTGAGATTAGAATCGGCTGGCAGAGGTTATAAAAGACAGTGAATGTTACTTCAATTGTTGACATTATACAGTTTGTAACTTTATCCTTACATATTCATGCATTTTAGTTAATAAAATTACTTTTTAATGAGTTAAGTGTTTTTGATTTAAGTTTTAGTAACTTGTGTTATTATGCTTTATTGCAAGAATAGAGGCTGTTGTATATTATAATTAAAAATTTCTATTCCGAATAATGTTACTTGATGTGTATTGATAAACTATATATTAGTAAGAGTGAAATATGCGTAAGACAAGTAAATGTGGGCATTTCTTTAAACTCTTTAACTCAAGACTTTTAACAATAGAAAAAATTGGATTACTTTATTGAAAAAAGGTCACTAATTGATACTTTTAACTCAGTTTTCAAATGCATTTGTTAAAATATCAACTAGCGAACAATTGTTTAAAAGTTTTATTTATAAAATTGAACATACATTATTTTGTATTTTTGAAGTAACTACATAATTTTACACTTTATAAAAACTTATTTTGTAAATTATTTTCTTTACAATGGGTGATTGCGACACCCAAACTGTAATTAATGTGAAGTAAAAAAAGATTAATTGTTCAAATTTATATAATTATAACATTATATAATTTGATAATTCCAAACAAAAATAACAGAAAATGTAAACTGTGAGATGAATTTATTTGATATATTCTTTTCAGTCACAAACATAAAGAATCAATATATATATAGATAAAAATATATGATGTAATATGTCATTAACTTAACATTAACATGCATATATTAAGTCCACGCTAAATTTAATGAAGTTACAAATTGTTTTTGTGCACACAAAATGGGTTTTAATGTGTGAATGTAAACACAGATTCAAGTGTTTTTAACATATTAGTAGCTTGAGCAGTTGTCATCACTTTAAAACATTCATTAAAGTTGATTTGGTGTTTTGTTTAAACCAAGTTACGTAATGTTGATGAAATGTACAAACGTTTATTTGAGTTGAACTCTTTATCAATTCAATTAGGAATGTAAAACAGTTAAAAGAGATGATGTAATGAACCTCCTAAAAATTAGGCTTAAAAATGCGATAAAAAGGACATACTCATTAACCCAATTGAGAATGTACCACAACAGGTCTGCCTTTACCTAACGTAAAAACAGATAAAGTAATGTTCTCTATCTCCCATTGTATCTACCATTTCACTTGCATTTGCGGTGACAAATATATTGGTCGGACAACTCGTCGCTTATCTGAACGGGTTAAAGAACACACTCCCAATTGGATTGAAAAAGAGTTCAACTCAACTGAACGCATGTGCACTTCGTCAATATTACGTAACTTGGTTCAAACAAAACACCAAATTAACTTTAATGAATGTTTTAAAGTGATGACAACTGCTCAAGCTCAAGCTCAAAAACACTTGAATCTGTGTTTACATTCACACATTAAAACCCATTTTGTGTGCATAAAAACAATTTGTAACTTTATTAAATTTAGCGTGGACTTAACAAATGCATGTTGCGTATGTGTAGTTAATAATGTTCAGTTAATTATATTATATTACATCATATAATTTTATGTATATATATATTGATTGTTTATGTTTGTGACTGAAGAGAATATACGAAATGAATTTATTTCACAGTTTACGTCTTTTATTGTTTTTTGTTTAGAATTTAATAATTATGATTTTTAAACGTAATATGTGTTTACATAAAAACAATTAATTTATTACTGTACATTTTATTAATGAATAAATGCTTTGTTTTAAAAAGACAATATAATATAAATAATTTTAAAATGATTGTTTTTTTAAAACACTACAAAAATAATTAAATAATTTAAATTCAAGAGCAATTCAAAATTTACGTTCATTTGCTGCGTCGTCCCCACCAATTTAGACGATTGACAGTACAGATAAAGAACTGACTCCACGTAACAAATTGAACTGATGCAGCCTATACTTTGAAGATTTGATCCGCCCACTTTAACTGGATAGAAAGAAGACGAACAAACTGGAAGTTTTTATTGTTTGTAACAATCAGTCACGTACGCAAAACAAAAGTGAAGCTAAGGGAAGCTTTTAGAAAACTCGTTACATTAAAACATCAAAAAATACAAACATTAATAATAACAATAACACTAATAATAATAATAATAATAAAATTAATTGTTATAATAATGAAAAAAATAGTTTTAACTATTTTCTTTCATATAAAACAAGTCCGCTACAAAGTAATATAATTTAAAAAATCGACAAAATGTCTAATTTGTAGTTAATTGTTGTAAATAAAAAAATTCTAAAATTATTTTTTAACTAGACTAAATGAATTTGAACATGAAAAGTATTATTTTTAGAATTGTCAGATTTACTTGAATAATTAGTTTACTAGATGAGAAAACCATTTTACTAGGACTCACTTGCTAGACTGGTAGTAACGCAGAAACATTTGAGAACACTGGGCAATTAGAATATTACAGGTCCAAGGTCATCCACCCGTAGCTCAGTGGTTTAAGGCGCTGACCTGACACCACATAGAAAGTGGGTTCAAGGTCATGTGTGTGTAAAAATTGAAAGGTATGCGCTGCTGATAATTCCAAATAAGAATGAAACAGCCATACAGTGCTTCTGGCAGATTTAAAAACCTGGTGAATTTATTATACAAATGAATCTGACAATTCTAAAAGCAAATAATCCCTTAAAAACATATTGATAAAAAAGTATTATTATTTAATTATTGAAAAATTAAAAATATGGAATAATCAAAACGGATTAAAGTAAATAAAGAAAAATGTAAAAACATCTAATAAAATTATTTATTCAAAAAATTAATTAATTAGTTATTTTATAATGTTTAGTTTTTAAATAAATAGTTTTTAAAATATGTTTATAATGGAATGTTAGCATAGAAATAATACAAAATCTGATTAGTTTCAAAACGTTGCTTTGGATTTTACTTAAAAATATTGATTTGTTTTTAAGTTAAAGTTAGAAATTAGTACTTGCATAAAAATTAAAATTGAAAATGCAGTATATCTTGTTGAAATAATTACATTAAAATTTTATAAAAAATTTTGGGTATTTTTAAAAAAAAATATTTAAAAAAAGATGAAAAAATGGTTAATATTGGATTTTTAAAAACGCATCATATTGTTAAATTTGCTTTTCGAATTCTATCGTTGTTGGTGTTAGGTAAAAAGTACAAAAGTTATCCTCTTTAATTATAGAAAATAAATTTGTATATACGTACATTTCAATGGTTGTTCTTAGTAGTAATATTGTATTCAAAGAAAATACATTTAGTTCTGCGTTCTACCCATTTTCCTTCAATCTCTAAAAATAAACTCTAACAAAATGAACTTATTTACAAGCATTGTGCTACAAAGTTCAGTTTATACAAAGTTATTTTTTAGTAACAACCATTTAATTCAGTCCTTTAATTTTGTATTAAATCATTAAAAAATGTAATTGTTTTTCATGAAAGTAATACATTTATATTTTGTTGTATATTTATTATTAATTTTTTAATTTTATGTTTGCTACTTTGAATGTTTTACGAGAAACATGCCTTTTAGCAGTGGACAATTAGCAAAGCCAAATGTGAGCCCGCATTTTAGTGCTAGCGATGAAATTGGAACTCCGATGTCTACCGAGGTCCAAATTCGAGCGCTGTACCGTTAGACCACCCCGACAGTAGTAGTATAAAATGCACGCTGAGCTTTATTTTAAGTTTTCTTGTAGAACACTGACAAGGATATTTTGATTATTTTTACAGACCGTTGAAATAATTAAATAAAGTCAATAAATAGTCTGGAAGTTCAATTATTGTTATTATTATTATTATTATTATTGTTATTATTATTATTATTATTATTATTATTATTATTATTATTATTATTATTATTATTATTATTATTATTATTATTATTATTATTATTATTATTATTATTATTATTATTATTATTATTATTATTATTATTATTATTATTATTATTATTATTATTATTATTATTATTATTATTATTATTATTATTATTATTATTATTATTATTATTATTATTACTATTATTATTATTATTATTAGTATTATGGTTATTACAATTATTTAATTTAATAACAAAGTTGTGAGAAAATACATAAAAGTATAAAGGATTGGGTTTCAATATGTTAATCGGACAATCTATCGCTTAGCTAACAAAATTCCTAATTGGATTGACAAGAAATGGAATAAACGTTAATATTTATGCACTTCCTTTGTATTACGTCATCTACTACGAAGCAAATTACCAAGTTGAATTCAACAATTGTTTTAACGTGTTACAGGGTCTAAAATGGTACTTGTCAGTGAACTCTTAGTTTTCAATTTTTGCTGTTTTAACTTGAAAGTTATATTTTTTTCAACAAAGTAATTATGCTAAAATAATATGGACTATCAATACTTAAAGTTAATTGTTTATTCACTTTTTTATAATTATAAATGGTTAAGTGCCTTGGAATTTTTGGATAAATTGCATTCAAGTGGGTAAATGGTAATAGTTACACTTAAAAATTATATACATATTAAGTTAATAACATAAAATGATTACGCAACAAAAATTTCAAAAAAAAAATAATTGTTTTTTACATAATTTTATAAGTGTTTACATAACCCAGCACACGTCACTTCATACACTATATATAAAAAAATTGATCAGTTTTTATATTTTATATGTATGGAAAATTTAACATTAATTATGGTGTGAAAAGATCAAAGAATATTTTTAATTACTTTACCTTTTATATATATGTACATATTTCATAATATAATTTATTTTTAAGCAAATAATGTAGTAGTTTTTTCATGTTGTCGAAATGTGTAAAATTTTGGGTTTTTGGTCTAAGCGTAAATTTGATAATGCTATTTGTTAAAAAGAAAATATTTTTAGTGTTTTGAATATTGATATTGCTAATGTGATGTTTAATGCTTATTTTAGTAAAATGTTGATGTGCCTAATATGCTTAAGTGATGTAAGGAAAGTCAATCAATTTCAATATGCTAATTTTGACAGCTCCTATTTTAGCCCCTGTACATATGTTAAAAATACTCCAACCTATTTAGTTCACATATTGAAATTCAATTTTATAAACACAAAAACAGTTTGTAACTTCTTAAGTTTTGGTACTAACTCATTGGGTGTGTTTACATATGTTTTCATATTGTTAACTTCAACTCCGCCTAGTTTGGATTAGAAATGATTTAATCTAGTCAGTCCCAAGCCTGGATAAAGGAGGAAGGTTTGAGCGCAAGGTTGGCAACCTGACCTTTGTAAAAATTTATACTGCTGCGGAAACAATGAAAGATAACGCCGTTCCGGCAAACAACAACGTTTCTGGATGGCAAAGTTACCAGATGACAAGGTTGAATAAAACCAAAAGAAAGCGCAATCTTCGATTTGCAGAATCTTCAATGCCAACGAGACTTTGTTATTGTTGTTGTTGTTTTGCTGTAATTGTTGTCTTATTGTCCCATGCTTATTCTTAAAGCAAAAGGGTTTTGTATAATATATAATAATAATTGTTAACTTCATATGCAGTATTGATTGCATATATTTAACGAAAAGTTATATGATGTGACTTATGAAAGTCCAGAAAACAAATTCAATTCACAACCTACGTTTTCTATTATCAAAACTTGTAACAATAAAAGTAGGTTGTAAACTCCATCATTATCAAACATATGTCCGATTAAAAAATGACCGAATTAAAATCTCAAGTTTATAGGTATTCAAATAGCGAATGTATCTAATTTATTGAATTAAAACATGAGAATAAAATTACAATATTGAGTTTTGGAACCATTTAGATTTTTTTTAAATAAGCAAATATAAACAGGAAGTTGCGACTTTAAACTCTACGTTCAACCATTCAATTTATTCCAATCCACTAAAATCTTTTTTTCCAGTTGTGTACAAAATAATATTATTTATATATTATTTGTCAAATAAAAAAGCTTGTATCTATTGTATATTAATTATAAAAAATATGTGCAAATGTATTTTTAATAATAGTCAACAGTTGAATAATTTGATAAAGGAATTTGGTTTTTACATCAACATGTACATTTATGACAAGTGGGATCTACTGATATCAAAATGACTGCCACTAATAATTAAGATAATCTAAGGTATTTTTATTAAATTATTAAAATTATTAATTTTAATTAAAATGGTTTATTGTACGTATTTTTTAGCAGCATTGTAACGTTGTTTATTAAGTACCACAAACGTTCAGTTTCTTAAAAATTACGCACAGATAAACAATAAATTAACTCTGCCTAGTTTAGATCAGAAATGATTCAATCTAGCCAGTCCCAAGCCTGGATAAAGGAGGAGGGCTTAAGCGCGCACGGTTAGCAATCTGCCCTCTGTGTGCCCTCTGAGTGAAAGGCAAAAGGTAGCTCAATTTTCGATTTGCAGAATCTTTAATGCTAACAAGACTTTGTTGCTTTACTGTAATTGTAGTCTTATTGCCCCATGCTTATTTCTAAAGCAAAAGGGTTTTGTATAATATATATATAAACAGTACATTGCGACTTTTAATTGTACGTCTAACCTCGTCAATGTATTAATATTTGTTAAAACCTTTTTTATTGATGCACAAAAAATAATGTCAAATAAAAAAATACCACATTGTCGTTTAGAATTTTATTGTATGTCAATTATAAAATAAATGCGTAAATAAATTCTTAAAACAGGTCAACAATTAAGCAACTTTTTGCGTCCAAATTTGCATTTGAAATTGGGACAAAAAACAACTATCGCAATTAAACTAACTGCGGCACAACAACAACCATAAAATGATATTAAAATAAGTGACAAATCAACATTAGGGTTTGTTATTTGTATTACACAAAATTGATTCAAATTATTTGGCAATTGGTAAACTCGATCATTTTATTATTTTTGTTCCCTCCGTTACATATGTTGTAAATGGAGTGTTGCAATCAGGAAAGTAAAATCTAAAAATAAATTATTAAATAGTTAAATAGATATATGTGCAACAATTATAAAAACATTTCAGTAATTGGGTATTTAACAAGAATTTTTATTTAGTGTCAATATGGGTGCTCAGTTGCATGTTTATCAAAACAGGTACATAATATGTTTATAGCTGTTGCTATTTTATATTTAATAATCGATTCTAACTTGGTTTCGTTTTATCTATTGTCTCATTAATAAATACTTTATAAAAATGTACTTAGTTAACAAAATTATTTGAAGATCGTTAGAAGAGATATATAATCGTCTTGATTATAAATAATTATTAAAAGTAAAATTCGCACTTTTAGGTTTTAACTTTTATTAGTAGGAAATGTATAATAAATTGTTGCATCTACTGTCTAAAACGAATGTTATATAAAAATATTATTATTATGATTATTATTATTACAAAACTCTTTTGTTTTACAAATAAGCATGAGGCAATGTATATGTATACAATAGTTTAATTTAAAATTCGTTTTTAAATAACTAAAATTCATGTTTATTGAATGCGATAACAACTTTGTACTATTTGATAAAGCCAATCTTGGAAAACGGTAAAAATATTTAAATAAGTGCAAAAAAAGGATTTATTAATTTTAAATTATGATTTTAAAAATATGTTTTAAAATTATTTATTCTAATGTGACGTCAATATGTGAAATGCTACATTAAAAAATAGACTATTCTTTCAGCAAAACATATAACCTTTTAAAACACGTTTTATACTGTCAATGTGTAAAAAAATTTTAAATTTGTTTAAGAAATAATTTGCTACATTTCATAATTACTACAAAGTAATTAAATTGAGTAAACTAATAAAAAAAGGTTAATATAATTACAAAATATTTAAATAATATATATATATATATATATATATATATATATATATATATAAGCCAATTAAATAATTTATAATATATGCACAGTAGGGGTACAGCGTTTGACATGAATCTATGTGGCCATGGGTTCGAATCCCAACACAGACACTAAATGCGGGTCTATGTTTGCATTCCCTAAAATGTTCGTTGCAAAATATTCAAATTAGTAATAAATAAACAAATAAATAAAAATTAATCATTACGACTTACTCCAAATAAAATAAATAAATTATCACTAATTTTTCAATAGATATTTCTAAAAATATCATGCAATAAATAATACACTATTTAAAATTATTGAATTGTTGCCCTTATTTTATTTAATTTGTAATTTATTTCAACATACTAAAATTTATTATATTTATTAAATCTATTTATATAAATAGAGGTTTAAAAATGTGTAAAATATTTATTATAAAATCATTACATCGTAGTTATATTTTGGTATAATTGTGGGAATTTCATTAAGCCTTTCTGCTCAAGAATGTTTAACAATACTATAACGTGAATTTCTTTATTGAAAAAGTGTTATATATTTATATTTTTTTTGTAATTTAACAATTTTATACAAATTTATTTTGTAAATTTGTTTTTTTTTCCATTTATTGTAATCAAAAAGGTAATTGTAATATTCAAACGTTACTTAATTTGAAGAAAAACATTAATCTATAAAATATTTATAAAATTATATTATATTATATATATTTTTTATTTTATGTCTGCCACTTTGAATGTTATGTGAGAAACATCTTTCAGGAGTGGAAATTTTAGCAAAACCGAACGTGGACCAGCATTTTAGTGCCGGTGGTGGGATTCGAACACATACCCACCCAGGTCTAAAGCAAGAGCTGTACTCGGTACATATGATAAAATAATTATAATTCAATTACAATTAAAAAGAATAATTTTAAACATAATAACCGCATTAATAATAATAATAATAATAATAATAATGTTGTACTACATATTTTATTAAACATTAATTTATTAAATAAAATAATATGGTATAAATAAATTAAGATGTACGTTTGTTTATAAAATTGTACAAAATATTGAATAATTTGATTACAAGTATAATTTACGTAATGTACAAAATTTTGATTTGCACATACGGCTATTACCGCATAAGAGTGATTATTTAACTAAAACATATTCAGGTCAATTTATGTAATGTCTGACTTTTGTAATCGACGAGTATTGTCATTTAATAAAGCAATCTACCAAGCTAATTTCAGCAATTTTATATTGTTCTCAAATATGTTAAAAATCTTAAACGTATATATTTTGCGGAATGAAAGCCATTTACACAAAAAATAGTTTATAACTTATTTGAGGTTTGGTAATAACTCATTGGATGTGTTTTGTTGTTAACTTCAAATGTAATACTTATTGAATATATTAACAAAATGTTATTTGATATGACTTATGAGAGTTAATTAAATATATATAATACACAACCATTTTGCTTTAAAAATAAGCATGGGACAATAAGACAACAATTACAGCAAGAAATAACAACAACAACAACAAAGTCTCGTTGGTATTGAAGATTTTGTAAATCGAAGATTGAGCTTTTTTCGGCTTTCACTTCACCCTGTCATTTGTATAACTCTGTTATCCAGATACGTGCAATTAGTTCTTTGTCGTTGTTTGCCAAAATGGCGTCCTCTTGCATTGCTTCCGTAGCAGTATACATTTTTTTACAGAGGCCAGGTTGATAACCATGCGCGCTCATACCCTCCTTCTTTATCCAGACTAGATTAAATCATTTCTGATTCAAACTAGGCGGAGTTACTTATGAGAGTACAGAAAATAAATTCAATTTTCAATTTTCAGTCTACGTTTTTTAATATTTATACTTGAAAAACTACATTTCTTACAAAAATAAAATTGGGTTGTAGACTCCATCATTATCAAACATATATCTAATTAAAAAATGACGAAATTATAACCTCAAGTTTAGAATTATGCACATTTACCATATTACGTCATCTATGACAAATTTGATTGTAATAATTGTTTAAAGGTGTTAAATACGTTAAAATAGTTTGGTAATAACTCATTAGATGTGTTTTTGTTGTTAACTTCAAATGCAGTACTTATGGCATATATTTAGCGAAATGTTATACAATGTGCCTTATGAGAGTACAAAAATAAATTCATTTTATAGTTTATTTTTTCTAATATTTCAATTGGGAAAATATATTACTTGGTTATAATAATAAAACTGACATAATTAAAATTAAAATTTTATAATTAGTTAATTACAAAATAGTGAAAAATAACTAATTTAATCAATTAAAACACGAAAATAAAGTTAAATAAAGTAATCTCTTTTTTTAAGTAATTTTTTAGATTGTTTAATTAAAAACAATTTACTTGTAATAGTATGCATTATTATTATTATTATTATTATTATTATTATTATTATTATTATTATTATTATTATTATTATATTATTATTATTAATATTAATGGTTATTGGATTAAATACTTCAGTGAAAGTAGCTTTCAGCATGCAAATAATATATGCCGTTATAAAAATACGATACAATTATAAGTATGTAACATCAGTCAAAAAATAAAATGAGATTAAATTACATGAACTAAAAAACCTTAAATTTAACGTATATTCAAAAGTTATATGCGTGAAAGGGCATAATATTACTTTGGAAACATACTATATTATCCTTATATAACAGTGTACATTAAATGTAAATGACTCATGTTCATTTTGCAAAAAAAATTAACGTTAATTTAAAAACGTTTTAAACAATCTTTTTTTAAATTTTATACAAAATTACTAAGTAACTCGTGTTGCTGCTACTGTGTATCTTCTACGAGAATGACAAACTTTAAAGATGTTTTATGCTTGACAAAAGTATATAACATAAATAAATCTTTTCATTTGCGTTAGTTCAATATTAATCGTAATAATAATTAAAATGCAATGCATTAAATTTTAATTTTAATTTTATAACGACTTATTTTTGCTGTGGCAAATTAAAAAAATTTCTCCTTTTGAGTTTGGAGAATTATTTGACAAATATTATTCTATATTTTTAAAATTTAATTACATTTTGTAAAAAAACTAATTTTTAATAAAAAATAATTGAACATCCAAACTTTGAAATAAATTTACTTTTTATATAAATTTATTTTACAGTTTTATCTATTATTATTTTTATTTGAATTTATAATAAAATTGCAAGAAGCTTCTTTTATTTAGTATGTTTACCGCAAAGCTTATGACTACTTTTTGAATTTATTTAATTGATAATTTAACATATTTCTATTCAATAATTAAAATTATTAATTATTTTTACAATTAATCCATTATATGCAAATTTCAGCAATATTGTAATCTTATTTATTAAGTATTTAAAAACTTTACCTAAACGTTTAATCAGCTAAAACCCTTTTTCAGTTGCATTCACAATATTGTTATTTTTATATAATTTTTTAAGCAAAAGAGCATATTAAAATTTAAGCATTTATTGTATATCAATTGTAAAAAATATATAAAATGTATTTCAAAAATAGTGAACAACTAATCGATTTTCTAGTTATCACCACGTCTAGGTCCGTCATCCTCGTCTCTATTTCTTACTGGACGTCCGTCTCTACGTAAAAAACAAATACAACATATTGCAATCAAAACGATTACGACCAATAAAACAACACATAGTGTCAGACATAACTTTGTTGCACTAACACTCATGATTGTCGCCTCCGAATTGACACCAAATTGATCTTGATTTCCCGCCGTCACATGATGCAAAAAAAGTATTGCAATGAGGAAGGTAAAATCTAAAAATAAATTATTAAATCAGTTATTAGAAGAAATACTGCAAATATTTGTATAATTATCAATCTACATTAGTTTATGTTCAATTGGTTATTCGTAAAAATGAATATTAAAAAATTAAAATATTGTTAATCGTTGTTTCATATTCACTTTAAAATGTTATGTCAGTGCAACTTTTTATACTGGCTTCCATTAAAACGGAATTATTAAATGCAATTTACGCATTTTTTATAATAAATAATTAATTATTAATTTATTTGCCTAATATCCTTATTTGAAAATACAATTTAATACTGTAAGTTTATGTTTTTATAACGCTAAATTTAACCTCATAATAAGAAAAATTAATTTATATTAAAATATTAATTAATTAATTGTTTTTTATTATTTAATTTTTAAATAATTGATTTTAAAAATATATATAAATCAATTTAAACATTGGTATTTTCATAGTAAAATATACCAATATTTTTTAAGCAAAAATATAATTTACTCATGTCAGGGTTATATTTGTTTATAAAAATAATAATTTGTGTTATAATCTTACAAAATTAATTGTAATTGTATTTACATTTATTTTGTTTAGATAAAAACATAGCATGGGCTAAAATAAAAATAATTAAATTTTTGAAAATCGCTATTTAATAGTTCTAATATTAATTATATATTTTTACACAATACAACTTAACATACATAAACATATTTAAATAAAAAAATATTTGTCTAAATTAAATTTTTGTTAAAATTTAGATTACGTAAAACTATATCAGTATTTTAACGAAGAACATACCAAAACACATAAGCAAAGTGGTTACAAGCACAAGCCATCCCATTTATTATTTAATATTTTAGAGTAAATTATACGTAAAACAATTTCTTAACCCTAAAAATTAGATGCGTTTTGGATTTTTAGCATATTTGACGTTATATTTTATATTGATGATTTAAGTTAATCTTAGATTATGAGTCAGTTAATATTTTATGTAAATATTTTATTAATTACAATATCTATAAATCTATAAAATTATACTTGTATTTTAATTTTCAGATAATATTGTACGTTTTATAATTAAAGTAAAGTTTTTGTTGTATCTTATGTAATTGTTAAAAATGTTTTAGTTTAATAACTACGTTTTTAACACTAATTAGTTTAGGAGTTGTATATTTATAAAGTATATTTTGTATTTTTATTATTACATAACATTGTATATTTTATAATTAATGTGATATTTTTGTATGTTATGTAATTGTTACAGATGTTTTAATTAAATATTCACTTTTGTGCGGTATTTGTTGTATGGGTTGTACATATATGCCACAATTGAAAAAAACGTTTCAATAATTAATTTAACAGAAATTGACGAAAGTATTCACTTTATTTTCAATTCAATATTGTTTTAATAATTATTTTAGTTGAAGATGAATATATATATTTTTTAACAATTTTTAAATGATTTTATAATTAATAAATTAATTAGTTACACTTGTTTAAGTATTTAACTCCGCCTAGATTAGATCAGAAATGATTCAATCTAGCCAATTCCAAGTCTGAATAAAGGAGGAGGGTTCGAGCGCAAGGTTAGCAACCTGGCCTCTGTAAAAAATTCATACTGCTACGGAAACAATAAGAGGACGCCATTTCGGAAACAACGGCAAAGAAGTGATTGCGCGTATTTCCATGACAGAGTTACACAAGTGACAGGGTTGAGTAAAAGCCGAAAGGAAGCTCAATTTTCGATTTGCAGAATTTTTGATGCCAAAACCTTAATTTTTGCTGTAATTGTTATCTTATTGCCCCATGCTTATTTTTTTAAGCAAAAAGGTTTTGTAATGTAATGTAATGTTTAAGTATTTACCTTTACAAGAAAAAATATTATTTAATAGTAAAACTTTAACAACGTATCCAATAAATATAAATTTTAAAAATATATCCAACATTACTTTTATCCATTAAAAGTAAATATTTATTAAATGGTTACTACTAATAAAAGTACAAATATTTAAATGCAAATTTTATTTTTAATAATTATTACAATACAAGACAAATATATATATATATATATATTTCTTCTGATAATTTCCAAATAATTTTGTTAAATAAGTCCATTTATTATAAATATATATTTGGATAAAAAAATAGTTAAACGTAAAAACGTTTCAGTTGAAAATAAGCACAAATTAATAATGGGTATAAATGTATTGAGTGTGTATGTCAGTAAACATTATTGGATTAAAAGTAATTAATAAGAATAAACTTTTTAATTTAATTTTTATTACATTATTAGTACTGTATATATATATATATATATATATATATATATATATATATATAAAAAAACGTAGCAAAACCTTGGCTTTTATTTGGTACCGCTTATAGGGATTAAACCTATATTTACTCAGATTCGAATTGAGTTCTGTTTTGTTCAACCATTCCGGCATATATATATATATATATATATATATATATATATATATATATATATATATATATATATATATATATATATTAGTAAATGTTAACATTTTAATACAATTTATTACAATATATGTTAAAAAGTACACTTACTTAAATAACCCATTCGATAACAGTTAGCAATGTTGAATATATTCGCCTTGATTAAAAATAATTAATAGAAATAAAATTAACATTTTAATTTTTATTATTTTATCAGTACTATATATATATATATATATATATATATATATATATATATAATGTATATAATTAAAATTAATTTAAAACGCAAGAATTTAAACTGTAACAATGTCAATCTAATTATTGAACATGTTGGTACCTAAACTTAATTTTCTACTATTAAAAATTGTTACAAAGTTATTAAACTAAACAAGGTTTACATAAAATTAAGTAAACAAATAAAAAACGTCAACTTTATCACAAAATATTTTAATAATATGCCGGGGTGGTCTAGCGGTACAGCGCTTGATTTGGACCTCGGTGGGCATGGGGGTTCGAATACCACCACCAGCACTAAATGCGGGCTCACGTTCAGCTTCTCTAAAATGTTTACAGCTAAAAATGTTTTACGTAACACATTCAAAGTAATAAACATAAAAATAAAATAATAAATTAATTGAGTAATTAAGTAAATATATGTACACTGGTAATCTAACGATACAGCGCTTAACATAGACTTGCATGGCCACGGGCTGGAATCCCACCAAATGCAGGTCTACGTTCAGAGATTCGCTAATATATCTACTATTGATATTTCTTGTAAAAACATCAAATTAGCAAAATAAATAAATAAACACTAATTATCACAGCTTACTCTAAATAAAATAAATAATTTACATGGAGCCATTATTTATACAATAGTTATTTTTAAAAATATTATTCAATAGATCATAGATTATTTTAAATTATTGAATTGTTGCCCTTATTTTGTTTAATTTATAATTTATATCTACATACTGAAATTTATTGTTTATTATTTTTTTTATATAAATGTATAAAATGCTTATTATAAAATCGTAATTTATTTTCACATTTTGGCATAAGTGTGGGCATTTTATTAAACGTGGATTATTTATTGACAGGAGTGTCACTGATTGATATCTCCACATCATTTATTAAATTCACTTAATACAATGTTTATCTATCAGCTATCAAAAAATAATTACAAAATTTAATTTTCAAAATACATTATTTTGTATTTTTTAAGTAATGAAATAATTTTACACTTTATACAAATTCTTTTTTTAAAATCTACTATAATAAAACCAGGTAATTGTAATGTTCAAACGCTAATTAATTTAAATTTAAAAATGTAATTGTTTAAATTTATAATTTATTTACAAAATTAAGTAATAAAATTAATATACTTTGATTGCCATTTAAAAATACACCATTATTAATTATAATAACCGTTTTATGAAAACAAGAGATTTTGCATTAACATGACATTAATCGATAATTGGTTTATTTAAAAAATTAATATGGTACAAATAATTAAAATGTAGTTATGTTTAAGAAATTGTACAAAAAAGTGAATAATTTATTTACAAGGTTAATTCACGTAATGGTTGATATTTTGACTTGTTATCAGTCAGCATTGACATCTAACAAAAACAAAATTACCAAGTCAATTTTAACAATTGTCTCAAGGATATAAATATATTAAAAACTTTCGAGCCTGTTTATTTCAAACATTAGAAGCCAATTTCATTTACACAAAAACAGTTTGTAACTTATTTGAGGTTTGATAATAACTTATTGGACGTGTTTTTTTGTTGTTAACACTATGTGCAGTGTATATTTAACAAAATGCTACACGATGTGACTTATGAGAGTACAGAAAATAAATTCAGCTTACAGACTACATTTTCTAATATGTATGTTTTGGAAAATACATTATTTGGCTATAATAATAAAATTATTATCAAATATATATCCATTTAAAAAATGACGGAGTTGAAACTCAAAGTTTGTAATTGAAACACGAAAATAAAGTTAAATAAAGTAATTACGACGAATATGTTTTTTATTGGCAATCTGTCAGATTGCTTTTCAAAAACATCTTACGTGTAATAGTTGGTATGCATTATTGTTCAGTAGCATACAATCATTTCCTTGTTGTACAAAGAACCTTAACGTTAATTTAAATTTAAAATTTGTAAATAAATAAATAAATAATAAAAAAATACAAAATAAATTTAATATGTATAAAAAATTCATCTTTTAGTTTCGTTTTCTGTAATTATAAATGAAACCTATTGCTTTAAATTTATAAATTAATGCGGTACAGCGCTCGAATCTGGACCTCAGTGGGCATGGGTTCAAATCCCACCACTGGCACTAAAATGTGGGCCTACGTTCGGTTTTGCTAAAATGTCCACTGCTGAAAGATGTTTCTCGTAAAACATTGAAAGTAGCAAACATTAAAAAAAATCTTCCTCAATACAAAATGTACTTTTTGTATTTTGTGACTACTTTTTTATTTCAATGTATTTTAATTAATATTTTAAAATATTTACACTTAATATTTAAAGTTATTAATTTCTTTTAAAATAATTTATTATATGCTAATTTTAGCAAAATTGTAACCTTATTTATTGATTATTAAAAACATTCAGCATTAAAAAGAACTATGCAAGCAATATCCGGCGGTTGTTACTCTGATTTATACATCCAACAATTTCCAATCCATTGAAACCTTCTTCCAGTTACATACAAATTAATGTTATTTTTATATAATTTAAGAAAAAAAAACATTAAAATTTAAACATTTATTGTATATCAATTATAAAAATATGTAAGAATGAATTGTTGAAAATTGTCAGCAATTAATTCATTTAATTGTAGTTCTGGCGTTTTAAATAAACAATAAGTAACATATATTACCAGGCAAAATAACCACAAATATTATAAGAAACCTCATCTGCGTATTTCCTACAAAAAACTTTAAAAATGTTTTATGTCTGACAAAAACAATCATAAACAAATGGATGTTCCAATTTATGTTTCTAAAAATTTTTATTTGTAATTATAAATAAAACTCAATCCATTAACTTTTTATTTTCATTTTATAAAGACTTATTGTTGCTGTAGTAAATTAGATAATAGTTACTATTTATTTATTTATTTTAATTTTATGTTTATTAATTTGAATGTTTTACGAGAAACACATCTTTCAGCAGTGGACATTTTAGCAAAGCCAAACGTGGGCCCGCATTCTAGTGCCGGCGATGGGATTCGAACCCCGATGCCCACCGCGGTCCAAATTCGAGCGCTGTACCGCTAGACCACTCCGGCACTATTATTAAGTTTAAAGAATTAATCGATAAATATTAATCTAAATTTCTTAATTTAATCACATTTTGTAAATAAATAAATCTTTATTAAAAAACAATTGAAGACGTAAACTTTGAGATAAATTTATATCGTATATGGATTCATCTTACAGTTATTATTATAGAGAGAATCCAATGATTCATATTTGTAAATTAATTTATTTGCAAAAACCTTTTTCAACTCAGTATGTTCACCTTCCAGCTTGTGACTACTTTTTAAAGTTATTTCAATTAATAATTCTAAATATTTATATTTAGTAATTTAAATTATTAATTTCTTTTAAAATAATTTAATTTATGCAAATTTCAGTAAAATTGTAATTTTTTAATGACTATTTAAAATATTCAGATTTTAAAAAATTATACACACAAAAACCGGCAGTTGTTAACTTGTACTATACGTGAAAAGCATATTTGAATTTAATCATTTATTGTATATCAATTATAAAAAATATGGAAAGGTGTATTTAAAAAAATAGTCAACAGTTAATCAATTTTATGGATTATCACTTTGTGATTCTTTTTTCTCGGGTGGATTTTTACATCAACAATAAATACTGCCATCAAAATAACCACAACTAATAAAAGAAACAATTGTATTTTACATAACTTTGTTGAATTGACACCCATCACTGTCGCTTCCAAATTGACACCCACTTGATCTTGAGTTCCCGCCGTTACATGCTGTAAAAGGAGTATTGCAATGAGGAAAGTGAAATCTAAAAATAAATCATAAAATAGTTATATAGATATAAATACGTTTCAGTAATTGGGTATTTAACAAAATTTGACAAGGGTTTTCATTTAGTGTCAATATGGGTGCTCAGTTCCATATTTGTCAAAATAGATGCATAATATATTTATAGCTGTTGCTATTTTATGTTTAATTTCTAACTATTTTTTATGATATTGTTAATAAACATTTAAAATCCTGTATACAATTAGCATAAAGGATTAAAGGTTAATAACAATCACTCACTACATACAGCTTTAAACAAATCTAAAGTTTCTGGAAAAATAAGGAGAACCTACCTGCACATAAAAACCAAAACTAATCAATACAAAAACTCATGCCTGCCATATTTATCTAGAATATTAACCAATCCAAAATCAAACAAAATTGAACCTCTAACAAATCTATCAAAGTAGGAATTATTCTACCCACGCATTTATTTCAGTTATTTGGACATCCTACAGTATAATTCAAAGTATAGTAATTCTGATTTTTTTTCAAATCACATGTTTACTGTATTGACTATATTTATATTCACTAACATATGACATTCTATTTCATTTTGTTCCCATTATTTGTACTACTACTTTTTAAAATTTTGTTATTTATTTTTTATTTATTGATGGTAAAAACGTATTTTACTCTGAACGTATCTCTAGTGAGGTATTAAAGCTTAATAATAATAATAATAATAATAATAATAATAATAATAATAATAATAATAGTAATAATAATAATGATAATAATAATAATTTCGAATGGTAACTTTATTTATTTTTATCTATTGTTTTATTATGAAGAATAAAATGCAATAGAATGCTTGTTACAAAAATTATTATGTAAAATAAAAAGTAAAATAAACTTCCTATTACAATTGTAAAATATAATTTAAAAAACTGACATAGTTGTTAACAAAATATTTAAACAAACCGCTTATTTATTATAAAATCGAAGTTAAACAAGTTGTGCTTATAAACACAAAATTAAAAGATGTTTAGATTTTTGGCGGATTATTAAATACTGCATAATGGTACTAAATTCAGTATATTTAATATCGATTTAATTTTTATTTATTTATTTAATTTTTGCTACTTTGAATGTTTTACGAAAACATCTTTCAGCAGTGGACAATTTGCGAAGCCAAACGCGTGGGCCCGCATTTTAGTGCCGGCGATGGGATTCGAACCCATGTCACCGAGGTCCGAATTCGAGCGCTGTACCGCTAGACTACCCCGGCATTTTACTCAACATTTGATTATAAAACGTTTAAAATGTAATGTAAATATTTTAATTACTAATAATATATATCAACAAATTAAAATTTTTAATTTATATGTATTATAGGATTGTCAGTTGCATCTTATGCCTAAATTATTTCTTTCACTTTTATTACTAATTAGAATTATGGTTATTGACTTATATACCACAAAAGAAGTACCATTTAGCACTCAAAAAATAGGTACAATTATAAAATACAATATAATTGAGAGTATATAATATTGGTTAAAAAAGCGTAAAGTTTAAACTGAATTAAAAAGTCTAATAAATTCAAAAATTAAAGGACAAATCAGAAGTACATGTGCATTATGATATATATAAATATGATATTAATTTGGAAAAGTACTATTATAACAATATATATATATATATATAACATTAAAATAACAGTTTATTAAAATATAAGTTGAAAAGTGCACTTACCTAGAAAACCCATTAGAAAAACGTTAGAAATTTTATACGTATCTGTTTTGATTTAAAATAATTAATAGAAATAAAATTTGTATTTAAAGTATTATAATCTTATTAGTGAATCTTTTATACAGACAATTTGTAGATATTTTTTAAAGAGGTTTGAGAAATTATATATATATATATATATATATATATATATATTTATTCAATTATTGCGTTTTTATTAAACTATCAAAGGTATTATAAAAAAGTAAAATTAAGTAGACAAATTAAAAGTTAATTTTGTCAGAAAATATTTTAGTAAAATATATAAGCCGGTTAAATAATTTGAAATATATGTGACATGGTAGTCTGGTGGTACAGTGCATGACCTTGATTTGGGTCAGCACGGAATGGAATCCCACCACATGCACCAAAATGAGGACCCACGTTCGGTTTTGCTAAAATGTTCACTACTGAAAAATGTTTGTTGTAAAAAATTCTAAATTACAAAAAAATTAAGTGAAACACGATTAATGATTACAGCTTACCATGAATAAAATAAATAAATGACATAAAACCACTATTTATACAATAGATATTTAAAAAATACTATGCAATAAATAAAACACTAATTTAAATCATTAAATTGTTACCCTTATTTTGTTTAATTTATCATTTTTATCTACATACTGAAATGCATTATATTTATCAATCTATTTATATTAATTAAAGTTTAAAAATGTGTAAAATGTTTATTATAAAATTATTGCACAAAATGTTACATAATGTGACTTATGAAAATACACAAAATAAATTTAATTTACACCCAATGTCTTTTAATGTTTAATTTGGAAATATGTCAAATGCTTAGGGTGTTCATGAGCGCACAGTTGTCTTTTTTAAAAATAGGTAAAATCGCTGAATAGCGCAGAACTTCAAAAATTGTATATTGTATATTGTAGATGCTGCATATTGTTATATTAGCATACTATTAACTATAATACGTTTCCAAAGTAATATCATGCCTCTCCACGCATTTTATAATGCACATAACTTTTGAATATACGTTAATTTTTAAGTGTTTAAAATTATGAGACTTAATCTTATTTTATTTTCTGACTGATGTTACATACTGCTAATCGTATCGTATTTTTATAATTGTACATAATTTTATTTGTGTGCTAAAAGCACTTCTTTAGTATGTAAATAATAATACAACACTAATAATAATAATAAAAAATAATAATAATAATGATAATAATAATAAAAATAATAATAATAATAATAATAATAATAATAATAATAATAATAATAATAATAACCACAACAACAATAATAATAATAATAATAATAATAATAATAATAATAATAATAATAATAATAATAATAATAATAATAATAATAATAATAATAATAATAATAATAATAATAATAATAATAATAACAATAACAATCATAATAATAATAATAATAAAAACCATAACAATAATAACAATAATAATAATAATAATAATAATAACCATAACAATAGCGGTACAGCGCTCCGAATTCGGACCTCGGTGGACATGGGTTCGAATCCCATCACCGGCACTAAAATGCGGGCCCACGTTTGGTTTCGCTAATTGTCTACTGATGAAAGATGTTTCTCGTGCAAACATTCAAAGTAGCAAGCATAAAAAATAAAAATAAAATAAAATGACGTTAATTTAAAAACGCTTTAAACAATTTTTTTTTAAATTTTATACACAACCATTAAGTTACTCGTGTTGCTGCTACTGCGTATCTGCTACAAGAATTACATAATTTAAAGATGTCTCCTGCTTGACAATTTTTATTATTTTAATTACATTTTGTAAATAAATAAACGTATAATAGAAAATAATCGAAGACGTAAACTATGCGAAGAAATGAACTTGATATACGAATTCATCCCACAGTTTTGTTTCCTATTACTTTTTATTTTTTATTTTTTAATGTTTATTACTTTAAATGTTTTACACGAAACATTTTTCATCAGTGGACAATTAGCGTAGCCAAACGTGGGCCCACATTTTAGTGCCGGCGATGGGATTCGAACCCCAATGTCCACCGAGGTCCAAATTCGAGCGCTGTACCGCCAGACCAGTGCTATACATTAATTTATTTGCAAGAAGTTTCTTCAACTCAGTATGTCTATCCCATAGCTTGTGACTACTTTTTCAATTTATTTTAATTAATAATTTTAATTATTAAATATGAATATTTAAAATGTTTAATTAAAAAATTATTATATTATAGTCATGTTTATTGACTATTAAAAACATTGAGCTTTATGAAAATTATTCAGACAAAAACTATTGTGCCGGGGTGGCCTAGCGATACAGTGCTCGAATTCGGACCTCGATGGATATCGGGTTTGAATCCCATTGCCGGCACTAAAATGCGGACCCACGTTTGGCTTCGCTAATTGTCCACTACTGAAAGATGTTTCTCGTAAAACGTTCAAATTAGCAAACATAAAATAAAAAAATAATAAAAGTAAAGAAATATTTATCCAACCACTCAACTACTTCTAGCCCAACAAATACCTTTTTCAGTTGCATTCAATAAAAAATTACATTTTTACATAATTTGTCAAGTTAGAAAGCATATTAGCATTTAAACATTTATTGTATATTAATTTAAAAAAATATGTAACATGTATTCTTTAAATTAGTCAATAATTAATCAATTTTTTAGGTATCACCTCTTCCAACATTGTTATCATTCACTCTTTTTCGATCTCTACATAAACTACAAATACACCATATTGCAATCAAAACGATTACGACGAATATAACACAAATAAGCGTACAACATAATTTCGTTGAATTAACACTCATCAATACCGCTTCCGAAAAAATGTCACTTTGTTTTTGCACTTCCGCCGTCACATGTTGTACAAGAAGCAATGTAATTGGAAAAATGAAATCTAAAAACACAACGTTGATAATTTTATTTTATATTTTGATAAAACCATAATTAAATACTATATATATATATATATATATATAATTAAAACTGAGCATAATTGAATAATAGCTAGAAATGTATGTTATATTGACAGTAATTGTGAGATCGTATCAGGTTTTTCCAAATAATCATTTTCTAAAATGTTTTTTACAAAAATCGAATATATATATATATATATATATATATATATGCTACTATAAGTATACTGCAAAAAACCCCTATTAACAGTAGAACATTTTACGTGGTAAAAGGTGGGTTTGCATTTAATGTCAAACCTATTTGAACCCTGGCACACATACGCACATATACATAAATATACTAACAATTGCACTTACTTAAATAATCCTTGTAAAAACGTTGTCAATTTTATTCGTCTTGATTTAAAATAATTAATAGAAATAAAATTTGCAATTTAAAGTATTATCACCTTATTAATAATATATATATATATATATATATATATATATATATATATATATATATATATATATATATATATATATATATATATATATAATTTAAAGTGAAACAATGTTAATCCAATTATTAAACATGTTGCTGCATATACACAATTTCCTCGTTTTAAAATTGTTATAAAATTATAAAACTACACAAGGTATTATAACGAAATAAATTAAAATTAACTAAACAAAATGTCAGTTACTTTATCATAAAATATTTTTACTAATATATATAAATTAATTACATTATTTAATTACTTTAATTATTGCAACTTATTCTAAATTAAATAAATAAATTACACGAAGCCATTATTTATACAATTTAAAATTATTTCATTCAATAAATAATTTACTAATTTAAATTATTGAATTGTTGCCCTTATCTTGTTTAATTTATAATTTATATCTACATACTGAAATTTATTATATTTATTAAATTGTTTTATATAAATAGAGGCTTAAAATGTGTAAAATGTTTATTATAAAATCATTTATATTTTAGCTTACGTGTAGGCAATTCACTAAGCTCTTCAACACGACAAGTTCTAACAATACAATAACGTGGATTGCCTTTAGTGACAGGTGTGTCACTGATTAATATTTGCAACTGATTTATCAAATTCACTTGATACAATATCGAACAATTGACTAACAAAAAGAAAAATTGTATTTTGAAAAAACATTAGTTTGACTTTTTAAATAATAAAAATAATTTTTTACTTTATAAAATATTTTTCTTCAAATGTACTATAATACAAAAGGTTATTTTGATGCTCACACGCTAATTAATTTAAAATGAGACAGTAATTGTTAAATTTTTTAATATATTTATAAAATTAAATAATAAAATAATTAGAATTTAGTTAGAATTAGAAAAAAACAATTTTTGAACATAATAACCCGTTTTCACAAAAACAAATAATTTTGAACTTTACATTTTATTCATCATTGATTAATTTATTTAAGAAAATAATATGGTATAAATAATGCAATATGTAGTAATGTTTAAAAACCTGTACAAAAACATTTAATCATTTAATCACAAGGTTAATTTACGCAATGTCTGATATTTTGATTTTGCTAACAGTAAGCACTGTCACCCGAGTCAAAACAAATCACCAGTTAATTTCAACAATCCTTTCAAGGTGATAATATGTTAACAGTTTTTAATAATAATAAAATTTTTATTTTTACAAAAAACCGGTTTGTAGCTTATTTGAGGTCTGTAAATAACTTATTGGATGTGTTTGCATATGCTTTTTATTGTTAACGTCACTTTAAATTTACGATAATGTAAGCAAGTGATTGTTATACTCAAATTATTATTTATATTTAAAGTAAAACAATAATTGTTTAAATTTCTAATATATTTATCAAATTGTGAAACAAAATAATTAAATTCAATTACAATTAAAAAACATTTAGACATAATATGTGCTTTTATACGTAATGCCTGAGATTTTGATTTGCTATTGTTATCTACTATACAACGAATCACCAAATCAATTTCAACAATTGTTCAAAGTGTTACATATGTTAAAAATTTTCTAATCTGTTTATTTTACAGATTAGAAACAATTTTATTTTTACAAAAAGAGTTTGTAACTTATTTGAGGTCTGGTAATAACTTATTGGATATGTTTGCATATGTTTTTTGTTGTTAAATTCATATACTATACTTTATTTCAGCTATATATTAAAATATTATATGATGTGACCCATGAGAGTACAGAAAATAAATTTAATTTACAGTTTACGTTTTCTAGTAATTATACTTAATATTTATTTCATGTTTATTGTTTCGAATGTTTTTGCAAGAATACATTGCTTGGAAATAACAAAATCATTATTATGTATATATATATATATATATATATCTACTTAAAAACTGACATAAATAAAACTCAAAGTTTACAATTACTTAAGTAAAAATAGTGAAGCACAAAAATAAATTAATTAGACTAATGAGAACCTATGTTTCTCCTTGATAATCTGTCAAATTGGTTTTCAAAAACATCTAACATGTAATAGTTAGTATACATTAATGTTCAGTAGCGTACAATCATATTTATTATTATATACAGTAGGCAACTTATTTATTTCCAGTTAAATTTTTTTTAACATTTTAGTTTGTAAAATAAATTAATGTATATTTTTAAAATAATAATTTTTTACACATTATAAAGATTTGATTGATGCACTACAATTTTTAAAAATATAAAACCTTGATAATACACTGGTAATGCGATGCCTAAACTTTAACTTTTCCTAGTTCAAATTTATTAATTATTAAAATATGTAATTTATTTACAAAAGTAATTATTAAAATATTTTTTAATTTTATATTCCTTTTATTTTTTAAAATAAAAAAACTGCTCATACATATATTTACAAATTTGCACTGTAGTTTTAAATAATCAATAAACAATTTATTTAAAAAGTATTTTAATATAGAATTTTAAAACACAATTTTTCCCCCAAAAATTTTTAAAATTATTTTAAATAATTTAGGCACAAGGTCGATTTTTATTTTCCGTTTCAGGAATTTGCAATTTTGATAAAAAAGGCCTCCTATTTCCGCGCACTTAATACTTGTGGTTAAGTAGCTCACTGTCGTTATTTATCTTCCCATTAAATTTTTTATAAACAGGGCGTAAAAGTTAAAATAGTTACCAAATGCATGAAAATAGATGTTTCAACTTCTTGTACAACATTTGAACAATAAACAAACTGAATCACCCACAGTTGGTAGAAAACGTTCAACAAAACAAGATGATCCGTTTATAATTATACAGCTTAAAAATCACAAAACAATAGATGTAAAACAAATAAAAAAATCAATACTTAGAAAATTTTCTTATTCAATTGGCAAAAGAGGAAGGATAAAATCTGAAGGCTTCATTTTTAAAGCGGCTGTTAAAGACACCTCCACTTAGTCATTGCCCATAGATTACAACGAGTGGAGTTTGCTAAAAAGTACAAACATTATCCATCGGCATTTTGGAGATCAATATACTTCACAGATAGTGTGCAATATCTTACGTACCCTAGACTAAACATTCAAAGGTTATTTATAGTCCAAATTTCCCACTCAACCACACTTGTACTGTGGATATTTTGCAATCAGTCTCCCAAATCGATGCGTACATGTGGCAATTTAAACAACGTCAAATTTGTACAAATATTCAGAGAACTGTTTCATAGTGATGAGCTGTCCAGAAATGCTAGGAACAATTAACAATCATTTAAGATAATGCTCCTGTGCATATTTCAAAAGTAGTAATGTGATATATTATTATTATTATTATTACAAAACCCTTTTGCTTTAGATAAGCATGGGGCAATAAGACAACAATTACAGCAAAACAACAACAACAATAACAAAGTCTCGTTGGCGTTAAATATTCTGCAAATCGAAGATTGCGATTTCTTTCAGCTTGCTCTCAACCTAGCCATCCAGAAACGTTGCTGTTTGCCGGAATGACGTCATCTTTCATTGTTTCTGCAGCAGTATAAATTATTACAGAGGCCAGGTTGCCAACCTTGCGTTCAAACCATCCTCCTTTTATCCAGGCTTGGGACTGGCTAGATCATTTCTAATCCAAACTAGTAATGTGTATTTTAACATAACACAATTTACTATACGTTTTCCTTATTTAGACTACAAAAGCTTTGAAAACAAAAAGTTTACTTTTTATTCAACTTCCTCCATACAGTCCAGACCTCAATGTAATTGAAAACTTTTAGTATTTTAAAGCATTGAGATGAACCGCATAAGAAACTGACGTATCATTGGAAGCGAAAATTAATCATGTTGTAAAAAATTGCATTTCAAAGGACTATATTGGTACGTTAATAGATTCCTATTGGATGGCAGAGGTTGAACAAAGATGTGGATATCACTTACATTACTGACATTATTATTTTCGTTACCTTTATTTTGTATATTTGTATATTTTAGTAGATAAAACTATTTTTTAAAACCAATTATCTGTGTTTGTTTTCAAGTTTTCGTAATGGTGGTATTGTGCTTTATTGCTAAAACGAATGTTATTGTGCATTATATTAAGAATTCTTTTGTGAATAATATTAAATATATTAGTAAAGTATTATCTAAGGTACTTATTAACAAGCGTTAGATATGTCTAAGATAAGTAACAAGTAGTACATATATTTCAATATTATAGTAAGTCAACATTGGATTCACTTACGGCACTATCTGTAGAAAAAACATTGATGTTAATTTAAAAATTTTTTAAGCAATTTTTTTTGTTTTATTTAAAATTATTGAGCTACTCGTGTTGCTGCTACTGAGAATTACAAACTTTAAAAATCTTTTCTGTTTGACAAAAATAAATAACAAAAATGGATGTTTTAATTTATGTTTATAATAATTTTTATTCGCAATTACAAAATAAACTCGATGCGTTAAATTTTTCATTTTCATTTCAGAGGACGTAAACTGTGAAATAAATTTAGTTGATATATGAATTTATTTTACAGTTTTGTCTTCTATTATTTTTATTTAAAAATACAAAGAAAAGCTATTGTTTTATATTTATAATTTAATTTATTTGCAAAAACGTTCTTTAACACAGCATTTTACTCCACAGTTTGTGACTACTTCTTGAATTTATTTTATTTTATTATATTATATTATATAAAAGACTTTTGCTCTAAAAATAAGCATGGGGTAATAAGACAACAACTACAGCAAAACAACAACAATAAAGTATCGTTGGTATTGAAAACTTTTTTCGGCTTTCACTCAACCCTGTCATCTGTGTAACTTTGTCATCCAGTTATGTGCGATTACTATTTTTTCCGTTATTTGTCGGAATGGCGTCCTCCTGATTGTTTCCGTAGCAGTATAAATTCTTTACAGAGGTCAGGTTGCTAACCTTGCGCGCTCACAACCCTCCTCTTTTATCCAGGCTTAGGACTGACTGGATTGAATCATGTCTAATCCAAAACTGATAATTTTAAATATTTATAGTTAATAATTGAAATTGTTAACTTCTTTTAGAATTGGCTGAACTTATGCAAATTTTAGCAAAATTGTAATCTTGTTGATTGTCTATTAACAACGTTCAGATGTTAAAAATTATACAAACAAAAACTGGCAGTTGTTACTTTGAACTTTATGTCCAACTATTCAACTACTTGTAACTCACTAAAACCTTCCTGACATTGCATAAATGATAAGACTATTTTTATATCATTTTTTAAGTAAAAAATCATATTCACATTTAAACATTTATTGTATATCAATGATAAAAAATAGGTAAAATATTTTTTTAAAAGTAGTCAGCAATTATTCACATTTATTAAGATCTTAGCTTTTGGCATAGCAAGTAAATAATTCCTATTCCAATCAAAATGACTATGACTAATAAAACGAACAACAATATTATACAATACGTTGTTGATCTAGCGCTTGTTATTGTCGATTCCCCAGAGTTGTCAAGTTGTTTTTGCTTTTCCGCCATCACATGTTGTACAAGAAGTATTGCAATCAGAAAAGTGAAATCTAAAAATGCAACGTTAACAAGTCCATTTAATGCAAAATATAATTAGATAAAGTTATAGTTAAACATAAAAACGCCTTAGTTGAAACGAAGCATACATTCGTAATAGCTAGAAATGTAATGAGTGTATATCTCAGTAAACATGGATTTTAAGTTCCATTATTGGCAGTAATTACAACTCATTTCTGGTTGTTATATATATATATATATATATATATATATATATATATATATATATATATATATATATATATATATAAGCAAATGTTTACATTTAACCAACAGTTTATTAAAATATATGTTGAAAATTGCACTTACTTAAATAACTCATTGCGCGAACGTTTGCAATTTTATATATTCGTCTTAACTTAAAATAATTAATAAAAATAAAATTTAATTACTATTGCTATATATATATATAGTCAAAATTGTTTCAAAACGTAAAAATTTAAAGCAAGCAATGTTAATAAAATCATGAAGCATTTTGGTATATATGCGATTATTTGTTTCAAAATCGTTATTACATTATAAAACTGGTTATAAATTAAAATTAATTAAACAAAATAAACAATAGATTTATCACTAAACATGATTACTATTATATAAAAACTAATTAAATAATTTAAAAACTTCAATTGTTGCAACTTACTTTGAATTGAATTAATGAACAACATGAAACCACTATTTATACAATTTTAAAAAATATTATCTAATAAATAATACACTATTTTAGATTATTGAATTACGACCCTTATTTTGTTTAATTTATAATTTAAATCTACACTAAAATTTATTATATTTATTACATTATTTATGTAAATAGAGGATTTAAAAACATGATATTGTCTTGATATTTTAGCATAATTATGCGTATTTTATTGACCTCTTTAGCTCAGAAAATTTTAACACTACAATAACGTGGATTACATTACTGATAAGATTGTCACTGATGGATACTTCCAACTTTACTAGGAAACAATAATTTAAACGTTTTATTGTTATGTTGAAAATAGTTTTTATTAAAAATTAACATTTAATTTTTGGGAATTAATATTTTTCGAATATTGATAATTTTTGTTTGAATGTATCAACGGTACATACCAGTGGGAACGGCTATAAAAACAACCGTTCTCACGCCGTCTGTTACTTCCGTTACGTCTTGTAATTTTCCTTCTATTCGGCTTCCATTTTAGTTTTTCCCACGAACTGATCCTGTAGCCTTTGACAATAAACGTTTCCAGTCCCGTCTTTGTGTTCTTATTCATTACTACACGTAATCAGTACAGACGTAAGGTATTGGAGGCAAATGACGACTAGGCAAACACACGCAACCTTCAACGACAAGTGACGCTGCTTGTTATACTAAACCGCCCCCATCTCACGTTTAGTGAATCCGCCTACGTGGCCAGCAACTTGTAGTCAATTCGCTAAAATACATTATTTTGCATTTTTAAAAATAATTAGACAATTTTACACATTATAAAAACTTATTTTGTAATTAAATATATATATATATACTTTAGTAAAAATGGGTGAATGAGATACTCAAACGCTGATTATATTATATTATATATATATATATATATATATATACATATTTTATACAAAACCCTTTTGTTTTAAAAATAAGCAATAAGACAACAATTACAGCAAAACAACAACAACAAAGTCTAGTTGGCATTGAAGATTCTGTAAATCGAAGATTGAGCGTCCATTCGGCTTTCACTCAACTCTGTCATCTGTGTAATTCTGTCATCCAGATCACTTCTTTGCCGTTGTTTGCCGGAATGGCGTTCTCTTGTACTGTTTCCGTAGCAGTATAAATTTTTACTAAGGCCAGGTTGCTAACCTTGCGCGCTCAAACCCTCCTCCTTTATCCAGGCTTGGGACTGGCTAGATTGAATCATTTCTGATTAATATAAAATAAAAAAGATTTATTGTTTAAATTTATAATATGTGTAGGTCATATTTTATATAAAATTAATATAATTTAAAAACCATACTTGTAAAAATGGGTTTATCATAATCTAGAATTATTAATTATTATCAAAATATGTGCAGAATTAAGTACATTTTAAATATAAAACAATCGTGTAAATAAATATAAACGGATTAGAATAATTTCTAAATTAGTATATTTTGACCTGTTTAGACTGAAAAAACCTAATTAAGCAAAAATTTAATTTTTGTACATTTCATTATTTACAGTTTGGGTTTTTTAAACGTTAGTTTAACACTTTGTAAAATAACGTTTTCTTTATAGAAAACATCATTTATGTCACGGAAAATGACATTTTATCCAATTATATTGATACGTAGTTAGACTCATATTGAAAGTGTCTGGCAATGTTATAAAAAACAGTGAATAATACTTATATTAGTGTCATTATAAAAATTGTGTTATTTGGTAATATTATACTCTATTGTTGAAATGAATGTTATTGTATATTGTAGTTAGTAATTATTTTTACAAATAGTATATTTTATGAATATTAATAAATTATTAACCAAAATATGTACTACTAAGAGCTGGACATATCTAAAATAAGCAATAAGTGATAAATGCTGTGTCAATTTGTGCAGATCATAGGTTCAATTAGAACCAAAACGTTTATTTTCGGTAAGCTGATAAGGTACCCTTTAAAAAATCTTACTTGCATTAGTATGCGTTCATTTCTAACAGCATACAGCTATTTCTAATTACAAAAAACGTTAAAGTTAGTTTAAGAATATTTTGATCAATTTCCTTGTTAAAATTTAATGCAAAATCATCAAGTAACGCGTGTTGCCACTACTGCTTATATGCCACAGAAATTAAAAAGTTCAATAATGCGTTACAATTAATAAAACACGTATCAAATATGGATTTTCTAATTGAGGTTTTGTGAAACATTTTATTCGCAATTATAAAAGAAATCTAATGCATTAAATGTTTCATTTTAATTTTATAACATTTTATTTTTGTTCTTATGACAATTTAAAATTTTTAACGTTCTATTCGTAAGTTTATTGAATTAATAAATAAATATTAATCTATTTTTATTAATTACATGTTGTTGAAAGTGTGAGATTAAAACATTTTTTGAATATTTACCTTAATTTCTTTAAGGATTATATATATATACTATAATTTCAAAATTCCAGCAACAATTTATAGGAGCATCAAATCTAAATCAATTCATTATGTCCAATTGTTTTTCTTTGTAACAATAAATATTGAGAATTAAATACAATGTAAAGGGACAGTCTGGATGAGCCGTTGTCAATAGATTGTAAATGCTTTATTTTTTGATTTAATTAAACACAAAAACATTTTTTTGCAAAGTAATTATTTCGCAATAACAACAACACTAATTATAATTAATTAATTAGTTATTTTTTTGCAAAACAAAAATATTTTTATTTTTGGATTTATCGAACAAAATTGTGTTTAAATGAAAAATTGACATCGAGTATAAGTAGTATGTACGTAAATATTAAATAAACTAAAAAACATTATTATACAACTATAATTTTAAGCATAATAATTCTTTTTTACTTCAATATAAAGACGTATATAAACAAAGATGCGTGTACCAGGTAATAATATATTTTTAAAAATTTATATATATGTATAATACAAAACCCTTTTCCTCTAAAAATAAGCATGGGTCAATAAGACAACAATTACAACAAAAAAAAACAACAAAGTCTCGTTGGCATTGAAGATTCTGCAAATCGAAGATTCAACTTCCTTCCGGCTTTCACTCAACCCTGTCATCTGTGTAACTCTGTCATTTAGATACGTGCGACTACTTCTTTGCCGTTGTTTGCCGGAATGGCGTTGTCTTGATTGTTTCCGTAGCAGTATAAATATTTTACAGAGGTCAGGTTGCTAACCTTGCTTCCAAATCCTCCTCCTTTATTCAGACTTGGGACTGGCTAGATTGAATTATTTCTAATCCAAACTAGGCGGAGTTATATAAAATTTAAAATAATTTATTCTGTATAAAACTAAACAAGAACGGTTTTTACTTAAAAATTTGCAGTTTGTTAAAAGTAATCAAAAACCGGCAACTGTTACTTGGAATTGTACATCTAACCACACAACTACTTTTAACCCACAAAACCCTTCTGCAGTTGCATAAAGAATAATGTCATGTTTGTATAATTTGTCAAGTAAAAAGCATATTAGCATTTAAACATTTATTGTATATCAATTATAAAAAATATGTGCAAATGTTTCTTTTACAAAAAGTCAACAATAAATTAATTTAATTATTGTTCTTCTTCTTTTTTATAAGATCTATTTCTGCGTTTACAACAAATAATAACTATTGCAATTAAAACAAATAGTAAAACACACATTTTCGTTGAATTAACACTCATTATTGTCGCCTCCGAAGAGTCATCAATTTGTTTTCGATTTTCCGCCGTTACATGTTGCAAAAGAAGTATTGCAATCAGAAAAATGAAATCTAAAAATACAACGTTGACAAATCCAGTTTTATTAAATAAATATTTTTATAAAACAATAATTAAAACTGTACAGTTGAAACTAAGCGCAAATTCATAACGGCTAAAACACGGATTTGAGTCCTATAATTGACTAATTGAGGAGCAGTATCTGGTTTATATAAATAATAATTTCCTAAAACGTTTTTTATCTAAGTCGAACATATATATATATATATATATATATATATATATATATATATATATATATATTTAATGTACATAACCAAAAGTACTGTACAATGTAAAAAATTTAATATTATTATTAAACATGTTGGCACATATACACGATTTTCTTTTTTTAAAATCGTTACGAAATTATATAACTACATAGAGTATCATAATAAGTTAAACTAAAATTAAATAAACGAATACAAATTAGTTACTTTATTCTAGTAATATATATGAACAGTTAGAACAATTTAAAAACTTCAATTATTACAACTTACTTTAAACAAAATAAACTAATTACATAAAACTGCTATTTATACAATGGATATTTAAAGATATACCATCCAAAAAATAATTTACTAATTTAAATTATTGAATTGTTGCTCTTATTTTGTTTAATTTTGTAATTTATATCTACAAACTAAATTTGATTATATTTATTAAGTTATTATTTAAATAAAGGTTTAAAAATGTGTAAAATATTATTACGAAATTGTGACTGTGTCTCCATTTTTAGCATGAGAGTATTTTATTAAGACCTTCAGCTAAACAATTATTAACAATACAATTACTTTATTAATAGGAGTGTCAATAATTGATACCTCTTTATCATTTTTTAAATTCGCTTGTTATAATAACTAATTATTTACCAACAAAGAATAAGCCAATTTTTTTTATGTTAGAAGTATATTAGTTATTTGCTACTTAGGAGCAGAAAATATAATATGTTATATCTTCTTTATCAAGGGAAGTTTAGTTAATTTATTGTTACAAAATAAAAAACATTAAAATTATGTTTTGTACTAGTAAAATAAAATTGTTTTTAATACTAATTACTTTTAATTGTAGCTAATAAGACACTGACTTAAAAGGATTAATATGTTGGATAATAAAATAAGTTGTTGTGTATAAACATTTTTATACAATCTTAAAATTTTACACTTAGAACAATATATATGTGCCACAAATATTAGATTAGTTATATAAAAAGTATTAAATAACCCTTATGTAAAAAAATATATTAACCAATTTAAACAGTGCTTTTTTTCTAGTAAAATATATCAATATTTTTAAAGCTAAAATGTACTTTACTTATGCCAGGGTTACAATTGTTTATAAAAATAATAATTTATATTGTAATTTTACAAAATTAATTGCAATAGTATTTTGTTTCGATAAAAAACTTAATTTAACCATAACACGGGCTAAAATAAAAATAATTAAAATTTTGATAATCGTTATTTAATAGTTCTAACATTAATGTTTTTAAAAATATGTTGGGTATTTTCTTAAAAAAAATTGTTTTTTGTGTAAAAATATCTAGTATTCGATTTTAAAAATTTCACTTTTAAAGTCACTTGTAAAATATGCTCTTTTTAATGTAAACAATAAGTTTAATCTCCACTACCGACGCTTGGTTTCTCCCAAATGTTTACTGCTGAACGATGCGTTTCCTGTCGAAACATCTGCAATAATATATCTACAAAAATATTATCGATTTGCACTGCTCTAAGTGTTCACTAATTAAAAAAGTGTTTTTGGCATAAATATCCAAATTAACATCTGCTTGTAATAAAATAATCAACTGTTATTGTGCACAAGTGTAAACTGCAGTTAGAGTAATTGTACGAAATAGCGATAATATAAAATGCAAAAGATTTTCTTGAATTAAAACGTTTTTATAAAAATGCAAATAGAGTTAACTGTTGCATATAATTATGTAATAATAATAATACTTGTTGTTATACTCAGTTGTTTTAATTACACAATAAACAGAATCTTTAAAACCTATATTTTTAAAATGTGCAAAACGTATCTTTGTGTCAAGGGACTATCTAACAACAAAATATTATTCATTTTTTTCAAAAACTTGATAAACCAAATTTCAACACTGTTTCAAATATATAGGGCATCATATGTATCTATTCAATTAAGGGATATAATCTTGACGAAAACTCAGGCGGCCTTGTCAATCTTTGAGAACAGTGGCAATGTCACAAGGATGCCGTCTACCAGCCAAGAAACGTTATTATTTTTCTACCTTTGTTACGGTTATCAATCCATAGAAATCGACCGTTTAATGTGTCGTACAAATAAAGTGGTAACTACATCACTAACCAAATGAATGAATACATTTACAATATTTTGCGTAAATATGTTTCAAATTGCATTCTCAATTTGGCTTACATTAAAATTGAGTAGGTGGGTAAGTTACGAGTGTGGTAGCCCGTTTGGCTACACTAAAACATTTAATTAATAAAAACCAAACAAACTACTGATATTATTTGTAGTAGTATCGATTACTGTGTAAATTTAAGTTTTACGAATATCTAATTGCATGTTCAAATTAAAACTTTAAAGCCTCCCTGTTTTAAAACAAGGGCTTTAACTGCTGATCAATTTCTCTACCTTGTTCATCAGTAGAATTGTGTTTAATCTTGCAAACAAAAATTGATTTACATGTAATGTAAAAGCGTAAACAATTCACGAAATGAATAATGTTTAAAAATAATAAGTACATGGCTTCAAATTCCACTATCGGCGTTTGGTTTTTCAAAAATGTCCACTCATGTCACCCGTAAAACATTCAAAGTAGTAAAAATATTTTTTTTTCAAATAATAAAATCATAAATTATTTGATAAAAAATGTGGTTTAATTTTAATTATAACAAAAATTGCATACTATGTCATCAACACGACCGAAGTCACCTGATTCAATTAATTACAAAAATATTTATTTAATATTGTGTAGTGCATTATACAACAAACTATTTAGTAATTTAAAAAGTGAATCATTTGTAGCTTCTTTAATATTTGTGTTTTTATTCAACTTTTCATTATAAATCAGTCAACTCTCTATGGAAATTTTTATTCTCAACATGACTAATAAAAAAATTGTCATTTTGATTAATTTTTATGCATGTTTGGTACTTTAAATGTTTTACCCGAAACATCTTTCAGTAGTGAATATTTTAGCGAAGCCAAACGTGGGCCCGCATTTCTAGTAAGATTCGAACCCACCTAGGTCCAAATCAAACGCTGTACCGCAATTGAACTATTTTTTAATGTACGGTTATTAAAAATCCTTACTTTACTTCTACCTTAACAGCTCTTTTATGAAGAATCACTGTTCTCTTTATTTATTTTTGCTACTCTGTATGTTTTACAGAAAACATGCTTCAAAATGGTTGTCTTTTATTATTAATTGTTTTAGTGTGCTGACAAATTTCGATCAAATGCGCTCAATCGTCAAAACTATTTATAACCACTTCGGTAGGAAAACTTTTAATTGAGTGAAGTGACATCTGGACTGGTAACAGCAGTGCACAGCGATACAAATGCGCTTTAATTGAACTCGAGTTTAGTGAAAGCGTGCTAATATACAGCCAAAAAGCTTTGCCATATGTAGCTGATTAGGCCTTTGATTCCAACAACCAGCGTCAAATCCCCCAATTTGTCCAAAAAAGATCGCCTCTTCAATTGCAGCAAACACTAGTGCTGTCGCTCGAAACTTCATTTATTTCCACCCATTGGAATGTCAACTTACATCTGACAGCCTCTTTGTATCGAAATTCGGAATGCTATGTGACCTTGGAACCAATCAATAATTGGGTTTGCCACCATCTTTTGTTATATGATCAAACTAAAAGCATGCTGCCACACATCTTTCTCGTCTCAGCAAAATTTCTTCTAAATTACCATTTATCTGTTTTCTCCTATTCAATAATTTTAAAAAAATGTTTATTACTTTGAATGTTTGGTAGGAAACATCTGGACATTTTAGCAAAGCCGAACGTGGGCCCACATCTTAGTGGGCCGGTGGTGGCATTCGAATCCATGCCCACCGAGGTCCAAACTCGAGCGCTGTACCGATAGACCACCCTGGCACATCATGAATAACCATTGCAAAATAAACAAATCGCCGTTACATTAAAACCTCTCGATTCGATTAAAGGAGCGTAAGACCAACTGTATTAACACTGTTCGGTAGTGAAACGCAGATAAGTGGCAGTAGTTAGGATCTTCACCCCCGATATTCCAGGCTCAACACAACTAATCAATTCGTAGTGGTTGGTGACGCAGTCACTTTTCTATTATTTCTTTATCAGTAGATCATATTAAATGATCGATTCCAATGGTTTGATATGCATAACAAGGAATGCTAATAATCTTGAGGATTTCAGTTATGCTCAATTTCCAATGATGGTGATATTCCTCACTGTTCGCTCTCCATGTAGTGCATCTTGGACTACGTACCTCTAGGCATCTAGTCTAATAATAGCAGAATCCGACTACACAGCGGTATAACTGGGCTTTCTCTATAGCGGGTGGATGTAAACATGTACCCTGGATATCTAAAGGTATACGCATACCATATGTAGCTATTCGTTTAAGGGAAATAACCCTAACAGAAAATCAGATAGCCTCATCGATCCTTGCAAACAAGGAATCTTTGTCATTCATCTACGTTTGTTACGCTTATCAGGCCATCAAAGACGATCGTTTATATACCGTATACATGTGGAAGGTAATAAAGGGGTGACCACAGTTATCAGGCAGCGCCACTGTTCACACAAATGGACAAATTTGGCTAATATTTTGTCAAGGTTATCATCCCTTACTCCAACGGTTATGTGGTATACGTATACCTTAAGATACCTTTTAAGTATCCTGAGAGTGTGTTTTCACCCATCTGAGCCAAGGCGGAGCCCATTTATACTTTAGAGTCGACTTGCATTCAGAACAATTGCTACCCCTCCCGAAATCAATCAATCAATCGAATAATTAAAAGTCACAAATAATGAGCATAAAATAAATTCAAATTCTCTTTTAAAAAATGTAAATCAATAAACGCACATTTGCTTTGTTTGATAACATACACAAAATAGAATAAAAATGGGACATGCGACTCAAATTATAGCAAATGAAAAATTAATCTAATGAAACATTGATACAGCCAACACATAAACATAAATATTGAGTATGGTTAATCTGTCTTCTTGTCAACTGACTCGCCTTCCAACATTTGCAAACGATACTGAAACAAAACAAAGAATATATATATCAATAAAAGAAATTTAAATGAATATTTATTGTTGATGATGACATAATCACTTTTTCATTATTACTGTTTATACAGCATATAAAACGACCGCTTTTGATGGCTTGATAAAGGTAACAAACGTAGAAAAATAACAAAGTTTATTGGCTGGTGAATCAAATTCGTGTGACATCGTCACTATTTGCAAAGATTGACAGAAACGCCTTATTTCTTGTCAGAGTTACCTCCCAATGGCTAAATATGGTATACGTAGACCTCAAAATACCTTTTAACTATTCTGGATGCTTTCACCAACCCACCGAAAAGGGAATCCAGTTGTACCGCTGTGAATTCGGTCCCTGCTGTTATTAGTCTACATGTCTATAGGCACCTAGTCCAGGATGCACCACAAGGAGGAGGAACAGTCAGGAATATCACCGTCAATAGAAATTGAGACTTCATAGGCATTATTCGAATCTTCAACATCACTAGCATCGCTTAAATGAATATGCAGTGAAAAAACCAAACCAATGATTAATTAAATAAGACTTATCAATTGAATTAATCAATATTGTCTCTTCATTATTTCGATATTTGTGCAGCACATCAAACGATCAATTGCACTGATAAAAAACGCACGCTAAAACAAATTAATCGTTAAAATGTTTCAAATTAGTTCAATACAGAACCAAACAGTGACCAGAAAAAATGATCCTCCATAGAAAGGAAAAGTTGTAAAAGAAGAAAACGAGACTCAAACCTACTGCTCGTTCACTTTCGTGCCACATCGGCATTTCATTCATTTTGGTTGGTGATCACGTGGTCACCTCTTCATTATTTCCCATATGTATACGACATGTAGAACGATCGATTTCAATGGCTTGACAAGCGTAGACAAACGTGGAAGAATAACCAAGTTTCTTGGCTGGTAGACGGCATCCTTGTGACGTCGCCACTGTTCGCAAAGATTGACGAGGCCACCTGATTTTTTGTCAGGGTTATCTCCCTTAGCCCAAGGGCTACATATGGTATACGTATACCTTTAGATACCTTTTAAGTATCCTGGGTGTATGTTCGCACCCACCCGCCGTAGCGGAAGCCCAGTTATACCGCTGTGCACTCGGACCCTGCTGTTATTACTCTAGATGCCTAGGGGCACCTAGTCCAGGATGCACCACGTGGAGGACTAACAGTCAGGAATATCACCATTATTGGAAATTGAGACTTCATAGGCATTATTCGAATCTTCAAGAGCATTAGCATCCCACATCGGCAATATACATTGCCATGTGTTCATACGATCGATCGAAAACCTTGTACAGAAGACCAAAGTTCACAATTAAGAAACACAAGCTATGCAATGGGGGATGCTAATGATTCTGACGATTTGAGCAATGCCTATAAAGTTTCAATTTCCAATGATTTTAACTAACTAGCCTCGTTAATCTTTGCAAACAGTGGTGCCGTCTACCATCCAAATAACTTTATTATTCTTCCACGTTTGTGTTACGCTTATCAAAACCATCAATGTCTATCGTTTATATGCCGTACATATATTGAAAACAATGGAGAGGTGATCACGTTACCAAACCAAAATGAATAATAATCAATAAACCATACAATCTATTTGTTTATTTATATCTCTTAACATCAATTGATCATTTTAATATTTATGACAATCGATTTATAACTTTTCTGTATTGTTAGTAAACAACTTTATAAGACAATCAATCAATAATGTTGATATTGCAAGTACACATTATAATGTATTTATTTAATAATTACAAACATTGTAAGGCTCAATGCAACCTACTCTAGTTGATTTAAAACCAGTCTGGTTACATTTTTTCTGTACTATTTATTTCAAAATCCCTTCACTTGAAAAAGTACAAGGCAACAAGATTGTTCCATCATGCGATTGCATTGAAAATAGCTAAACTTTTTTCCTGATTTGACTGAATACTGAAATGGTACATGCCGTAATTTAATGGAATGGCGTCCTCTTATTGTTTCTATAAGCAATATTAATTTTTTACAGAGGCGAGACTGTTAATCTTGCGCTCAAATTATCCTCCTTTCCCAGCCTGACTTAATACTGGCTAGAAGGGAGATTCTACATATACGTACCATTTTATAACTGCAATATTATAGGCCTAAACACTAAGTCTTGTGGTTGATGACGCCTAGTCACCTCTTCATTATGTCCGTATTTACACAGCGTAGAAAAAGATAGATTTCGATGAGTTGATAAGCGTAACACAAACGTAGAAGAATAACAAAGTTTCGTAGATTGTAGATAGCATCCTGATGACATCGCCACTGTTAGGGTTATCTTCATTAGCCCAAGGGCTACATATGGCATAGATACCTTTAAAGTATCCTGAGTGTATGCTTACACCCACTCGCCAAAGCGGAAGTCCAGTAATATCGCTCTGCACTCGGTCCGTGCTGTTATGAGTCTATATGGCCATAGACACCCAGATAAACAGTTGGAAATGTCACCCTCACTGAAAATTGAGAGTTTACAAGTATTACTCAAATCGTTACAATCATCAACACCTTCCAAAATGGAATAATCTGAGGAAATAATACGCTTATCTTCAGTTTGAAAAAAACCTTAATCGTATAAAATATGTATTTTAATTCCAACCTAATGAAATCCTAAATTAATTGCAATACAGCCTAAACAATGCAATAGTGCACTTGACAGATAATATAATCATTTTGAACTTGGATTAATCACATACGTACTCAATCCTACTGTCACGTATGCAACATGCATTAAAGTGCTTTTAAAAATCAATCAAACCGCCTAACCGTTTACCAATTAAATTCAAAAGATCCATTGACCTTAAACCGAGTTTAATGGACAAAAATACTATTTTTATAAATATTATACAAATCAACCAATTCTGCCTAACAAGGATTAGAAATAATGATTCGGTTTATTCAGTCTCAAAGCTGGGATGCTAATGATCCTGAGGATTTGAGTAATGCTTATAAAGTCTCAATTTCCAATAATGGTGATATTCCTCATTGTTAGTCCTCCACGTGGTGCATCCTGGACTAGGTGCCCCTAAGCATCTAGACTAATAATAGCTGGGTCCGAGTGCACAGTGGTATAACTGGGCTTCCACTACGGCGGGTGGGTGCGAACATACACCCAGGATACTTAAAAGGTATCTAAAGGTATACGTATACCATATGTAGCCGTTGGGATAAGGGAGATAATCCTTACAAACCGAGGTCCGAATTTGAGCGATGTACCGCTAGACCACCCCGGCATAATATATCAAGGGAGTACCGTGTGGTCTCTCCACTGACAAGAACTGCGCGCTCGAGCAAACCCGATTATGGATCGTCGCGAGCTTCAACCCGTCCAACTGCATTGGCGAGCTTCCACCCGGAGTCAGGGCATTCGTGATCACTCTGAACTCGGCGCCATGTAGGCCTCCATGTACAAACGTAGCCACAATCAAAACTTACTTGTAACTTTTGACATTCTTGCGAAACACGATCGTATTCTTCGTTGGTCTGAACAGTTTGTTTTTTCAAAACTTCCAAATTCAACTTGGCTTGATCGTGCACTACAAAGTATTGCATATAAACATGGCAACAACTGTATTGTTGTGAAAATCAATAAAAACAGGGTGACATTGCTTGTTACTCCTCGAAAGATATTTAGAAAATACAAAAGGGGAGGCAGTGGTACTCGAATTCATGCCCACCCAACTTCAAGTTCAGCGCTGAACCATTAAACCAGTCAAGTCAAACTTAAGGGCATTTTTATCATCCTGAGGATTTGAATAATGCTTATAAAGTCTCAATTTCCAATAATTGTGACATTCCTGACTGGTCATCTTCCATGTGGTGCATCCTGGACTAGGTGCTCATAGGCATAGACAGGGTCCGAGTGCATAGCGGTATAACTGAGTTTACGCTACGCCTGGTAGGTGCAAGCATAGACCCAGTATACTTAAAAGACATCTTAAGGTATACGTATACCATATGTAGCCATTGGACTAAGGGAGATAACTCTGACAAAAAATCAGGTGGTTCCGTCAATCCTTGCTAACAGCGGCAACATCACAAGAAATTCTGCTATTCTTCTACGTTTGTGTTACGCTTATCAAGCCATCCAAATTGATCGTTTATATGCTGTACAAATATGGATAATAATAATGAAGAGGTGACACCACATCACCAACCAAAATCAATGAATTCATAAAACGTAGAAATTTTGCATCCTACAGCTTCATATAACCAAAACAAATGATAAGAAAATAACAAGGATTCAAGGCTAATAGACAGCAAAAACACCGCTGCTCATAATGCTTAACAAAACTGCCTGATCTTTTCATCAGACTAGTTCCTCTTAACTTGACGATACATATCAATCCAAAAAGTATCTAATTGCTTTACAAAAAAAGGTACAATAATTAAACATATGCACTAAACTTACATTCTTTTTCGACCTTCAATTGGTTAGTCAATTCTTCAATTTGATCTTCCAAACCCTAAAGTAGAAAAATTGTTAAATTATACTCAGAGCTCAAACGAGGCAAAATAAGACTCGTAAAGCTGTTGTCTTTGGAACGCCAATAGTCCTGAGGACTTGAGCAATGCTTATAAAGTCTCAAATTCCAATACTGATGATATTCATGACAGTTCTTCCTCCATGTGGTGCATCATAGACTAGGTGCCCATAGGAATCTAGACTGTGGGTGCGAACATACACCCAGGATACTTAAAACGTATCTAAAGGTATACGTATACCATATGTAGCCGTTAGGCAAAGGGAGATAACCCTGACAAAAAATCAGGCGGCCTCGTCAATCTTTGCAAACAGTGGCGATGTCACAAGGATGCCGTCTACCAGCCAACAAACTTTATTATTCTTCCACGTATGTCTAGGCTTGTCAAACCATCGAAATCGATCGTTCTACATGTCGTATAAATATGGGAAATAATGAAGAGGTGACCACGTCACCAACCAAAATAAAATGAATGGAATCTAGACTAATAACAACAGGAACCGAATGCACAGCGGTATAACTGGGCTTCCGCTACGGCGAGTGGATGCAAGCATATACTCAGAGTAGTTAAAAGGTATCTTAAATTATATGTATACAATATGTAGATATTTTAGCAAAGCCAAACGTGAGTTTGCATTTAGTGGGCTGGTGGTGAGATTCAAACCAATGTCCGCCAGGTCTATGTCGAGCGCTGAATTGTTAGACCACCCAGACACAAACCAATTTTATCAAGCATTTTATTCGTTCTGTGGAATGTTAATGATCCTGAGGATTTGAGTAATGCTTATAAAGTCTCAATTTCCAATAATGGTGATATTCCTCACTGTTAGTCCTTCACGTGGTGCATCCTGGACTAGGTGCCTCTAAACATCTAGACTAATAACAGCAGGGTCCGAGTGCACAGCGGTATAACTGGGCTTCCACTACGGCGGGTGGGTGCGAACATACATCCAGAATACTTAAAAGGTATCTAAAGGTATACGTATACCATATGTAGCCCTTGTGCTAAGGAAGATAACCCTGACAAAAAATCAGGCGGCCTCGTCAATCTTTGCGAACAGTGGCGACGTCACAAGGATGCCGTCTACCAGCCAACAAACTTTGTTATTCTTCCACGTTTGTCTACGCTTGTCAAGCCATAGAAATCGATCGTTCTACATGTCGTATAAATATGGGAAATAATGAAGAGGTGACCACGTCACCAACCAAAATGAATGAATTATTCGTTCTGCCATTTTCAATCGTTGATTAAAGAGGCATCGCAGACATTTGACTACAACTTACGTCCGATTCGCCACGTTCCCTCGCCTCTTTGACCGGTTCGCTTAACAAAAGTTCGGCTGCTGCACTGGCACTTTGAGCCTGTCTCAACGTTGCCTCTTGACTGACTGATATTTGGGCATGTTCGGAAATCAAACGGATCATACGACGAAGGACACTGAAAAGTGTTGAAAAACATTTTTCATCAGTTGCCTAGGGGGATAAATTGCATTCCGAATTGTTTTGTTAAACACGGTGAACATTGGACATCATTCGTTTCACGGTACAGCATGCCGAACACGATCTTATCAATTAACGGATTTTTTTATTGTTTAGACCAAGGATTCTTTAAATAGCAAAAAGCTGAGCTTTGTTCAATTGCCTCCATACAACCCGGACCTCAATGTAATTAAAAACGTTTTTAGTTATCTTAAGTGAGAGGTGAATCGGAAGGAAAATCAAGCACGCTCCAAGAAAAAATCGATTATGTTTTGAAAAATCAAATTCCACAATATTTTATCAATAATTTGGTCGATTCTTATCCGAAACGGTTAAAGGAACTTATAAAAAACCATGGCTATCCTCTAAACTATTAACTTCAGACAATTGGTGATGTCTGTTTTGTATATATGTACATATTTCATAATACAATTTATTTTTAAGCAAATAATGTAGTAGTATTTTTATGTTGTCAAAATGTGTAAATTCTGGGTTTTTGGTCTAAGCGGAAATTTGGTAATGCTATTCGCAAAAAAAGAAATATTTTTAGTGTTTTGCATATTGGTATTGCTAATGTGATGTTTAATGCTTATTTTAGTGCAATGTCGATGTGCCTAATATGCTTAAGTGATGTAAACAAAGTCAATCAATTTCAATGTGTTAATTTTGACAGCTCCCATTTTAGCCCCTGTATGCTCAATTGTTGCATTAAATTTTCGGCTTAGAAAATTGACATTTTATTCGGATTTTGTCGAGCTCATAATTATAATTTCACTTCTTGGTCGTACTTTAATAAAATAGTGTGTCCTCTTGTTGATATTTTAGCAATGTTTTTCTAAACAGACCAGCTGCTAATCATGTAATTAAACCCTTCTTCTTTCTCAAGTGGACCTGGGGCCGGATACAATGAGGATTGGAGTAATACTTATAAATTCCCAATTCTCCAATGATGGTAAAATTTCTGACTGTTCCTCTTCCATAATGCATCCTGGAATAAGTGCCTATAGGAATCTAGACTAATAACAGTAGGGACCGAATGCACTGGGCTTCTGCTACAACTGGTATGTACAAACATACACTCAAGATAGTTAAAACGTATCTTAAGGTATACGTATACCATATGTAGTCGTGAAGCTAAGTGAGATAACCCTGAGAAAAAATCAGGCGGCCTCGTCAATCTTTGCGAACAGTGGCGACGCCACAAAAAACTTCGTTATTCTTCTACGTTTGTTATACTCATCAAGCCATCTTGCACAAATATAGAAGAGGTGACTATGTCACCAACCACAATAAAATAAATATTCGAAAATTATGGAACTAATAAAAAAGTGACAATATTACCAACTATATGGCGATGATATAATGAAATAAATATATTTAAACGAATAATATTCCACTTCAGTCTTGACGAATAATTGCTAAATTTTTAGCAATAAAATAACTACACAATATAAATCCCAACAATCTTGATTAAAGTGTATAGACACAAAATCCTTCCTAGGCATATCATACTTAACAAAAAGCTACATCTTGTCAATCACATAAACATTGGTACCATCACAATTATTTCCGTGCGTTTGTTGCGCAAACAAAATTTCTTTTGTATATAAAATGTTTTATAAACTTGAAAATGAACTCATCACCAACCAAAATCAATTTTTTTCATCATAAAACCAATGATCAAATCCATTTTATGTTAGTTTCTAATTATAGAAATAATAATAATGTATTAACACACAAAAAAGACAACTCACAACCACATAAACAAAGAAAATCCCGCAATATATAAATTACGTTGAGCTCTAAACATTCTCATCAAATAGAGCGATTCGGTTTCCGGCCTCATATCGTATGTATGTTCTTTCAAAGAATCGTATGCGTGTTTATGAGAATAAACATTGCGCACAGCCTCTACAAATATATATATATATATATTCATTTCATTCATTTTGGTTGATGACCACGTCACCTCTTCATTATTTCCCATATTTATACGACATAGCAAACGATCGATTTCGATAGCTAGATAAGCGTAACATAAACGTAGAAGAATAACAAAGTTTCTTGGCTGGTAGACGGCATCCTTGTGACGTCGCCACTGTTCGCAAAGATTGACGAGGCCGCCTGATTTTTTGTAAGGATTATCTCCCTTATCCCAACGGCTACATATGGTATACGTATTCCTTTAGATACCTTTTAAGTATCCTGGGTGTATGTTTGCACCCACTCGCCGTAGCGGAAGCCCAGTTATACCGCTGTGCACTCAGACCCTGCTGTTATTAGTCTAGATCCCTAGGGGCACCTAGTCCAGGATGCACCACGTGGAGGACTAACAGTCAAGAATATCACCATCATTGGAAATTGAGACTTTATAAGCATTACTCAAATCCTCAGGATCATTAGCATCCCATATATATATATCCCATATATATATATATATATATATATATATATATATATATATATATCTTAAACAATTGCTGTAATTATTAGTAGTCCAGTAATAAAATCTCCAGCTTGTAGTCTAAAAATTTTAAATCCCTTAGCACTGCCTTTATTTAGAGATAGACAATCTACAGGAACTGTATTAATTGTATCAATTAGTACCTAAGCAAGATACTCACTTAAAAGATCCTAGCCAATAAATTAACTGATATAATTTGCTCAAATAGAATGTTATAAACAATTAATAATTAAATATAACTTCTAAATAAATAACACTAGCTTTGAACAAGATTACTAACGTCCAATAATAATAATGAGATAAAAAATGTTTTCAGATAAAACTGTACTATTAAAATAAAGTTAAAAAAAACAATTAATTTCAGTAAAATATTCCTGAAGTGCAATTAGAAATAACATACCAAACAATACACCAACGAGGACAACTAAAAACAAATGAAAATAAAATGATGAATTGGTTGCAAAACGTTGTATAATTCCGAGTTTAAAAAAACTATTCCAACTAAAACAAAATTATAACCAGTTAATTAAAAACACATACGTTCGACTCGATATGAACGGGAGAATAAGGAAAAATACAAATAACATTTGACCGTACAAAAACGCAGCAGTTAAATGCCATAACATTGTTAATGGTAATGATTATTCTAAAAATAAAATAATTTAAATTTTATTATTAGCAAAATACGTCATCTTTTATAGACAAGTGTAAACCAGCAAAAGTACTAAATCATATTTCATATATAAATTGATACACGGATATTATTATTACCATTATAGTCAACACTTCATTAGAAGTACATTCAGCCTCAAAAATACCAAAAAAATATTGAAAATTCTACAACAATTGCACTAAAAATTACTTTTTTAATCCTTAATTTAGTTATGGATAAAGTATTGCAATTGCCTTAACCTATAAATTATATTTGAATTTTAGAGGTAATCACAGAAATAACAAATTGTGGGTTAAGTTAAAAACAAAACAACGTTAAAAAATTAGATTGCGTAAAGCAAAGTACCAAATAAACATATTAATGACATAGATTGTCTATATGACCACCTCCCTCATTCCATTCGAATACTCCTAATCCGTTCTAAACCCAAAATTCCTCGTTACATTATCCGAATCATTAAGTCGCGCAATATTACTTTTCATACGTGGAAATCGACAGGTCTCCCCCATTTTCCTCTACCGCTACCTAGATCTCCGTAGCAAATCTGTAGTTTGTCTCAGACGGCTCAAAAGCCTAAGACTCCATTCACTCTTGAGCAATGCTAGATTCGATAATAGTCTTCTCTTTAAATTCATCAAGAATAAGCGAGGTTATGATCCCTAAGCTTAAAAGTGATTCGGGTTTTTTTTATCGTTACCAGATATGTGCAATACCTTTGGCGATTAGTTTAAGTCCGTTTTCAATCAGTCCCCTTCCTGAGTCCGCCTTAGACTCAGGTTGTCCCACTATTACGTCCTCTCTAGTCTTTAAATATCTATCTCAGCTTAAATCAACATCCCGAGGTGCAGATGAACTCTACCTGAGAGTTCTCAAAGAATGTGCCTCTAAACTAGCCCCTTGCCTCACCCATATTTTTAATCGCTCTATTCAGTCCGGTAATTTACCTGCTATTTGGAAACTCGCCTTCATTCGGCCCATTTATAAGACCGGATACAAGTTTAAGCCAAATAGTTTCAGGTCGATTAGTATTTTATCCGATTCTAGCAAAATTTTAGAGAAAATCATTAAATCCCACTTGGTTAATTTTATCACTATGAATAACCTTATATATCCGAATCAACACGGATTCATGCCTGGGAGATCCTGTCTCTCTAACCTACTGATGTTTATTAAGAGCATTACTTGAATGCTGGATCTTTCACCATAAGTCGATGTAACCTATTTCGATTTTTGCAAACCTTTTGACAAAGTTCCCATTCAGCATTACTAACTAAACTAAAAGCTTTCGGGAAGTCTTCCTCTCCTAGAATGGATACGCGACTTTTTCACTAATCGTCAGTTCTGTGTCAAATTAGGTGGCACATCCTCCTCTTCCTCTCAGATTACCTCAGGGATCAGTTTTAGATTATCTCCTTTTTATTATCTATATTAATGACTTGCCTACAGTTGTTCAATCTGACATCCTGCTTTATGCTGATGATGTCAAAATTTGGAGCTCTAACCCCGAACAATTGCAACAGGATGTCAATAATATTTACCAGTGGTCCATGGATAATGCACGCCCCATGAATATTTCTATATGTAATCACTTCTCATTTGAGAAACCTTCAGATAATCGGTACATTGTCCCTAGTACTCAGACTATCACCACGATTGACACGGTTAAAGATCTTGGTGTGACTTTCAACCCCTCCCTTAGCTTCTCGTCACATAATAGAGCAACTTTAACCTGCTATCGTCTAATGAAATTTTTAGGCGTAACTTAGGAAACATCCCAGCCAGCTGTAAAAATAATATGGTTTTATTTTAATATAAATGAATTTAAACTTTTTTTGTAATATTTTAAAATTTTACTTACTTTTATGCAAAATAAATATTACAATTTACGCATTCCGTATTTAGTAAGACTTAACCAAACTGGAAATTACTATTTATATTTCAGATATTAATGTTTCAGGTTTGTACACGAGTGAAATAAGAGAAAAACTTCTTTCAATACCCAGTTTAGGGTATCAGGTATCATATAAAAATAATAAGTAGTTAACAAAAGGGAAAAAATAATAAAAAATAAAGTATTAGATAAAATTGAGAAGATAATATTTATCATACGCCGATTTGAACGCCTGGAGAGATGGGGATAGACTGTTCCATGCGGAGATAACCCTATAGGAGAAATGATGAAGATCTAGTCGGGAATGAACTCGGGGCTTGGATAGTTTGAGTGAGTGTCCTCTACGGGGATCGTGGGAGAGGGCGAATAAATGTTTATACTGGGTAGAATTGATAAGTTTGAAAACTAAAATGAGGTCGCCCCGGAATCTCCTATCTTTCAATGGGAAGAGACGGAGAGCTTCCAAACGCTTAGGATAAAGAAGGCTCTTGAGGGTACGCGGCAGTCTAGTGAAGCTTCTTTGCACCTTATCAAGTTTAACTATGTCAGCCCTTAGAATGGGCGACGTTAATTAAATACAATATTCAAGGTGCGGCCTAATGTAGAGTTGATATAGGAGTCGGGTGCAGCTAGCTGGGATGTTTCCTAAATTACGCCTAAAAACGTTCATTAGACGATAGCAGGTTAAAGTTGCTCTATATGTGACGAGAAGCTAAGGGAGGGGTTGAAAGTCACACCAAGATCTTTAACCGTGTCAATCGTGGTGATAGTCTGAGTACTAGGGACAATGTACCGGTTATCTGAAGGTTTCTCAAATGAGAAGTGATTACATATAGAAATATTCATGGGGCGTGCATTATCCATGGACCACTGGTAAATATTATTGACATCCTGTTGCAATTTTTCGGGGTTAGAGCTCCAAATTTTGACATCATCAGCATAAAGCAGGATGTCAGATTGAACAACTGTAGGCAAGTCATTAATATAGATAATAAAAAGGAGATAATCTAAAACTGATCCCTGAGGTAATCTGAGAGGAAGAGGAGGATGTGCCACCTAATTTGACACAGAACTGACGATTAGTGAAAAAGTCGCGTATCCATTCTAGAGAGGAAGACTTTTCCCGAAAGCTTTTAGCTTGCTTAGCAATGCTGAACTTTATCAAACAAACTATATCTAACAATATAAAATAGGTTACAGGTTTATACACGAGTTGAGTAGGAGTAAAACTCCTTTGATCCTCGGTTCGAATTATCGATAATATCAGTAAGATTCGGGAGGAAATATGAAATGGATGGTGAGGTAAAGGGGGTTAGTCACAGAAAAAATATTTGAAATCAAGATAAAATCAAGGTAGATAATGGAAGTTAACAATTATAGAAAACGAGCAAAAATTACAAATATAAAAAAATATAACAGGTGCCTATTACAATGCAAAAACACTGCAATAATCTTCAAAAAAAAGAAGAAAAGGATGAATAACGCTCCAATGGACGTGTAGCGTGACGCGCGCCTCACCTCGCGAGTCCCAAATTTCAAAGTTAAAAATAACTGCTACTGTAATGCTGTTGCCTAATGTTCCTTATAAAAAAATGTTTTGTAATAATAATATTAATAATAATAGTAATAATATTAATAAGTAGACACAAAAAACCGCACTCACATTAACCTTGATATTAACTACTCGTGTATGTTAAATTTCACATAAACGTTAAAACAAATGTAACTTTTTAATATAATTATTAAAAAAAAATTAAAACATTTTATTTAATATTTTTTTAATAACAATAAATTAAATTTATTTAAGTAGTTAATATATTAATTCATATAATTTCTTTCAATGCACGGCGAAGGGCTGGTGCGCAATCTACAGTGAATGATTGCGTTCTCGAAGTATCTCCCATTAATTGAGTAAAATGCTCTAAAATACGAATGTAGGTTAATAAAGTTTCATTTTTAATTAACGAATGCATTACGGGAATAGACTGACCATTAGAATCAGTGACGACAAAATTTGACATCTTTCAATCTAAAAAATAATAAAAAAATAAAACAAACGGAGTTATCCGTATACCAGTTGATTTAGATGGTTTATGTTTGAATCTACAACAACGAAAAGTTACAAATTTATATTTAAAAAAAGGGTTATTAGGATCCCCTTTAATAGAAGTTCTTTGATAAAATTGAGTATGAGTTAAAACCTCGAATATTTTTAAAGCAATTAAAAATTCGGGCCAAGAAGAATAATAATTTTTAACGAAAGAATCCATAGTATTGAATTCAGTGACAAAATGGGCGAGAGCAAAAAATTACACATTAAGTAGTTCATCAAAAATTATAATAACCAATAAAATTAATAGCCAATGAAAATAGACTTCAAAATCAACCAATTAAATTGAAGAAAATGCAATTAGTTAAAAACCTAATTTGTAGACGCAGTGCTTACCAAATAGTTCATATATTAATTCATATAATTATTTAAATTTACGCTATACTTACAAATTATATATAATTATTATATTAATTTTCTAAAAAGAACATTTAAAAATAATATTTGTGGTATTACACAAAACACTTTGAGTATATACAATAAAATATTCATATATGTTGTGAATGTTTATGTATGCTAACTAATAAAAATGTGCCTTATACAAATAATTAATAAACTTTTAAAATATTTTACGTCATACGTCTAAAATAAATAATTTCAAAATTATTCAAAACCGACCTTTTTATTACCAATAGAAATAATATCAGAATACGGGAAAAAATTAACAGAACGATTTTGTATAACCTTGAAATTGTTTATCGTAAACATATAGCGGGAAGAACCTATGTATATAAACAGATTTTTACGCAGTTTCAATAATTATAAGGAAAATGGTTAAATTTTAATCGACAGTTTTATAATTCTCCATCTTTATTTTCAACTAAAGTCAAAATTTGCTGAAATAATCTTCTTATTTTTAATGTCGTATTAATATTTTTTAATTAGGTATATAATAACTGAATATAAATTGTTAGTACACGTTAATATACTTGTTTTAAAGTATTAATGCTAAAAATACTTATGTACTTTTTACAAAACATTTATTTGTATTAATTTATATTCATTCTCTTAACAGTTGGTTTTGATTACTATCCATTTTTGCATATTACTATTTTTATGTTTTTTTATTTAATTAGCAATCTTAAATTAAATTGTGCTTTTATTATGAAATAAAAGTTTTTGTTGTATATATATATTGTATTTTGGTTGTTAATTGTATCAAAAAATTACATATTTACGTATATATTTTTATTTATGGTTATTGGCTTAGATACTTCAGTAGAAGTAGCTTTCAGCACACAAAAAATATCTACAATTATAAAAATACAATACAATTAGCAGTGTGTAACATCAGTCCAAAAAATAAATAAATAAATAAGTAAAGTAAGATTAAATTACATAGGCTAAAAGAAGAAAAAAACTCAAAATTAACGTATATTTAAAAGCCATGTTCAATATGATATGCGTAAAGAGGTATGGTAATATTTAGGGGACACTATGGTTAATAGGGTCCAAATATATTTGTATACATGAAATGCGAATGACTTATGACTCATGAGTAAGCATGGCTAATAAAATAATACCCTGGATAAAGGATGATAAATGGTCACAAATTAAAATAGGCAGATTACAGACAACAGTAATTGGTCAGAAAAAAACATATTCATGATTTGAATAGGCTAATGTAAAGGTCACTTTAAATTTTGTTGGGATTGGATAGTAACCTTGCTAAATACGGCAAACATGAATTTAAGTACATATTGGTTCTGCACTTAACGTGTATATGTGATCTTCTTGTCATTCCCAATGCAAATCATTTGCTAAAATCACGATAAAGTGGATGATTGGAGTTGTTGGAAATACGACTAATTAATTAAAAACATTCCTTGAAATGTTGATAAATGTCATTGTAAGGAGTACCTGACGATCGGCTAATAATAGTAATACATTTTTTTAACTTCATAAAATACTTTCTTTTTAGTCCCGGAAATATTACGGGGGAGCAATATAATATTATTAGATAAAATGTAGCTTTAAAAACGTATTAATCACATGTTGGCAAACACGCAGGTTCCTTAAACGTCTTATGTAGTAACATAAACCTCGAGTTTTTGTAAACAAATGGTCAATGTGATCAGACCAGGTAAGTTTGCTATTTAGTAGAACACCGACATAATTACGTATTTAATCCTCTAACGTTAATCCTGTAGATTGTTTCAATTCCTTTATTAACAAAGATTATTTTATAATTTACACACATTATTAAAAGAATATTGTTTGTAATAATACACGTAATGCAGTAAACGTTAAGTGGTACGTTAATAATCTAATACTAAGCTTTTGCATTTTTTGTTTTTTATTTGCAACGTTTTTTTGTTTATAAAATTTTACAAAATAAAATATTATAAATTTAATTGTTTTAAAAATTTAAAACAGTATTTGTTTAAATTACTATTAATAAATAGTGGTGTTTTAAACTGTTTAAGGATATAAATATATATTTACAAAGTAAGTTTTATTTTATTATGTTTGATTTATTACAAATAATAATACATGTTTAATTTTTAATTTTGTGTTTTAAAAGTTTAATGTTTAACGGTGTATGTGTTACTTACATTTATTATTTTTATATAACAATTTTTATAATCTAAATTATGTTAGTGTTTTTTTAATATTTTTACACATTAAAAAAAATTATTTTAAAAATTATATACAAAATTTAATATTAACATTTTATTTAAAATAAATGTTTTAATTATTTAATAATCTATTTAGAACATTCTAAACAGGCCTTCTGTTAGATGCAATTTACAATTATAATCACAATTACACAATAAAAAATTTAAAAAAATTAAAAAAAAAACAAACTGATTAGTAAAAGATAAATAATCTTTGAGGTGAAAACATTAGAACACATTAATTAATATTTGAAAGACACAAGAACAGTTTATTTTTATGAGTTACGATTTGGTTAATACTTTGCCAAATAAGAAATGTACAAATTATAGTAAATGTTTGTTTTTAATTAAATATATATATATATATATATATATATATATATTGTTTTATTGGTTGAAATTGATTTGTTGAGATTGGCGTGTAGATGGTAATCGATATCCTCCATTATTCGTTTAATCAGTAAACGAAAATTTTTAAAATGTTTTTTTATTATTTGTTAGTAATTTTTACATATTTAATGTTTATTAACTTAGTTATTATAGTAATACATCTTTTTTAATTTAAAAAGTTGTTTTTTAACAGACCTAGAAATATATTTGGTGAGCAGTATATGATCATTGGGAAAATGATTAACGTAAAAAATAAATAAATTATTTTATTGCTAATATAAAAACATTAAAATTTTTTATATAATAACAAAAATACTTTGTTTTTGTAAATACCAAATCTAGGTAATTAGACAAAGTTAGTTTATTATTTAGAATAACTCCCAGATACTTAAAATCATTACTGGGGTTTATGTTATTGTTTTTGAGTTAAACCAAAAATGTAAGTTATGTGTAAAGCTTAAAATTTTACATTTTTGTAAATTAAAAAAAAATTAAAGGTTTTAAACTATTGTTCAATCTTATTAGTATTATTTTTAAACTGTTCAACATTTTAAGTTAATAAGGTGTTATTGTACTACGTTATTATATCATTAGCATATTTAAATAAACCTAAACTAGACGACTTTTTTAAAGTGACAACATAAAATAAAACAGATAATACTGTTTTTTGCAACACATTATGGTTATTATCTTTAAAGTAGATATTTTAAAACCGTATTTAGTAAACTGTTACAAATTTTAAAAATAATTTGATAACCATTTAATAATATGGTTCGGTGAGTCAAGATCGATTAAATGTTCTGTCAGTTTTTTAAATACTGTCAAATGCATTTTTTATCTAATAATTTATAAATGTTGTAAACTAAACTGACTACACAATTTAAAGTTGATTGGTTGTTTTTGTAGACAAATTGCATGGGCTCATTGCTAAGTTCTAATATAGATTTCAAGTCTTTTAGTATTAGTTTTTTTAGTAAATTTAGTAAAACTGAAGTGCATGCAATAAGGCTGAAACCTAAAATATTATTGAGATTAAATGTTTTAAATATTTAAATAATTTTAGAGATTCTCTCTTTCTATATATATATATATATATATATATAGTGACAATAATTGAATTCAAACTTATAATTACCAGACTATACATTTAGCACATAAACTGTTTCTGCTACAAATGCAATAATAATATGTATTATTCATACTTTTTTGTATAATAATACTGAGTATTGTTTTTAACAATGTTTTAAAAATTAAACATTTAAAAGGATTAATTAAAAAAATTAAATATTTAAACATTTATATTTATTATTTTAAACATAATATTATTTTTTATTGTTTTATTAACTTTTTTGTAGATTTTAATTAAAAATGTACCCAGTATGGATGTTTTTAATACTTTTATTACGCCAAATAATTGCAGCTCTTGAATGTTACACGTGCAATAATGTCGACGGAAATTGGAACGATTGTATTCGAACAGTGCAAACGTGTGAGCCGTCTCAAGATGCTTGTCAAACAATTGTGAATTATAAAAGTAAACATTTAAATTAAACAACAATTTATTTTTTTCATTAGCTGCACCTTTCTGGACAGTGCTGTCGACACGAAAACCTTTCGTTACAAAAGGTTGCACAACCAAGTTGTCGTGCGACAAAACTCCCAAAATTTTGTCGGGAAGATGTTTTGAAACGGAAACAAGGGACTGGATTTGTAACCATTGTTGCCAGTCGGACAGATGCAATTATTATGCACCGGTAGGTTTGTTGTCTACGATTCGATTTTGGTACAAAATATTAGCATGTTGATTTAATAAAAAACGCTTGTTGTAAAACATAAATATTTTACATAAATTAATCATTTTATGTTAAAATTGTTTTATCAATGTTTTTTTCTCCTATTTTAGAATACATCGTCAAAATTAGTAATTTCAATGTTAAATTACGCAATGGTTATTGTTGTATATATAATAGTGAATATTTAACAAACGTACGCTAGTAGTATAAATTACAATTTTTTAACTGTATATATAAGTTAATTGCGTTTTAATAATATATATGTTGTTAATTTAAACAACATGTATCAAAGTTATTAGAATTTTTATTATACATTTTTTAAACATTATTTTTAATTAAAATTAATGCCAAAATAATTTAAATGTTATGTATTTTTGATTTGTGTATTTTGTTCTAGGATTATTAACTTTTTGTATATGACCAAAGAAAAACAATAAATAAAATATTTTCAAATTTATCATGTTTTTACAAATACACTATTATAAAATAATTGTAAATATTACGTATATTACATTGTAAAATAACAAGTTTTTGTATTAAGTGCAAAATTATTTACATTATTTTAAATAATTAGTATAGTTTATTTGTTTGTTGTTGTTTTAATTAATGTTAGACATTGTTATTAACAGAAATGTAATCTATTTAAAAAGTATCAATTATCAAGTATTTCGGTTTCAATATTATAATCATAGTAACTTCAGACTTAACAGTAACTTAAAGCATTGGTGATTCCCTGTATAATTCCAAATAAAAATATAAAAATACGTAAATTGTGAAATGAATTTATTTCGTATATTCTCGTCAGTCACAAACATATAACATTTTAGTATATATATACAAAAAATGGGATACAGATGACGTTTAAGTTAGTACAACTTACAAACATACACAAAAACAAACATGCATGAACACAAACATTACGACCAAGCTAAGTTCAATGTAGTGACAAACTGTTTTTGTGCACACAAAGCAGCTTTCAATGTGTGAATATAAACAGATTCGAGAATTTTTAACATATTTGAAGCTTGAGAAGTAATTAGCACTTTAAAACAATTTTTGAAATTGACCTGGTGTTTGGTTTGTAGTAGATGACGTAATATGAAAGATGTACCCCTCTTTTTGTGTGTATATATATATATATATACTAAAATGTTATATGTTTGTGACTGACGAAAATATACGAAATGAATTCATCTCACAGTTTACGTCTTCTCTATATTTTAACAGTAACTAATTGAAAATTTCGGAATCAGATAATGTTTATAAAAATGATGAAATTATTTTATTAAAATACTTATTTGTAATTTTTTGTTTTTTAGTAAAATATTTGTTATCTGCGTCTATTTATATAAATAATAATTACGTTAAAACCATCTGCACATTTTTATTTTCAAATATAATATTTCGGTATATATAATGTACTACTTAAACTTGTAAATAGTAGTATTTTTACAAATTTAAAATGTCAAATTTAGTGCGTATTTTGTACTCAATGTACTTAATGCACCCTATACATCTAATAAATGTATAGCTTACAAACAAGACACTGTGAATGTTATTTTTTGTTTAAATATAATAAATATTATAATTTACAAATTTAATTTAAATGCAGTTATGCAAAACCTTAAACATTAAAAATTTAAAGCGTTTTATGTAATTAAATGGAATAATGACAAAATAATTTGCAAATATTAATAAAAATCCAAAATTTTCTAATAACAATAATAAATAACAATTGTTTATATATGAACTAATTTAGTAAAACCAACGTTTTTAATGATATATTTAATTAATAAAACGAAAAGCTAATCAGTAATACTTTACGGTTACACATATGGAAAATAATAACGTTTTAATGCACAACATTGTACAGAAACATCTTTGAGCAGGGACATTTAGCGAAGCCAGATGTTGATCCGACAGTGGGATCCGTCGAGCACTGTATTGCTCGACCATCCCGGCATAATGATTAGCAAACACAGAAACAATAAATGCAATTATAAAGCAACGAAAGAAAGCAATTATGGAAAAACTTTTATCAGTTTTTAAAAGTGAACAATGTTTAAATATTGTTGAATTTGTTACCCTGTCACAGTTGCAATAGCGGTTTTTATACACGTTTTTTATTAAAATAATACAACAGAAAATGATGTTTTATTCTCAATAATTAAGTAGTTTTTTATTATATAAGGAAAATCCAGTTGTTTTTTTAATTATTAAATTTAATTCTTATTGAGCTTTGATAAATGTATTTTACAGTAAATAAAGCACTAGTTAAAAAATTAACCTTTTCGATACTTAAATAAGATATTGTTTGACGTTAATTTTGTCAAACTATTACTTTGAGCGGCTGAAAAAATATTTGTATTTGTTAAACAATTTAAAACATTTTTTAATTTAATACATAAATTATACCAGACATTTTAAGTACCGGTATTTTATTTCAAGATAAAAAAGTGTTATTTTATCTAAAATAAAATACACTTATACGAAAGTACAATTGTTTTTAAAAACGGTATTTTATATTAAGTTTTTAAAAATCAATTATTACTTAAATATTTTGATTACCTTGTAGCATAAAATAATTTATTTTGTAAAACTTTACTATTCAACAATAAAGTTATTCAGTTATTTATACCAAAAACTTATAAATAAAGAAATAAGAAAATAAACTAATAAAATAAAAATTAGCCAGGTTAACTAAATTAGAACACTAAATAACATAAAAAATAGAACAGTAGAAAATTTGTCATTTAATACATATATACTATTCCTATATACTCAGCATGTTTTAACAAACAAGTATAATATTTAAAATTTAATTTCAAACTCTCAAACCAAATGTTTTCCAACTGCGCAATTTGGAAAGGCATTTACATTAAAATGTATTCATCAAATCATTTAATTAACTTTTAAATACTTTTGATATTTAAATATGGTAGGCATTTTTAACATTGGTACAAAAATTTAAAATGCAACTTCAAAAACTTCTGTTTTGTTTTAAAAGCTAAATATGATCAAACTGCACAGTCATGGCGATGTGTTGTACATTACAATGCATTTTGCGAATTAATTTATACTGTCGCTCCAGAAGTAATATTTTATCTAAATAGGAACATCTGTTGGTACCTTTATTAAATAAGTATTTATTTAAAAAAATTGACTTGCAAGAACGGACAAGTTGCATTTTTAAAAATAATTTATTTTATTTAAGAATCTACATAAGTTTTGTTAAAGGACAATTATTCTTGTTTAAATTTAATACCAAATATTGCAAAACAAATTTTGTAACATTTTACGAAAACTGTTTACAAAATGGACGAACTTTTTGTAAAATTGTCTTTGAAATTGTTCAAAATGTTTAAAAAATAATTAAAATTTTTCACTCAAGTTAATAAAAATTAATAGGCTCATAATTCTGATTTAAAACCAAAGTAGAAATGAATATTTTTTACATAAAATAGCTATAAACTAAAAAGCAATTATCGGCTTTTAATTTGCTTATTGCCTAACAAAATAAAATTTTTAAATTAATAACTCTGCCAACATTTTTAGTTTAGATACTTTAGTACATATACATTTCTGCACAGCCATTATACATCTTTCTCAGTACTCGCAGCATTTGTATGTATAGATTCAAACCCAAAGTCATAAAGTCCAAAATTCAATTACTTATCCACATATACTCCATTAACAAATGATTGTAAATTACACTATTATTATTATTTGACGATTTGACGTTTGATTTACAGTAGGTGACGTAATTATGAGTGAGTAAAATAAATTTATTATTCAAGTGAATCTGACAATTCTAACATAAGAATCTTAAGAACAAATAATTTCTTAACAACCCATTTATAAATGTATAAGTGTTCACTTCCGTTTGCCTCTTATTGGATCTAGTTGTAAATGTTGTTTCACCCGATTAGCTAAGCGATTTAAATGGCCAACCAATATACTTGTTACCGTAACTGCAAGTGACCTTGATACATGCAATGTGAGGCAAATGAAATGTGACTGATGGGAATATATAAATTAATTCCATTTCACAATTTACGTCTTTATATTTTTATTTGGTTTTATAAAAGAGAACTCCAATAATCGTAATAAGAATTACAAACATTTTAAACAATGTCTAATTCCATGATAAATATTATCATAAATTATAATGCACTTTCATCTTTATTTCATCAATAAACTGACTCAACCTAACCATTCATTGCGATGTGCTTAAAAGAGGGAAAACATTTTGTCAGTATGAAAAACAGTAAAATGCCTTAATTGGTTTTATTAAATCCGATTTTTTTCTATTATTGTTTTCAATTGATTTAATTTAATTTTGTGGTTTTTAAAAAAGATAAATATATAAGTATTTTTTAAATGTATTGTTTTACAGATGGATCAGTAACCAGCATTTTCGAAAATTGAATCAATTTTATTAAATTTTATATCAAAAGCCGTACTTTATTTATTAACATCAACAGCTGAAAGTGTCAAACAATGGGAAGAATAGAATTAACAACTAGAAATTTAATATAATACTGAAAATGAAAATAAAAGTGCAATTACTGACCCAAGAAAACCTTTTTTCAGTAAAAACGCTCATTGGCATTGACAACCGGTACATTTAACTTTGTGTTTTTTATCCAAGCGTAATTGTAATCAACCGCAGTATATTTGTTTCCTAGTAAAAGGTTTACATTTGCTTGTTAAATCATGCATTTAAATATAATATTATTCATTTTTTGACATATTATTATGCCTCGAATATGTTTAAACAAAACAAAATATACAATTAAATAATTAATATTTAACAGTAAATAAACAACCAAATTAAAAAAACTACAACTTTTTAAATTATATTTATGACCTGCAACTGATTTGAATTTGGACACTATTAAGAAGCCAAATGAAACAAAATAGGTGTTGTTAAGAAATAGATATTTCTGTATCTTGAAGTTATTAAACACAGTGATAAATCACTGCTGTTATTAATAATAATATTAGTTTAACTAGTTTATTTTTTTAATTGTTTTATTATAATTTATTAGTATTGTTATAAACCAATAAATAACATGTATCTGTATTTAAATCTGTTCGAATTCACGTTTTTAATGTTTAATTTACTTAAACAGATATTAATATTTTTTTACTTCAATGTGTTAATTTTATACAAATATATATATAATTATTTTAAATTTATGTTGTGTGCATTATTATGCAATTAATAAGACACGTTTTGCTATATTTTCCAATGCGTACTTGACCTATATAACAAAAATAACTTCTATTGATATAATTTCAAAAGTTAAATTTATAATGTGTACAAATACTACGGTGCAATTTAATAAAAACTGTTTAACATGTAACTAAATTTATAAAACTGTTGACAAAAATAATTACGCTTTTGCAATAACGACCAGAAAAAAAAGGTGACACTAAATTTGGCTTTTAACATTATCTTGATAAACATCAATGTACTTTGTAAAACATTATGACAATTGTATATTTTAGACAATTTTTGTGACTTAAAAATGGTTATGTTTTAAAGCACAAATCTCTCTTTTTTTATAAAATAATAATTTTTTTCCTTAGTTTTGCTGTGATCTAAGAAATATCCAAATATAAAGTAGAATTAAAAATATTATTGTAATATAATTCAATAACTTACCTTAATATTTAAAAGAATAATATTTCTAAAGTTAAAATTTCAGTCATCTCTTAGTTACTACTATAAGAATAACTGTTGCCGCAGTTTGAGAGCACTCAATCGGAAGCCAGTAATATCTACTTTCTCACACCATAATGCTGTTCAATTTTCCATCTAAACCCGAAACAATTATTCCGATTTACTAACCAAAATTGTAATATTTATTTATTTATTTTTTTGAATGTGTATGGAAAATATTTAGGAGCAAACAGACATTAAGGAAAGTAAGCAAAAATTTTTTTTAGTGTCAATGATGAGACTTGCATCCTTTTTCAAATTAAGAACTAAAACCATTTCTCCCTTTTTTGCACATATTATTCCTAAGTTGCACTTTACTATATTATTGAAATAATTAATATTTAAACTCATTATTGTACTATTATTATTATTATTATTATTATTATTATTATTATTGGCTTACAAAACGTCAGTAAAATCATTTTTTAATTATAAATTAAAAATAATTTTAATAGCAAAATATATTGTTTGTTATAAATGAATTTCATTATTAATAACAAGTGGAAAATAAATTTACAGATAAAAAACTTTTTAATTTTTTCCAATTTTAATAATAATAATAATAATGGTAAACTTTTTAGAAATTGATTATATTAGATCACGTAAATTATAGCAAATAGTTCTTGAATTAATCACATGACGAGAATGTTGTCAAATAAAATACACTGCTGCTTTTGTATTTTAATTTTAATTTGATTAATTTGTTATTTTTCATGTATCGATATATGTATATTTTAAAAGTACTCTTAATGGGAATAATTAAATCTTTGTATTTGTAATAATAATAATAATAATACTAACAATAACAATAATAACGATTATTGTTAGTACTGTATGTATCTGTGTGTATTTAATACTATACTTTGTACAAAATCAAAATTTTAATGATGATAAAATTGTTAGATTCTCTATTTAAACCTTTATCCATGTAGTTTCAATTGAAGGTGTAATTGAAGACCTACAGATTTTATTTGCGGGCAACAAGACTCGCACTGTTTTAAGACAAGCTTTTGTTTTTAAAATGTTTTTAATTTTATTTATTTTTACCATTTTAAATGTTTTACGGGAAATATATTTTAACTCAACCGACCGTGAACACGTTGCACCACCAGACCACTGCGATACCACATTTGCTCTTCTACCAGAATTTATTTTTAAGTAACATTCTATATTACTATTATTATTATTATTACTATTATTATTGTTATTATTATTATTAATATTATTGTTATTATTATTATGATTATGATTATATTATGATTATGATTATGATTACATTATGATTATGATTATGATTATTATGATTATGATTATTATGAATATTATTATTATTATTATTATTATTATTAGTATTATTATTATTGTTATTATTATTATTAATATTATTGTTATTATTATTATGATTATGATTATAATTATTATTATGATTATGATTATTATTATTACTATTATTATTATTATTATATTATTATTATTATTATATTATTATTATTATTATTACTATTATTATTATTATTATTATTATTATTATTATTATTATTATTATTATTATTATTATTATCATTATTATTAAGACATATTTAAACCGCTTTTCCAACATGAAGCAAATAGTTAAATCGCCAGATATGTACACAGACATGTGCACACTACAAACACTAAATACTAGTTTTTCCTTAATTAAACTAATTATTAATACGCATTAAATGTTTACATTGCAGTAGTGGGAAAACAGTACTTAAAAAAGGAAATACGTTTAAAAATACTATTTTTTTAATTAATTAATTAATTATTAATAATAATAATTGTACCTTAAACAATGCAGCAAATATAACGTTAATTAGAGTTCCAATGCAGTCAAATTGAGTAGAACAATTATCGAGTATTTTAAAAATTATGCAAATTGAAACTGAAGGTTGTTTGTTGATTTTCGTCTTATTGAAATGTTTCTCTTGTTGTGTAAATGTTTCTTTTCCAATTTCAATGTAAAAAAGCATAACAATTTAAAACATTTATTGTGTATAAACCATTAAAATTAGTATATTTAAAATAAAATTATGGATTTGATGGTTTCTTTTTACATCTACATTTATGATCTAAAACAAGTAGTAAAATTAGAGTGCCTGACACAGTAAAAATAATTAGTAATCCAATTAAAACAATTTTTGTTACCCCATCAAGAGATGCAAAATCAATGAAACACAACAGTGCTTTTAAATCAAATTCCTCCGTCGGTTGGAATAGGCAAAAGATTATGAATAGAAGCACAACATCTACAACAACACATAATAATAAAAATAAAACAGTTTTTAACAAATTAGTGTTTAGTAAAACAGCCAAAAAATAAACAACCGTGATTCAACTCATACAAATGCCGATCAAAATACACAAAATAATTTTACAACTACTATTAATATATATATATATATATATATATATATATATATATATATATATATATATATATATATACTTGTGAATACTTAAATAAATGCGTTACCTTAATTTATAATCACTACATACATAACTTATTTTTATTTGTTATTATCGTTTTATTTATTTATTTATTTATTATTTATTAATACATCAATAGAGGTACATTCAGCACATGCATACTTATAGACACACAACATATAATTAATGCCATCAAAAAACAGTACGAAATAAAAGTACCAAGTAGAAAATGAATTAATTTATGTAATTATCAAGTGACATAAAGTTATCATTATCAATGTATTTATTTAGCCAGGATTCTTAATTTAATGACATAAAATTTCCGCCTTAATTAGTAAACACAAATTATCAATTTTGTATTGAAAGATAGTATTAGTAGCAGTAACATTTTTTGCTAAAGCTGATTTAAAAGCACGTTAAAATAAACTATAATTATATTTTTTCTTGAGTTCAAAATGTATTTTAGATACATTTACAAACAACGTATTAGGTATAACACTCAATGTATTTCTATGGATGTATTAAAGTTCATATCAATATATATATATATATATATACAAATATATATAACAGTTTATTCAAATATATGTTAAAATTGCACTTACTTAAATAACCCATTGGAAGAAAATTAACAATGTTATATATATTCATCTTGATTTAAAATAATTAATAAAAATAAAATTTGCAATTTAAATATTATTACTTTATTAATAAGCATTTTATACAGACAAACTGCAGATATTTTCTAAAGATGTTTAAGAAATAATTTACACTGTAACATACAAACATATATATTAATAAATTATATATGTAACCAAAATTCTTTTGTCATTTAAGAAAATGAAACTAAAGGTATTTTAATTAAATTTCTAAATATGTTGCTCTATATACACAATTTTCTGTTTTGAAATTGTTGTAAAATTACAAAACCACAGAGGGCATTATAACAAGCTAAAGTAACACTGAGTAAAAAAAAATACAAATTATTAATTTTATTACAAAATAATTTTAGTCGGGGTGGTCTAGCGGTACCGTGCTCGAATTCGGACCTCGGTGGGCATCGGGGTTCGAATCCCATCACCGGCCCACTAAAATGCAGGCTTTGCTCAAATTTTTACTGTTAAAAAATATTTCCCGTAAAACGTTCAAAGTAGCAAACATAAAATAAAAATAAATAATTAATAAAATATATAAACCAATTGAATAATTTAAAAGCTTTAATTATCACAACTTACTTTAAATAAAATAAATAAATTACATAAAACCACTATTTATATAATTGATATTACAATTTGCAATAAATATTAAATTATTGAATTGTTGCCCTTATTTGGTATAATTTATAATTCACATTTAAATCCCAAATTTTATTATTTTTATTAATTGTCTTATGTAAATAGAAGTATTAGGTCGTTACAAAAATAAAAGCCATTTGAAGTACTGGGTTTTGAAACATCATTTTAATACATAATTTGTAATTCATTTTAGGTAAATTTTGGCTTATATACTAAATAATGTGTGCTCAGTAATAATTTATAATTTATTTTCAACTAAAACATATTTTTGAGCTCAATGCGAATCAAAAACTTAGAAGATTTGAAGTCTGCTCAATGCTTTGTGTGCGTTACACCAATTATCACTTTCTTGACCAAATTGTCACTTGTGACGAAAAGTGGATCTTTTATGATAATCGTAAACAATCTGGTTAATGGCTTGATCGTGATGAGTCTCCCAAACATTTCCCCAAGCCAAAGTTACATCAGCAAAAGATTATGGCGACAGTTTGGTGGTCTGCAACCGGTGTTATCCACTACAGCTTATTGGAAACAAATCAAAGTATTGAGGGCCTTGTACGCTTCAAAAATATTTTTTGGCTAAAAATAAATTACAAATTATTACTGAGCACACATTACTTAGTATATAAGCCAAAATTTACCCAAAATGAACTAAAAATTATGTAATAAAATGACGTTTCAAAACCCAGTACTTCAAATGGCCATTATTTTTGTAACTACCTAATAAAAACGTGTAAACAATTGTGGTCGCTTCATTAAGTACTTCAGCTCAACAACTTTTAACAATACAATAACGTAGATTACTTTATTGTAACGACTGTCACTGATTGATATTATTATTATATTATTATTATGCAGAACCCTTTTGCTTTAAGAATAAGCATGGGGCAATAAGACAACAATTACAGCAAAACAACAACAACAATAACAAAGTCTCGTTGGCATTAAATATTCTGCAAATCAAAAATTGCGCTTTATTTCGGCTTTCACTCAACCTTGTCATCTGGTAACTGTGCCATCCAGAAACGTTGTTGTTTGCCGGAATAGCGTCATCTTTTATTGTTTCCGCAGCAGTATAAATTTTTACAAAGGCCAGGTTGCCAACTTTGCGCTCAAACCCTCCTCCTTTATCCAGGCTTGGGACTGGCTTGATTGAATCATTTCTAATCCAAACTAGGCGGAGTTACTGATTGATGCAACTCATTTATTAAATTTACTTGTTGTAATATCTAACTATCGACTAGCCAAAACTATTATTTAAAAGTTTTATTTTTATGTTAAAAAATACATTTTTTTTCTACTTTTTAAATAATAAAATAATTTAAAACTTTATAAAAGCTTGTTTTGTAAAACCCCGTTTTTTGAATTTGCTGCAATAAAAAACTAACTGCTTGCAATACTCAAACTTCAACTTTTTTAAACTGCAAAATTTTATATATATATTTATAAAATTAAATAATGAAAAAATATTTCATAGATCAATCATTAATTTATTTTTAGAATAATATATAAATGTTTGTTTAAAATTATGTAAAAAACATTAAGTAAATTAATCACAAGATTAATGTACTTAATAGATAAAATTTTGATTTAATGACCGCTAATATTGTTTCGTATGTGCTAAGTTGAAGGTTTATTTTGAGACCGCTAATTAATAAAAATAAGGTTATGTTTTTATTAGTACAATTTTTAAAATCTTTAAAATAAAAGTGTTTAAAAAAATCTTGCAAATTAATTATCTACAAGTGGACTAAATGGATCTAAAAAGAGAATTATAATATTAATTAATTAATTATTAGAAAATATAAAACATATAGAATTATAAAACTAATTTAAGTAAACATAGAAAATAAATAATAATAATAATAATAAATTTTTTTGATGGTGAGGTGATGATTTAGCGGTACAGCGGTCGATTTGATCTGGGTTGGCATACGTATGACTTCCAACACCGAACCATTAAAATGCGGGCCCACGTTCGGTTATGCTCAAACGTCTACAGTTGAAAGATGTTTCCCATTAAACATCTAAAATAGCAAACACATTATTATTATTATGATTATGATTATGATTATGATTATTATTAATATACAAAACCCTTTCGCTTTAAAAATAAATATTGAGCAATAAGACAACAATTACAGCAAAACAACAACAACAAAGTCTTGTTGGCATTGAAGATTTTGCAAATTGAAAATTGAGCGTCCTTTCGGCTTTCACTCAACCCTGTCATCCGTGTAACTCTGTCATCCAAATACGTGTGATTACTTCTTTACCGTTGTTTGGCGGAATGGCGTTCTCTTGTGTTGTTTCCGTAGCAGTATAAATTTTTATAGAGGTCAGGATCCTAACCGTGCGCGCTCAAATCCTCCTCTTTTATCTAGGCTTGGGATTGGCTAAGTTGAATCATTTTTGATACAAACTAGGCGGAGTTAGCTGGTCCAAACATAAAATAATAAGTGACAAAACTAATTCAATTAAACAAAGAAAATGAACAATAATAATAATAATAATAATAATAATAATAATAATAATAATAATAAATTCTGGAACAATAAATCAATTTACTAAATTTAATTTTAAGGCCTATTGTAATACATGTTCCATTTAGCTGTAAACAAAATTTGAAATTAAGCAATTTTTGTATAAAGTATAAACGTTTTTTTATAGTTTAAAAAAAAGACAAATACAAAAGGGTGTGCTTTTCTTTTCACAAAGTTTGGATTTAACATTTTCGGATCACGTATAATGTGTATTTTGAAAAATAAGTTGCTTACGTATCTTGGCTACTAAGTTATTGTGCTAAAAAATGGATTCGTGCTAACAACATTTTAAACAATAAAAAATTAATTAAATTTTAAAAGTTTAGGAAGATTGTCTTTAAGCATTGGAAATATGTTTGGTATACATTTCAGAATGTGTATTACTGACAATTTACTATACGTTTGATTTATTTAAACTATAAAAAATTGACTTTGTACATTTTATCTTTAACAGCACAGTTTTAGACGCTATTCATTTTGTTTTGTGCATTTAAACGGTAGGTAAATAACGTTGGACTTGTACATAACACTAATTTGCATTATAAAAACTTTTATTTTACGTAATAATATCGGTAAGTTAATAGATCTATATTTAAAATAACTGGCAAAAAAATAAATGACGTTATATTAGTGCCGGGGTAGCCTAGCGGTACAGCGCTCGAAGTTGGACCTCGGTGGGCATCGGGGTTTGAATCCTACCACTGGCCCACGTTCGGTTTCGCTAAAATGTCCACGACTGAAAAATGTTTCTTGTAAAACATTCAAAGTAGCAAACATAACAAAACATAAAAAATTAAAATAAAATATTATTTGTGCCACTTGTACAGGAGTTATCTAGCGGTTCAGCGCTTGACTTGAACCTGGTAGAGATGGACTAGAAATTTACTATCGGGCCTACATTCTGCTTTGCTAAAATGTCTACTGCTAAAAGATGTTTTGCGTAAAACATTTAAAATAGTAAAATAAATAAATTATTATTTTTATAAATTTTTTCATTTTTATTGTATATATTTTTGTATTTAAAATTGTGTTTATTGTAATTTTTAGTAAATGGTGGTAAAATACTTTATTGCTACAATAAATATTGTTATATATGATGATTACAAATTATGTTTGCAAGTAATGTTTTTTTTAAATATTAGTAAACATCAAATGCTAAAAGCAGTAGAACATAATAATCTTATTAAATCTTAGTAAGTTTCAATAAATTGATCAAACCTAAATAGAGGTCAGTATTCTTTATTAAAATGTAAAGCTCTTTCAAGCAAGCGTCTGTTAACTATAAAACTCAAATCAAATAGTCAGTTATTATTAAAATAAATTGAGTTAGTTTTGAATTTATGTTAATGTAAAATAAACGATTCGAAAACAAACAAAGCCAAACCGGAATTGGTGTAGCGGTACAGCGCTCGAATTCGGACCTCGGTGGGCATCGGGGTTTGAATCCCATCGCCGGCACTAAAATGCAGGCCCACGTTTGGCTTCGCTAATTGTCCACTGCTAAAAGATGTTTCTCGTAAAACATTTAAAGTAACAAACATAAAGTAAAAAAAATATTACAATCAAAAAATGTTTTTCAATCAACCGGTAAATTGAGTTGACAAATTTATTAAATGTTATACTCGTTCATTTGAAACAAAAATGTTAATAATTAGAAATGTTGCTATGATTTAGAATAATATTATAATTGTCAAATTTACTAAATAATAAATGTACTTTATATTTTTTTATTTAAAATTGTAATAGCTTTAAAATTAAATAAAACTTTTAAAAGATTAAGCTTTTTAAAATAAATGTGTATACAGAGATAACTCCACCTAGTTTAGATCAGAAATAATTCAATCTAGCCAGTCCCAAACCTGAGTAAAAGAGGAGGGTTAGAACGCACAAGGTTAGCAACCTGGTCTCTGTAAAAAATTTATTCTGCTACGGAAACAATCAAAAGGACGCCATTCCGGCAAACAACAGCAAAGAATTAATTGCATGTATCTGGATGACAGAGTTACACAAATGACAGGGTTGAGTGAAAGCCGAAATGAAGATCCATCTTCGATTTGCATAATCTTCAATGTTAACGAGACTTTGTTGTTGTTGTTGTTGTTTTGCTGTAATTGTTGTCTTATTGCCCCATGCTTATTTTTAAAGCGAAAGGGGTTTATATATATATATTTATATATATATATGATGGTTACATATTACGTTTGCAAGTAATGTTTTTTTAATATTAGCAAACATCAAATACTAAAAGTTGTAAAGCATAACAATACATTAATCAACAGTTAACTACCGTAATCACCATCTATTTGTTTGCATTTAATCAGTTGGTAATGTACTATTTAAAAACATTGTATATAAATTAGTTGGTATGTATTAATTTCCAACAGAATACAGTGACATTTTTTGGGAAATTATTGGCGTTGTTTTTAAAACGTTTAAAAAGAGTTCGTTCAATTTTGTAGTAAGTTATAAAATTATTCGTGTAGTATCAAGTTAATTAGAATTTTGAAACTTTAAACATGCTTTGAATACATGCCAAAATTTGTGTTTGCAATTAACAAAATAAAAAGACAAAATAAATACATTTCCCAATTTTCCTTTTCAAATATTTTTGTTTGCAATTTATAGAAAAAGGCCGAAGCTTTTAATGCTTCTTTTTTATTCAGTTTATAAAGAATTAATAAATAAATATTAATCTATTTTTTTATTACATTTTGTAAATAAAGTTATTTTTTATCACAAATACTTCTTCAATTAAACACGTTGGTTAAATACATTGTAATTACTTTTTCAATTTATTTTAATTAATAATTTTAAATATTTATATTTATTTATTAAAATTGTTGATTACGTTTAAAATAGTACATGTAATTTTTAGCAAAATTGTAATAATAATTATTTTGAGAATTAAGCAAATATAAACAGGAAAATGCAACTTTGAACTCTAAGTTCAATCGTTCCACTTATTCCAATCCACCAAAACCTTTTTTCAGTTGTGTACAAAATAACATCATTTATATATTGTTTGTCAAATAAAAAAGCCTATAAACATTCAAATATTTATTGTATATTAATTATAGAAAATATGTGCAAATGTATTTTTAATAATAGTCAACAGTTGATTAATTTGATAAAGGAATTCGGTTTTTACATCAACATGTACATTTATGACAAGTGGGATCTACTAATATCAAAATGACTGCTACTAATAATCAAGACAATTTAAAATATTTCTATTGAATTATTAAAATTATTAATTTTAATTAAAATGGTTTATTGTATGTATTTTTAGCAGCATTGTAACGTTGTTTATTAAGATAAACAATAAATTAACTCCGCCTAGTTTAGATTAGAAATGATTCAATCTAGCCAGTCCCAAGCCTGAATAAAAGAGGAGGGTTTAAGCGCGCACGGTTAGCAACCTGGCCTCTGTCAAAAATCTATACTGCTACGGAAACAATCAAAAATACATTATTTTGGCAAACAACGGCAAAGAAGTGATCGCACGTATCTGGGTGACAGATTTACACAAATGACAGGGTTGAGTAAAAGCCGAAAGGAAGATCAATCTTCGATTTGCAGAATCTTTAATGCCAACGAGACTTTGTTGTTGTTGTTTTGATGTAATTATCGTCTTATTGCCCCATGCTTATTTTTAAAGCAAAAGGGTTTTGTGTAATCTAATATATATAAATATAAACAGTACATTGCGACTTTTAATTGTACGTCTAACCTCGTCAATTTACTAATATTCGTTAAATCCTTTTTTATTGGTGCACAAAAAATAATGTCAAATAAAAAATACCACATTGACGTTCAGAATTTTATTGTATGTCAATTATAAAACAGATGCGTAAATAAGTTGTCAAAACAGGTCAACAATTAAGTAACTTTTGTTTGTTAAGTATTAAAATTATTCATCTTTTTGATAATTATACAAACAAAAGCCGCCAGTTGTTACTTTGAATTCTACGTCCAACTATTCAATTTTTTAGAAATCTTATATCGTCAGATTTACTTGAATAATACATTTACTAGGTTTTCCAGTCAACCAGGAGCACTGTACAGCTGTTTCATCCTTATTTGGAATTATCAGCAGCGCATACCTTTCAAGTTTTACACACACATGAACTTAAACCCACGCCCTATCTGGTGTCAGGCCAGCGCCTTAAACCACTGAGCTACGGGTGGATGACCTTCGACCTGTAAATTTATTATTTATAGTGAATCTGATTAATTCTAATTGCCCAGTGTCCTCAAATGCTGCTACGTTACTACCGGTTTAGCAAGTGAGAGAACCCTTTCACTAGGACTTTACCATATAGGTCCTTGCATACTGCCAGGTTTAATAGCCTATATAGTACGGTTCGGTTATATTTAACAATGGGGTTTTTAAGGGATTATGTTTTTAGAAATGTTATATTAGTATCGTCAGATTCACTTGAATAATACATTTACTAGGTTTTCCAGTCAACCAGGAGCCAACCCACTAAAACCCTTCTCCAGTTGCATACCAAATAATTCTATTTTTACATATTTTGTCAAATAAAAAGCATATTTGTCTATAAACATTTATTGTATATCAATTATAAAAAATATGCATACATGTTTCTTTTGCAACAAAAGTCAACAATCTATTGATTTATTTAATTTTGTGGCTTTTTACATTTAAAATTGAATTTGCATTTATGACAAATATAAACCATTGCAATGACAATAACTGTAATTAATAAAATAACCAAAATTGATATAAAAAAAATGGTTGTGTCAGGATTAAAGTCACCGAGTTGATTATTGATAGATGTTAGCAGATTATTATTATTACTATTATTTATTTTTGATAGTGCAGTCGATCGTTGTAAAAGAAATATTGTAATCACAAAAATAGTATCTGAATTTTAAATAAGCATATATATATGTGTATGATTTTTATAAGAAAAATTGTAGGAAATTGTTATTTAAAAAAATCACCTACAAGCTTTTAACTACTGTCAATGGTTAAACTCAAATTTACGTTAATAAAGTTACACATTAAAAACATGTATACGTTTTGTTGAATTATGCTTAATTTTAACTGCAAATGTCATATACATATATGCCGTGGTGGTCTAGCGGTACTGCGCTCGATTTGAATCTGGTAGACATGAAATGGAATCCTACGACCAGCACTAGATGCCGGCTCACGTTTGGCTTGATTGATTGTTTTACTGCTGAAAGATGTTTTTCGTAAAACTTCGAAATTAGTAAAAGTGATATATATATAGTGGTTTATCAAAATATATCGAATAAAATATGAACTTACTTAACAAAATCATTTGAAGATCGTCAGGAGAAATATGTATTCTTCTTGATTTACCATAATTATTAAAAATAAAAATTGCAATCTAGTATTTTTAATTTTATTAGTAGTAAACATTTTATAAAATTTTACATGCTACGGGGAGAATTAATATGATATATATACATATATATGTGCTGATTAAAAACATATTTTTAAATAACTAAAATTTATTTTTATTGGATACAAGATTAAAATTCTACAAATTGACAAATTTTCTATTAAAAAACGTAGAAAGTTCAATTCATGTGAAAAATAATTTAGTAGTTTTTAATTAAAACTTGAAAATGTTTTTCAAAAATTATTTGTTTAAGTGTGACATCAATGGGATATTAATCATAAAAACAGAGTTTTATTATATTTATAAACAAAAAATAAAGTTTTTATTTAAGAATAATGCACTTATGTTTAAAAATCAATTTATATAAATATTAAGCAATAAAAAGTGAAGCTAATTTGACCAAATTATTAAACATTGTGGTATATATATACAATGTTTTACGTGTCAAAATGTTTTAAAAGTATAAAACTGCACAAGGTAATACAAAGAGTTGAAGTAAAATCAGGTAAGTGTATAAAAACAGTTAATTTGTTTACAAAATATTTTCAATAATATATATAAACCAGTTGAATAATTCAAAGACTTTAATCGGCACAACTTACTTTAAATAAAATAAATAAATTACATAAATCTTTTATTTATATAATAGATAATTTTAAAGTTATATTCAATAAATAATAAATTATTACATTTTATCAAATTGTTGCCCTTATTTTGTATAATTTATAATTTATACTTGAATACCAAAATTTACCATATTATTCTCATACATAAGTGGACGTATAAAATGTTTATTACAAAGTCGTAAAATTACTTCCGTGTTTTAAAATGATCGTGGTTTTTTGACCTTAACCTTTTGGTTTTAACAATTTTGAAAAAATACAATAATTTAGATTACTCTATTAATTTAATTGCCATTAGTACATACTTGCAATTCATTAATTAGAATTATGGTTTAATCAAGATTTATTCGGTTATTTTTGATTATCTAGAAACTTGTTTTTTAATAAACATCTGTACTAGTAATAATTATGCATTATTTATTAACGGCAAAAAATGTTACATTAGTTTTTAAAACGTGTCTAAAAGTTTTGGTTAGAATTTTATACAAAGTTGTTAAATGATTCATGTAGCTCTTTTTAAAGTATTTATTATTATTATTATTATTAGTTTAGTATGTGAAAATTATTTATTTTGTATTATTAAAATAAATAAGTTGAGCCGGGGTGGTATAGCGGTGCAGCACTCGAATTCAAACCTCGGTGGACATCGGGGTTCGAATCCCATCATTGGCACTAAAATGCAGATCCACGTTTGGCTTCGCTAAAATGTCTACTGCTGAAAAACATGTTTCTCGTCAAACATTTAAAGTAGCAAACATAAAATAAAAATTCAAAAAATAAAAAACAAAAAAAATATTATTTTTTTTACACTGGAAAAAGTTAATTAAACAACACTTATTATTTTAATAATCTTTATTTTCTTTTTTTTCGTTTTTTAAACTAGTTACAGTTTATAACTAAAATAAAATGTATTATTTAATGGCAAAAATAGATTCTCTACTTATCACACTCTTCGCATAATATGTAACAACCTTTTAAAATTATTGAACTGTTAATTTTAAATTTTATTATTTTTATTAAGTACGTCTATAATGTCTATGCCTGTAATTGTAAAATAATTATTCACACAAGTTAAAACGTATGTATAAGGCCTTACCGTACAATTTACTGCTTAGGCGTGTATAATTCATAAAAAGTTACAACTTTGACAAAACTTGGCATATTTGAAACAAAAATGCAACTGTATGCTGTTCGCAATTGATACATGATTATTTCCACATGTGTTTGTAAAAAACACACTTCTGAATTACCGAAAGCAACTTAGTACGTCTTAATGAAAACATAAATTTTATAAATAAGAAGTATTCACTAATGACGGGATGCTAATGATCCTGAGGATTCGGGATGTTAATGATCCTAAGGATTTGGGGATGCTAATGATCCTGAAGATTTGAGTAATGCTTATAAAGTTTCAATTTCCAATGATGGTAATATTCCTGACCGTTAGTCCTCCACGTGGTGCATCCTGGACTAAGTGCCCCTAGGCATCTAGACTAATAACAACAGGGTCCGAGTGCACAGCGGTATAACTGGGCTTCCGCTACGGCGGGTGGGTGCGAACATACACCCAGGATACTTAAAAGGTATCTAAAGGTATACGTATACCATATGTAGCCCTTGGACTAAGGGAGATAACCATGATAAAAAATCAGGTGGCTTTGTCAATCTTTGCGAACAGTGGCGACGTCACAAGGATGCCGTCTACCAGCCAAGAAACTTTGTTATTCTTCCACGTTTGTCTACGCTTGTCAAGCCATCGAAATCGATCGTTCTACATGGCGTATAAATATGGGAAATAATGAAGAGGTGACCACGTTACCAACCAAAATGAATGAATGAATGAATCACTAATGACGCTTTTATCAGTAAAATAATTCATTTTACTGTATTATTAAAAATTGTTAAAACCGAAGGGCTTAATGAACTGATTACAATTATTCTAGAACATGGATGTAATGTTACAAATTTAATAAGTCACATTTTACTACTTCTTTTTATAAGTGAGTTGATAAATATTGTAATTTCTGGTATGCAGATATAAATTACAAACTTTTGAAAATAAGGGCAACAATTCAATAATTTAATAGTATGTATTATTTATTGCATAATATTTGTAAAAGTATTAATAATATAAATGGTGGTTTTATGCAATTTATTTAGTTTATTTAAAGTAAGTTGTACTAATTAAATTGTTTAATTTTTGATTTTATTTTTCTAATTACAATATTTTGTTTCACAACAGTCGATAGAGAACGTTTTTTCTCTTTCCGTTAACTTCTATCTTTGATGTTACGTCTTGATGAGATGTCAACTCTAGTTTCGTAATTATTATTAATTATTTTATGTGTCGCAGTCAGCAGTCACTGCTTATGGTAAATACAAATGTAAATGTAGTGAATAAATTCTTTAAACAAAGTGTTAACCATTTTTAAAACATATTTTAAATAATCGATAAACGTTTAAATTTTAATGTGCACTTTTACGTAATAAATAAGTTAGAAATATTTATTAATAAAATAAACCATAATCCTGTATTGCTACCATTTTTTAAACATAAATAAAATAACTATGATTGTATTAATGATTCTGAGAATTTGGGTAATGCTTATAAAGTCACAATTTTTAATGATGGTGATATTTCTGACTGTTTTTCCGCCAAGTGATGCATGCTTTACTAGATACCTATAAGCATCTAGACTAAATGCACAGTAGTATAACCAAAATGCAAGTATACGTGCCGGCTATTTAATAGGTATTTCAAAATATGCGTATATTATATGTAGCCTTTAGACTAACAAAGATAACTCTGGCAAAATTCAGGCGGCCTTGTTAGTATTTGAGAACTGTGACGCCGTTACAAAAATGCTGTTTAATAGCTAAGAAACTTTGTTATTCTTGTAATATTTGTTAAGCCCATTAAACTATTAAAATTAATCGTTCAATGTGTTGTGCAAATATTATAACAATAAAAAGATAACCATGTCACTGAATACAATAAATAAATAATAAAGCATGGAGGTAATGTCACAATTTTGTAGTAAAATATTCACACATTTTATACTTTTATTTATATAAAGAATTGAGGAATATGTTAAATTTTAGTATTAAAATATAAATTATAAATAAATAAGGGCAACAATTCAATAATTTAAAACAATGTATTATTTATTACACATGGTTTTCTTAGACATGATATAAATAGTGGTCTTATATAATTTATTTATTTTATTTAAAGTAAGTTGTGTTAATTGAAAATTTTAAATTATGCGCCTGGTTTATTTATATATTAGTAAAAATATCTTGTACCAAAGTTAAATTTTTTAATATTTTTTTATCTTTGCTATTTTGAATGTTTTACGAGAAACATTTTTCAGTAGTAGACATTGTTTAACAAAGCCAAACGTAGGCCCGCATTTTAGTGCCGGAATGGGATTCGAACCCATGTCCACCGAGGTCCAAATTCGAGCACTGGACCGCTAGACCATCCCCGACACTTAATTATACATTAGCTTTTTAAAATACTGCAGGTAGATTTATATTCTTCTGAGATAAAAAAAATGGAGAATTAAGTAATAACACGATTTTTTTAATATTTTGGTTAATTTACATTTAGGTTTAATATTTAATATTTGCAAATAATTATATAACAATTAGACATTAACTGATTTAACCAGTCCAATACTTGGACAAAGTTCGAGAGTGTGCGTCAGTTAGGGCATTCGACAGTATATAAAAGCAACATCAAAACTATTTAATGGTCATAACGCTTCAAAATGATCAAATATAAATAAAAATGTAGAAAACTGAAACAATAACTTTTTATAAAAAAGGTTAAAGCATTAGTAGAATATTGGCAGTTTATATTGACGACAAAATTAAAAATAATATTTTAAGTTTATTATGCAATATAAAATAATAAAATGTATTAAAATATATTTAAATTTAATAATATTTATTATTGGTAATTTAAAAAAATACATTTATTTTTAAATTTTTTATAATTAGAGTTCAGTCAAATATTATACAAAACACAGGATTTTTTGTTATATAAAACAAATTATCAATGGCTTAATTTTTAACTTATAAGTTGTTTTTATTTTGCTGTATACTCAATAAAAAGTTTGTTTTAATAGTTCATTAGCGCATATATTATACTTTTTACGTAATAATTTCGGAATAAACAAAATTGTATTTAGACAATTTCAATTAAATTTCTCGTTTTTCTAATTCATTTTTAAAAATAAAATATTAGCTTAAAAATGTATTTTTATTAATTTTTACAAATGTACGTATTATATATATATATATATTATACAAAACCTTTTGCTTTAAAAATGAACATGGGGCAATAAGATAACAATTCCAGCAAAACAATAAAAACAACAAAGTCTCGTTGGCATTGAAGATTCTGCACATCGAAGATTAAGCGTCCTTTTGGCTTTCACTCAACTTTGTTATCTGTGTAACTCTGTCATTCCAATACTTGCAATTAAACCCTCCTCCTTTATCCAGGCTTGGGACTGACTAGATTGAATCATTTTTGGTTTAAACTAGGCGCAGTTATCTCTCTATACACATTTATTTTAAATTATAATAAGTAGATTGGTTAGTTACAGTTTAATTATTTATCATTTTAACAAAGAATATTTATAAATCGTATAACATTGACAATGCATACAATAAATATAGAGTTTAAACATATATTTCTATATAAAATTAATTTTATACAGTATTTGTAAAAGTGTATTAAATGTTTACTACTAATAAAAGTACAAATATTTAAATGCCAATTTTATTTTTTATAACTATTTAAAATCAAGACAACTATATATTTCTTCTGACGATCTTTAAATGATTTTGTCAAGTAAGTCGATTTTTTATAAATTATATTTCGATAAAGCATTAGTTAATCAAAAAATGTTTACAGTTAAAATTAAGTATAAACTAATAATAAAATGAGTATGTATTTTGATTAACATGGATTTGTGTTCCACTATTGACAGTAAACAGAGGCTTTTTGTGGTTTTTTTAAACACCCTATTTTGTAAAATTTCTTTTGTAAAAGTAGAATATATATATATATACTTTTCTAGGTATCATTTTTGTAATTACAACATTTCTTTTCCAACAATCAACGGAGGGAATAAAACGACTGCAAACCGAATTTTGGCCAGTTCTTGATGGACAACCAGTTGATCAAGGTCTTTTGCCGTCAGAATCGTTGATGATGCTTGATGTTAATTCAACAATTGTTTTCATATCGCTTTTGGCTGTTTTGTTAATTGCAGTCATTTCTATTGCAATAGTTATTAGTTTATATAAATGCAAATTCAAATCGAGATGTAAAATTCCAAAGCCTTAACAAATGATTATTTGTTGACTTTTTGTAACAAAAACATGCATATTTTTATAACTAATATACAATAAAAGTTTAAACGTTAATGTGCATTTTTACTTGACAAATTATACAAAAGTGACATTATTTTTTATACAACAAAAAAACGTTTTAGTAAATTTTAATATATTAACAAGGTGATGGATTAGACGTAAAGTTAAAAGTCGCAACTTCCTGTCTAATTTTGCGTACTTCTTAAGAAGCTGAACGTTTTTGGTACTTAACGAACAACACTACATTGCTGCTTAAAATTACATGTGCTAAACTATTTTGATTGAAACTAATAAGTTTGGCAATTGCATATTAATATTTAAAATTATTAATTTTATTAGTGGCAGTCATTTTGATAGCATTAAATCCCACTTGTCGTGAATGCAGGTGTAAAATACGAATTCTTTAAACAAATTGATTAGTTGTTAATTGTTTTGGAAAATAGATTTATACACATTTTTTATAGTTTTATATATAAAATAAGTATTTAAATTGTAATATATTTTTACGTAAATTAAATTAATAACTCGGAAGTATGTATTAATAACATTTCAATTAATAAAATAACCCGTATTACAGTATTGTTAAAAGTTGTTATACCTCAATGAAATCACCACAATTATGATAAAATATGGAAGCGTTGTTACTATTTAGTGGTAAACATTTTACACATTTTTATAACTCTATTTATATAAAAGGATTAACAAATATGTTAAATTTCAATATTTACATATAAATTATAAATTGTTCAATATAAGGGCAACAATTCAATAATTCAAAATAGTGAATTATTTATTGCATTTTGTTTAATATAATATTAATTATATAAATAGTGGTTTTATGTAATTTATTTATTTTATTTTAAAGTAAGTCGTGGTGATTACAGTTTTCGATATAATGCAATTCATTTGTATACATTACTAGAAATATCTTAATTTTACATTATCTTGATTTTACATTAGCTTTTTATAATACCATAAGTGGTTATATATTTTTCTGAGATTAAAAAGAACTGGAAAATTACGTATAAGCACTATTTTCTAAATATTTTGGTTGACATACATTCAGTTTTCGTTTGTTAATGTTTGGAAAGCCAGTCCTAAAATTGGATAAATTTGGATCAGGAAGGGCATCAGACAGTGTGTGTGTAAACAACGTCAAAATTATGTAATGGTCGTAACGCTTCAAATTTATTTAATGCAGATAAAAATAAAAAAAACTGTCTAAAAACAACAACCTATTATAAAAAGGTTAAATGTTAAGTAGAAAATTGGTAGTTTATATATATATATATATATATATATATATATATATATATATATATATATATATATTAGCAACAAAATTTAAAATATTATTTTAGGTTATTATACAATGCATAATAATAAGTTATATATATATAAAATATACATTTAAGTTGTATAATATTTTTTAGTAATAATTTGAGTGTTTTATCAATAATTGAATTTTATAACTTGTTTCATTTTGTTATATCGTATATAAATTTTTTAAAATATTTTCTGGCACATAGCCTAGCTTTTTCAAATTATATTTTTCGATGTTAAATAGTAGTTTTTTTAAATTTTTTATCATTTTTTAAAATGAAGTTCTTACTTTTTTGTTTTGAAAATAAAGAATTAGTTTTAAGATATATTTTTATAAAAATACTGAATATTTAATAAACGTAGCACTTGAGTTTATTTTTATCTTAATAACGGAACATTAAAAAAAATAATTTTTTTTATTTGTAAAAAATGCATTAATTAATCACACTTGACTAGTTTGGATTAGAAATGATTTAATCTTGTCAGTCCCAAGCCTGGATAAAGGAGGTTTGGTACCAAGGTTGTCCTGGCCTCTGTAAAGATTTATACTGCTGCAAGAGCAATAAAAGATGACGTCATTCCGGCAAACAACAACGTTTCTGGATGGCAAAGTTACCAGATGACAAGGTTGGTGAAAGCCGAAGAAAGCGCGAATTTTCGATTTGCAGAATATTTAACGCCAACGAGACTTTATTATTGTTGTTGTTTGCTGTAATTAAAGCAAGGTTTTGTAATAATAATAATAATAATACTAGTTTACCTTCTAGCAAACAATATTTCTAAATCATACAATGCACCAATAAATATATAGGTTTAAACATATATTTCTATATAAAAATTAATTTTATACAGTATTTGTTAAATGTATTAAATGTTTACTACTAATAAGTAATCTTTAAATGCCAATTTTATTTTTTATAACTATTTAAAATCAAGACATCTATATTTCTTCTGTGATCTTTAAATGATTTTGTCAAGTAAGTCAATTTTTATAATTCTTATTTGATAAAGCATTAGTTAATTAAAAAATGCTTACAGTTAAAATTAAGTGTAAACTAATAATAAAATGATTATGTATTTTGATTAACATGGTTGTGTTCCACTATTGACAGTAAACAGAGGCTTTTTGTGGTTTTTTTAAACACCCTATTTTGTACAATTCCTTTTGTAACAATTAAATATATATATATATATATATATATATATATACGTTTTCAGATATTATTTTTCTAATTACAATATTTCTTTTACAACAATTAACGGATGGAATAGAACAAACCCATGTAATGCCGGAAACTGCTTATTTAGATCCACATCCCCTTGCTTTTGTTCCATACCAGAATAGACAAAGGCAGTTGTCGAAATTTAATTCTGATTCAACACTTGTTTTAATATCAATTTTGGTTATTTGGTTAGCAGCAGTTATAATAATTGCAATAATTATTTTTGGTTTTAAATGTAAATGCAAATTTTGTTTTAAAAAGCCAAGACGTTAAACAAATGATTAATTGTTGACTATTTTTAAAAATACATTTATTTATTCTTTTTATAATTAATATACAATAAATGTTTAAATACTAGTATGCTTTTGTATTTGACAAATTAAATAAAAATGACATTATGTTTTATGCAATATAAAAATGATAAGCTGAAAGTAGTTGATTTGTTGGAAAGTTGCAGCATCTTGTTTATTTTTTCCTTAATTTTTAAAATTGGAATATTTTATTTATTAGTCAATAAACAACATTACAACTCTTTTTTTTAATTGCATATTTATTTTAAATAAAAATGCTAATTTTAATAATTAGAAAATATTTTTGTTTAAATCGAAAATGGAATAAAAAAGTATGCGTTAAACGTATTGCTCTAAAAAAGTTTTATGCAAAAAAATCTATTTATTTGCAGAATATAATTAAAGTTAAAAAAAAATTTTTATAAACACAGAGAATTGTGGATAACAATTTTATAATTTATCAATGGGTTTTTAAGGGATTATTTGTTTTTTGAATCGTTGTATTAGTATTGTCAGATTTACTGGAATAATAATCCACCGGGTTTAAGTCCAACCAGGAGCACTGGACATCTGTTTCATTCTTATTTGGAATTATCAGCGGCGCCGTATTTGCTTTCATATTTTATACACAAGCAACCTATCTGGTGTCAGGCCAGCGCCAGCCACTGAGCTACGGGTGGATGACCTTAGACTTGTAAATTTATTATTTATTGTAGATCTAATTAATTCCTAATATAAAAATTCTATAATTGTTGCACGAATAAACATACCATTTGTTATAAAATCAAAATAGAACATTTAATGCATCGAATTCCTTTTATAATTATGAATAATTTTGTTAAAAACAAAAATTGGTCTAGCGGTGCTGCGCTCAATTTGGACCTCGGTGGCCATCGGCGTTCGAATGTCACTACCGGTACTAAAAATGCAGATACGTTCAGCTTTATGAAATGTCCACTGCTGGCAGATGTTTCTTGTAAAACATTCAAAGTAATAAACATTATATATATATATATATATATATATATATATATTAATTAAAAGATTCATTTAAGTCGTATAGTTTTGTCGGTCATACGAAACATCTTTGAAGTTTGTCATTCTGTAGCATATACGCAACAATTTTGCATTAAAATTAAAAAAAACATTCATTAAAATGTTAAAATAACGTTAATGTTTTTGCTACAGTGAAGATGACTTTGCGTGCTATTACAAAATTAGTGCATATTGTTACAAGTAAGGTTTTTGTGAAAAGTATTTAGTGAACTTGACTCCAAAGAAGGGCTATGTAGCCGGTTTTACCAATTAGCACAATGGGGCGGTTTGAAAAAACAAGCAGCGTTGTTTGCTGACAAGAGTTGCGTTTTTAGTGCCAATCTAACGCTTCACAGCATCTAACGTCTTTACTGATTGCATTGAAGTAGCAGATAAGACGCACAAACAGGATGGGAAATGTTTGTGCCCAAGTTACCTGATCAAACAACAGGAAAAAACCGAAAATCGAAATGGAAACGAAAAATGACGATTCTGGACAGAAGTGTTCAACGGTGTGGGAACAGTTGTTTATAGAGCCCTTCCTACCGATATAAATCATTGACACATTCAAACAAAATATTAGAAATTTAAAGAAACATTAGTTTTAGAAATTAAATGCGATTTTTGTAATGATATTGCTTGTTATTTTCTTCGTTAACTGTTATCGCTAAGTACCTTATTATTAGCTTACCGAAAATAAACATTTGGGTTAGTTACGCCTTTAATGGGAAACATCGACGCTTTCTGATACTTTACAGCATTTGGCACTTCTCGTTTATTGTAGACGATGGATACGTGGAAGATGACCATGGCGGGCTCGAACAGCTGCGCTACATTTCAAAAAACATCGGAAAAATGACAAACATATACACAATTATATTTTTGTTGATTAACAGTACTTCTTTTTTTCTTTAAAACATTTAAAATACATGTTTTTTCTGTAGAATTATAACGATTATGATTACTTCTCAAAATTCGTTTTAATAGAACATTTTTACTTCAACAAAAAGTGCTTATATCGGATATACAATTAAATATTCCTATATGTTACAAACAATCAAATATTAAAACAAAACAAAAAAATGTCATTACTCCGGTTATCAGCAAGCTTTAATAAACATTTTTATAAAGAAAATGACGTTGCCGTTAGTTCTATCGATGAATGTACGGTCATTATTAGACAAAATAGATCACTTAAAACTGCTTTTAAACGAGAGGTTACACCAAAACAATAGCTTCTTGTTTATTCAAGAATCGTGGCTTAACAAATACATTGACAACAATTTAATATCAATTAATAGATTTGCAAACACATCGCTTCGATAGAAGCAGCGGAGTTAAAACACGTGGTAGTGGTTTGGTCACTTACATAAAAAAAGAATTCTGCTCTAATTCCAGTATATCATTTACATTTTCGCAATTTGGCATTAAAAGTTTGGGTGTAAATTGTAAGTACCCATTTTTATCTTATTATAAAAGTATTAATGTTATTAATACGTATATCCCACCAGCAGCAAATCGCTCCGAGTGTGAATTTTTTTCTTCAAAATATTCTTAATTACTTAATAACTGTTTGTGACAATAATTTAATTTTACTTGCCGGTGATTTGAACAACGCTAATATAAATAAAAAATTTTCTATGGGTTTAACCAACATAGTGAACTTTAATAATAGAGGTAACTGTAGGTTAGAGTGCGTTTTTACTAGTGCTTCCCAATTCTACAAAGCCAAATCACTTCCTCCATTGGCTTCGTTGGACCATTCAATTATTTGAGCACTTCCTACAATTTATTCTAGGAAAGATTATACGCACTTTACTAAACCCATATCAAAATCATATATGTTTGCACAAAACTTATCACAACAAAATATAAAGGAGCTAAAGATATATCTTAAGCAACACTGCGTTACTACAAAAATTATAATAATTTGAACACCGCCACAAACAGTTTTGTTTCACTGGTTAAAAATCATTTTAAAAAGTTCTGTCCAAAAATTAAAATACTTGTAACACCCACCGACATAACATCAAGGAAGCTAAAAAGGCTACGCAGGCAAAAGGAGGTAGCATACAAAGCTAACGACCGCTCCTTAGTAAAACATTTAAACTTTGAAATAAAAAACGAGATTAGTTTAATTCAAAAATGTATCAATAACTTCTACTTTTCCCCCAATAACAATTCTAAAAACATTTAAAACAACATTAACAAAAGTTTTGGAAAAACAAAAGCTGCTGATATCTGATACCCAGAACCGAGTACTAATAGGAGTTTTCTCCCTTATTTAACTTGTGTATAAACTTAAAACCTAAAACCTGTTACTACCTCACTTGATGTGAACTCCCTTAATAAACATTTTGTTTACAGTAATGCAAAAAAATTAGTTCAACCTAACAATATAAACATCAATAACGGACCTGATTTTTCCATATCTATGCATGATTTTAATAATATTATAAAAAACTCTAACTCCACAACGTCATCAGGTCTAGACGGGCTTAGAATAGAAATGCTAGAACTTTGCTCGTTCTCAATATACTTCCCACTGATACAAATTTTAACTAGTTTCATAAACAAAAGTAGAAAAGCAGACTCGTGGAGAATTTCCAAAATTGTCCCAGTTCCAAAAAACATACAATTAAAAAAAGTAGAAAATTTTCGACTAATTTCATGCACGTCAGTACTCTTGAAGTTAACCGAAAAATTGATTTTAAATAAAGTAAGTGATACATTTAAAGCAAGTAGTGATCCATGTCAATTTGCGTACAAACAAAATAGTTCTACACCAGATTGTGTAGCCAGCTTAATTAACTACGTTGCAAAATTCCTCGATAACAAAAAAGGCTTTGGCAGCTGTTTGTTTGTTAATTTTAAAGCCGCATTTGATAGCATATGCAGAAGCAAACTGCTTAAACGTTTTATTGAACTCAATGCTCCTAATTACACAATCAAATGGCTTTCCAATTATTTTAAAAACAGAACACAATACACCCAAATTGGGTGTAAAAATCAACTTTGCTTCAAAATAAAAAAGGTGTTGCACAAAGTGCGGTCTTATCTTTTTTTTTATTAAACGTGGATGTTCTTCGACCAAAAGAGCTTGCTGTATTTTTTAAATATGCGGATGAAATGGCGTTATGTGAATCCATTTCTTTCACCAAAGATAATGTACATTTTCTGGAGTCAATTGGCAAATTAGTTGATTGGTTAACAAAACATAGTCTAAAATTAAATCCTACAAAATGCAAGGTAATCAGTTTTAGATCACAAAAACCTTTAATTTAACTTACTCAACTTTATCCAAAGGTTTGTATTAAAAACGTGGAAATTTGACACTTGTAATAGTTTTCAATATATCGGTGTTTTACTAAATAACAAACTTACCTGGTCTGATCACGTTGACCATTTGTTCACAAAAACTCGAGGTTTATGTTACTACATAAGACGTTTAAGGAACCTGCATGTTCGCCAACATGTTATTAATACGTATTTTAAAGCTGCATTTTATCCAATAACATTGTATCCCTCCCCTGTAATATATCCGGGACTAAAAAGTAAGGATTTTATAAAGTTTAAAAATGTATTACTATAATTAGCCGATTATCAGTTACTGCTTACAATGACATTTTTTATAAAATAATTTATCGACATTTTAACAAATGTTGTCAATTAATCGGTCGTATTTTCAACAACTTCAATCATTTACTTTATTGTGATTTTAGCAAATCATTTGCATTGGGAATGAAAAAAAATTACATATACACGTTAAGTGCAGAACCAATGTGTACTTAAATGCATGTCTTCCGTATTTAGCAAGGTTACTATCCAAAGTATAATGAAACCTTTACATTAGCCTATCCAAATCATGAGTGTTTATTTGTATTTTTTTGGTTTAAGCAGTTACCGTTGTTTCTAATCTACCCATTTTAATTTGTGACTATTTATTATTCTTCATCCAAGACATTATTTTATTAGCCATGCTCACTCATGATTCATAAAACATTTGCATTTTATGTATACTGACATATTTGCACACTATTAACCATAGTGTACCCTAATAATATCATGCTTCTTTGCGCATATCATATTAAACATGACTTTTGAATATACGTTGATTTTTAGTTTTTTTTAGACTATGTAATTTAACCTTAATTACTTATTATTATTATTATTATTATTATTCTTTTATTTTTTGGACTGACGTTACACACTGCTAATTGTATTGTATTTTTATAATTGTACATATTTTTGTGTGTGCACGAAAGCTACTTCTACTGAAGTATCCAAGCCAATAACCATAATAATAATAATAATAATATCTAATTCTTAATTATTAAATTTTTAAATATTCATGAACCATGACGTAAAGGATGTTATTTATAAGTAAAATGCTATTTTTGAAACTGTTAAGCCAACGTTTAAAAAGCTGAAAACAAAACATTTTAAAACTTGCACTGTAAATGATTAAATGTACAAAAGTCCTTTTTTGCTTAATTATTTTTTTCTGTTATTTATCTAAAATATCCGGTCAATATTTGCAAAAATTGCAAACAAATTTTTAATTTTTTTGTATTTACCGCATATGATTTTCTGTATTAAACACTGCACAATAGATTTGATAAAATGCAATTGTTGTTTAAAATCACTTGGCTAACCTGTTTTGGTTATCAACGTAGTTATATTATATTTTGTAACAAAAAATAAGTTTTGACAAATAATTCCTCAATTAGAATGACCAGTCATTCTAATCCGTTTAATACATTTTCAAAATACCAAAAAATTGATATTTTAACACCAACTTCTCCAGTAACCACTTGAAAAGACTTTGCACACATTCATTGGGCCAATTTGGGTTATTTTTTGACATTAAACATTTGCATTTGCAAAATTAATCTCCATTTTGTTCAATCGTAATTTGTAATTTTATTCTCATGTTTCAATTGGTTAAATTAGATACTTTCCTCCTATTGAAATAACTATAAACTTGAGGTTTTAATTCCGTCATTTTTTAATCGGACATATATCTGATAATGATGGAGCTTACAACCTACTTTTATTATTATTATAATCGAATAATGTATTTTTCCAAGTATAAATATTAAACGACGTAGACTGAAAATTGAATTTATTTTCTGTACTCCTATAGGTCACCTCATTTTGTTAAATAGATGTAACATTGAAACCCAATCTTTTATTCTTTTATGTACTTTTTTTGACAATTTTGTTGTTGAATTAGATAGTTAGAATAATAATTAGACCTCCAGATTATTTATTAACTTTATTTAATTAGTTCAATGGTTTGTAAAAATAATCAAAATATCTTTATGTCAGTGTTCTACAAGAAAATTTAGAATAACGCTGAGCGTAAATTTTATCTACTTTAAAGGATTAAAATATAACAAAATGTAAAAGTATGACTTTTATACCACGAAAATTACATTTTTTTAATGATTTAATAAAAATTAAAGACTGAATTAAATGGTTGTTATTTAAAAATAACTGTATAAACTGAACTTTGTAGCACAATGCATGTAAATGAATTCACTTCATTAAAGTTTATTTTTTAGAAATTGAATGCATTTGAGTCGGTTTTAAAAGAGGTAAAACGTAGAACAAAATATATTTCTTTAAACCCGATATTGTTGCTAAACATAGGAATGAAAAACGTTTACAAAAATGTGTCTTAGTATAAAAAGAAACCAGCGAAGGATTAACTCATCGCTCCAATGTAACCTCAGAAACAAAAGTACTTAAACGGACTTGAAGTAATTAAAGTAACTAGATTGTTTTTTATTTTCCCTATTTTGTATTTTGTCATTTACAACATATAATACCGTGTTTATTTTGACAATCAAGTATATATTTATTAAAAGCTGTAATTGATAAAAATTATGTTATTTTGTAATAGAACAATTAATACATTTTCAAACGATTTACAATAAGAAAAAGCAAAAGTTTTATCATTTTGATTTTCGGCATAAATAACAAAGAACAATTATGGTAATTATAAACAAAGACACGAGTATGCAACCTATACAAAAAGGAAACAAAAATGATTAAGGTTGTTGAATCAACTTTGATTTGTTGAACAGATTTTAACTCAGGGTTTCTACCTTCACTGGCTGTTGGCTGACTACGAATAGAAGAGTATTAGTAACATACACGATACATCTGTCAAACAAGAAGAGCATGAAAGAATATGAATTTAGAAAAATGGCATATATGAGTATGCTATACAAATACATATACACATACATGCAAATACATATAAACTTTAAATGTTAATCTTATTAGACTATATTCTAAGCACGAATGAAGTTAATGCTTTGACAAAATAAACGCAATCTTTCATTTAGATATTGGTTGACTTAGAATTATTTATATCACGTAAATATTGCCTTTTCATTATCAATGTAAAATTAATTGAAATAAACAAAATAAATTACATTTGTATTAATTAATTTATATTTTTAAAAATAATAAATAAATGTGTACATTGGCTTTCAAAATAAGAACAATTATTTTCGCTTTTTTGAAGGACAACGGTAACATAAAATGATGGCGAGTATCACAGTAAGAATTGTGACAATAGCTAACAAAGAAATCATGACAAGTAAAAGAGATGAATCCACCATTTGAACACCTGTTACTAGTGGTAGTGCATTAAACTCCATTGAATTGACTTGATGTGAAGTAATCAATAGAATAGTTAAGCCCCAAACTGTGTAGAAAGTAAAAGGAAAAATATCAGTTCGTTTTATGAATATATACAATCATAAAAGCGCATACATATATTTTTTAATTTGCACATATAAATAGAACGTTAATAAAATGTTAATTATATTTCTAATTGTTTAGATATTATTACAACAATAATTCATAATACAGTTTATTTTGTGATTAAAAATTAAATTGATTATACTTGAGATCTAGTTTCAAAATAAAAATTATTCACTTAATCTGGTTAAATTAGAAATAAAAACAAAATTTTGATGTTGGTTGTTAATCTATACATCAGAATTGTAATTCGACTTTTTTTAACATGAAACTATTCACACAATTGATAATATTTTCTTTATATATTAACCAAATATATTCAAATCATGCAATAAAAAGTACACAGCATTATTATTTTCATCTTCATCGATTTCTAATTTCAAAGATATGTAAGTGGTGGCTTATTCAAGTTTAAAAGAATATTATGTTTGGGTATCAGAATGCAACTGTTTTCAAGCAAACAACGAAAAATTTCGGTAACTAATATTCAGTGTGTACGCGGTGGACTGTGGACTGAGATCTTTCAGTTTTTTAACAATATAGAAATTAAAGACAGCAGTGGTTTTATTAATCTGCTATGTTTAGATTAATTGAAATGAATGTTCATGGCAACAGAAAAACGTTTGTAGAATGTTCAAATACATGGAAACATTTGTTGTCTCATATTTCTCTTTGAATTACGAGACTTTGATGTTAATTTTGCTATAATTGTTATCTTATTATATGCTTATTTTTTTAAGCAAAAGGGGTTTACAATAATAATATTAAATAAATGTTAGTTGGATGTTAGATAGCTCACTGTTGTTGCTTTAATTTAAGATTAGCTGTATTTGAAACATTTATTATTATTATTATTAATGTTATTATTATTATTATTATTATTATTACAAAACCCTTTTGCTTTGAAAATGTGCATGGAACTGACGGAACAACAATTGCAACCATGTAACAGATCTCGTAATTCAAGAAAGAGCGTGGTTTTAACAATGTTTCCATGTATTTGAACATTCTGTCAAACGTTTTGCTTGGGCCCATAAAAGATTTAATTTATTTAGATCTTCCTGAATAGTTCTTAACTAAGTTTTCTTTGGTCTGCCAACCTTTTTTTTACTATTTACAATTGTTTATTCCAAAACCGTTCTTTCTGGTTTTTCGGACAGTAAACGTAAAATTTGACCAAGTAATTTTTTTTCGTTTTATTATAATAATGTCATTTAGTAAACAAAAGTTAGTTCTTTTTATGATCTTATTATTTGAAATGTGACCGTGCCAGGTAATTTTTAAAATACTTTTAAGACACCGGCGATAAAAAACATCCACCATTTTACCAATCTTGTCCGTACGTTTCACGTTCACTTCCATATATTGAAACATGGTATTTGCTGAATTGTAGCGCAGTCAATTAATTGTTATTTAATTGTCTTAATTTTAATAACTCCAACAATGTCAGATCTTATCTACAGATCATCCTGTTTGAAAAACTATAATACGTTTATGAGTATACAATAAAGCGTAATACATAAATGAAATAAATAAATTTTACTTACTAAAAATTGACATATTGAATAAGTAGTAATTGAAATTATGAATAAGATATGGCTGGGATAAATTTAATAAAATATTAAAAGATATATAAACTATTTATTAAAGTTGAATACACTTTAAAAATGTATTTATTTTTAAAAATATATTTATATTTTAATAACATAATGAGATATATAATAATTAAAACGTTTTACACTTACTGTAATCTTTAAACTGTTTTTTCAATTGCTAAAGTACTGGTCATGTGTATATTTATATACAACGGGCATTTAAACTGTGATAGTATAAAAAACATTTTTTGATGATTTATTAATCAAGTAATGGTTTGTGATTTAATGCATACGTGTTTATGAAATAAATAATAAATGTGTTAATGTAGCATTGTAGATGTGTTAATTGTACAATTTACGATATTGTTGCACTACTTACCATGTTTTAAAAGCGGGTTCATAAAAGCCCACTATTTCGATATCAATATGGGTTACTAAACACCTTATTGTGTAGAAACATTGTTATTAATAAAATATTTAAACAAATAATCATCAATATAATAGTTTCTGATTCAAAATAAATTAATTTCGCTAATCAATTTTTTTATATAAATTAACTATACTATATTTTTCGAGTTTAAACATATATTAACTTGAATAAAGTATTATTATTTGAGTTACTCTTGTTTTTATTAATTCCATTATAGACCAATTTTAAAACTAAGTACTGATAATACTGATTTCGTAAAAAGGCTTTTATTAAATAATTAATAGGAAACTCAACTTATAAAATATGTTTTAATTAGCAGGAAAATGTATATTTTGTAAACTTTAATTTGCTGCTCAATACCTCACCAGCAATAAAACAAAAACAAAAATTTTATTTAAATAACTTAACTTTACTAAAAATATTATATTATGCCATTAGTAACAAATTGCTAATATTGTTTTTACTATTAATAGTCGTGTCAAATTTTAGTAAGTTTCAATAAATTGATCAAACTTAAATAGAGGTCAGTATTCTTTATTAAAATGTAAAACTCTTTTAAGCAAGCGTCTGTTAACTATAAAACCCAAATCAAGTAGTCAGTTATTATTAAAATAAATTGAGTTAGTTTTGAATTTATGATTATGTAAGATAAACGATCCGAAAACAAACAAAGCCAAATCGGAATTGACTTAACCAACGTATTAGAATTAAAAAATATTTTTCAATCAACCGGTAAATTGAGTTAGTAAATTTATTAAATGTTATACTTGTTTATTTAAAACAAAAATAGTAATAATTAGAAATGTTGCTATAATCTGAAATAATATTTTGATTAACAAATTTACTAAATAATAAATACACCCTATATTTTTATTTAAAATTATAATAGCTTTAAGATTAAATAAAACTTTTAAAAAAATAAGCTTTTTAAAATAAATGTGTATACAGAAATAACTCCGCCTAGATTAAACCAAAAATGATTTAATTTAGCCAGTCCCAAGCCTGGATAAAGGAGGAGGGTTTGAGCGAGCAAGGCTAGCAACCTGGCCTCTGTAAAAAATCTATTCTGTTACGAAAACAATCAAGAGGACGCCATTCCGTCAAACAACGGCAAACAAATGATCTGGATAACAGAGTTACACAGATGACTAGGTTGAGTGAAAACCGATAAGAAGCTTCTATCTTCGATTTGCAGAATTTTTAATGTCAACGAGACTTTGTTGTTATTGTTTTGCTGTAATATATATATATATATATATAATAGTTACAAATTACGTTTGTAAGTAATGTTTTTTTTAATATTAGCAAACATCAAATGCTAATTGTAGTAGTTATTAATAGAGAATATTAACAATAAGTTAATTTTTTTTTAAAACGGATTTATCATCAGAATAGAGCAGCAAAAACTCTAATAGAAACCTGTAAATTATAAAAACAATATTTCGTATTACTGAATTGTTTCATTTACGCTGGAGTATTGGAGATGGCTTACATTTGCCTTCCCCATGTGCCAACTGACTAAAAAATGGTTCTTCTAAAACGTTTAGGCAGTAAAAAAGAAATAACAAAATAGAATGTTTTTATTATTTATTTTACAATTTAATCTATAATGCTATATTATTCACAATAAAACACTGCATTATGATATACAACAACAGTCGTTTTAGCAATAAATCATACTACCTCCGTTTATTAAAACTTAAAAACAAACACATTTTATTTGTTACTAAATAATTTTTATTAACTAATATGGATTAATATATTAAAAAAAAGTTACAAACTTTGTAATGTCAACAATTCAAGTAACATTCACTTTTATCTATAACTTTTGCCAGCCGTTTTAAATCTGAAATTATCAAGGTACCAATAAAATTTTTAAAAACTCGGTTTTTTATAACATAAATAATAGGTTATTTTACAATTTGTTAATCTACTTTTTAAGAAACCCAAACTGTAGATAATCAAATGTACGAAGGTCGGTTTTTGCTCAACAAGGTTTTTGCAGTTATAATAAATCAGACCTGTATTAAATGGTAAGTTGTACTAAAAAACACAGTACCAATTCTTAAGTGTATTCTCAAACATAATTTTGAACAAGATTGTACAGTTTGAATGTTTTACGGGAAACATTTTTCAGCGGTGGACAAAACCGAACGTAATAGAATGTTGTCCATTTTTCGACGTCACATAAAAGAACTAGAAGAAAATTAATAATAAAAAATCAATTATTACAGTTTGCATTTATAAATTCGGTATGTAGAATTGCAGTTTGTAAAACTTTATAGAAAGGAGTTTTAGCATTGTGCAACTAAAAACAGCCAAATAATATTAACTAAGTAGTAGGGTAAAAAATTAATATTTTTTGTTGTTTTAAAAATATAATATATTTAAATAATATTTACATTTTTAGCATATATAAACTATGTTTCACATTTTAATAATGTTTAAATTGGCAAGTATACAAAACAAAGACAATTAAAAATAAAAATAAATTAATCAAATGAGATAACTACAATGTTATATTATTATATTATTATTATATATTTTTATTATTATATAAAACCCTTTTGCTCTAAAAATAAGCATGGGGAAATAAAACAACAATTAGAGCAAAACAACAACTACAATAAAGTCTCGTTGGCATTGAAAATTTTGCAAATCGATGATTGAGCTTTTTTTCGGTTTTCACTCAACCCTGTCATCTGTGTAACTCTGTTATCCAGATACGTGCAATTACTCCTTTGCCGTTGATGGCCGGAATGGCGTCCTCTTGTATTGTTACCGTAGCAGTATAAAATTTTACAGATGCCAAGCTGCTAACCTTGCGCTCAAACCTTATTCCTTTATTTAGGTTTGGGACTGGCTAGATTGAATCATTTCTGGTTTAAACTAGGCCGAGTTATTAACAAATTACCAACCTATTATTACGCCTTTAGTTTATTAGAACTTACACTATTGAAATGGTACGCTTCAATAAATTTAAATTCAAAATTTTATTTAATTTATATTTTTGTGCACAATTTATTGCACAAATTGTAATTAATGAGCAATTGTTTAGTAATTTTTAAAAATTAATTCAATATAGATTTGAATAACACAGTTTTTAGTTGTAAAATGGGTTTTTTGATTTATTTTCGTGCTTGGATTTATTTTAAAGTAGTTTACTGATCGGGTATACAACTTATCTACATTTTTAATTTTAGAAATTTGTGTCTTTGTATTAAAACATGTCATTACTATACGTATAAAATAATTATCCCCAACTTGACTAAAAAGCCAAGTGCCGATAACAATCTTTGTAATGCTGTTTTACAGTCATCACAAATAATAATAATAATAATAATAATAATAATAATAATAATAATAATAATAATAATAACTGGTTCTTGTTCACTACATGACATCATTGCAATTGGACGAAGAAAATTACTTTATTAAATACTACGTTTACCGCCCGAAAGACCAGCAAGAACGGTTTTGGAATGAACAATTGAAAATGGTAAAAAAAGGTTGGTAGATCACAAAAAACTTGAGTAATAACTATTCGCAAAAATTACATTAATGTGAATGTTTTATGGGATTATACAAAATGTTTAGTAAAATAAAACTATGTTGTTGATTTTGGTTGTAATTGTTATTTTACGGTCCATGCTTATTTTTAAACCAAAAGAGTTTTGTAATAATAATAATAATAATATTAATAGTAGTTACTATTGTTATTCTTATTACGAATAAACACTTTTATAAAAACAGTTTCTAGCTCTTGTAAAAACGTTATTCTGACATGTTTCTTTTATTATATTTCAAAATACATAATACATAATAATATCGTCTATTGTTAATCTTTCTATTTAAATTTAAAAGAAACTTTGTAACAAAAACAATTACTTTAACCGAAAAATGTTACAATTTTAAAATAAAAATATATTTGCAGCAAAATTATTATTGTTATTGTTATTTGTCACAATTATTGATGGTCAATTAACAATAATTCAATTTTCTTTTGCACACGCATCGGATAACCAAAATGAAAGTAGTCATCACGGTCATAAGCGCTATAAGTATCAATAAAACGTATGACACCATTGTGAAAATTGTCGCATTTGAAAGTTGAGTTTGTATAATATTTGGTCCTGGTGCATGCGCTTGATTGAATTCACAATTAAGAATCAATAGACTGCACAATGTAAATACTGTATTAAAAGAAAACAATTATATATATATATATATATATATAGTATTTATTTTAAAATATTTTTGTGTTTTAAAATAATTATTTTTGAAAAAATGTTTTATATTAAAACGTAGCACTTACTCAAGTATTTCATGTTTGAATTTACAAAACTGAAATTTGTAATAAAAACACATTGTACAAATAAATGATGGTGTTTGTGATATTAAAAAAAATTTTTTAATACACATTTAAACAAAAATGTTTCAACTGTAAAAAAAAGTAAGTAGACGGGTTAAAATGATTAAACTTAACATCTCCATCCACGTAACGCTAAGAAAGCAACAGGCAATACAGTATATAAAAATTATTTTCGGAATAGAAAATAATTACATTTAAGTTATCCGGTAATTAAACCAAATTTAAAACAGATTGTTTTGATAAAAATGTTATAACAAAACTTTGTTCAAATAAATTTTAAAATTTATATTTTTGAAAGTTTGTACATTTATAAAATACACAAAATTGTATTACTCAAAGTTATACTTACTTTGTTGAACAAAAGTATATTAATTACGTATATTGTTTATTTGCACTTATATAGAGGGAACCAGCATATCAAACTTATATACGATTGGAGTAATCATTAATGTGTATATATATACGTGAGCATTATAATAGTACTGTTATTTATATATTAAAAATTATTATTTATATATTATTATTATATAAAATCCTTTTGCTTTAAAAATAAGCATGGGGCAATTAGACAACAGTTACAGCAAAACAACATCAACAACAAAGTCTCATTGGCATTGAAGATTATGCAAATCGAAGATTAAGCTTCCTTGCGGCTTTTACTAAATTCTGTCATCTGTGAAACTCTGTCATCTAGATACGTGCGATCACCCGTTGTTTGCCGGAATGGCGTCCACTTGTTTTGTTTCTATAGCAGTATAATTTTTTTACAGAGGCCAGGTTGCTAAACTTGCGCTCAAACCCTCCCCCTTTATCCAGACTTGGGACTAACTAGATTGTTAAAAAAATGTTTAATACATCAAAATTATTAGTTATTAATTTGTATTACACAAAACAAAATAATTGATATGTAATTGTGTAAAACAGGCCTATAATAAAATGTTAATATTTTTTAATTGAATAGAATATAATCAGGTCTTATTTTCAAATCATCGTTTATTGTGTCTGTGCTTAAACAACCTAAAAACATTGCAATGTTTAGAAAATTATATTGAACGAAGAAACGTTTAGTTTTTATTATATATATATATATATATATATAAAACATTCTTTTTCTATCTACCTTTTATTTAACAAAGTATAATTTAATGTTTTATTAGCACGTAAAAATGATTAAAATTTGTTCGTAAAAGCAATATTAAAATGTTTCATTGTAAACATTAATATCTTCCAAACTACATGTACTATTAATTAGTTGTTCTATAATTATTTAAAGTTGTTTTTACCAAACTATCTCACCTAAAATTAAAAAATAATGATTTAAGTTTTACCAAAAATGTACTCAAATGTAATAAACACAAAAATTAAATTCTTTTGACCACATAGAGCAAGTGTAAATAATATTATGAATGCAAAAGGCATGTAGTTTAAAAACTACATAATTAAACGCACCGCCAAACATTTCATCTTATCCTTACTTAACTATAAGTTTTTATAAAAATTACAAATAACACACCAAAAGTAAAAATAATATCATTATTAATACTAAAAACTGCATAAAAAATACTAGAGTTATTCAAGTTATTAAAAGCATTAGCGGTAGAGCGCTCGAATTTGGACCTCGGTGAACATCGGGGTTCGAATCCCACTACCGGCACTGGAATGCGGGCCCACGTTTGGCTGCGCTGAAAGATGTTTTTAGTAAAACATTGAAAGTAGCAAAGATAAAATAAAATAAAAAATATAAAAATAAATAAGGTGTTAAATTTAAATATTATTTTATTATTTTAAATAATAAAATCAAAATTATAAAAAAATTGTTGTCAACACACAATAGCTAAACATGTAACCCTGGTATAAATTGCTTAAAAGTTTAAATTCTCTATTTACATATTAATAACATAATAACATTAAGGGTAACCTAGCTATACATTTCTCGACTTAAACATGGTTGGGCGTGGATTTCAATTACACAACCGGCACCAAATGCGAGCCTACGTTTATTTTTACTAAAATTCCCCCACTGCTAAAAAAATGTTTGCGTAGTTTGTTTGGTAGTAAAAATACAATAAATAATACATAATTAATAGTGTTGCAGTTCTTGAAACGAATATAATTATTCAAATCTTGTAATAGATTTTTGCCTGTACAAAAAAATATTGAAACAAAAATTTGCAATAATAATTGTATAAAAAGATAATGTAAACCGTTTAACAATTTCGGTTTACAAATAATTGAATTATTTTGTTGTTGGTTTTTAAAAATTTACAATGTGTACTTCAATATGAAATAAATGAATAGGTGCATTGTTGATTTCATGAACAACCGAACTATATCTTATTATAAATAGTTGACATAATGGCAATGTAATTTATTATGCACATTATTTATTGAATTAATGTAAAATACTAAAATTATTTTAACACGTTTATAAAAAATGCACATGTATTGTGATATATATATATATATAAATTGTCAATATAAAATATTTATTTAGTGCTAATTTAATTTTTATTAATTATTTTAAATCAAAACAATTTCCTAACGTTCTCCAAATGTTTTATTCAAGTAAGTTATTGTTTTTGATTAGGTTAACTTAAAAATATTTACTGTTTATCCTTTTAACTAAATGCAAATAAAAAAAATATCTTAATGATATAAAATTACTAGCAATTATAATATACTTGTTCAAAAATTTCTATATTTAACGTAACTAGATAATTTAAAATAAAAATATAATTTTATTATACAGTATTATTTAAATAAGATTAAAATAAAAATATTAAAACTTAGTGTCAACTAGTTTATAATCCCAAAATTGAGTATAATTGTCAACGTGAAATGTAGATTTAACTTTCCAGTTTGTACCAATTCGGTTCGTAACTATTTGTCTAATTTGGTTTCGCATGCTCTTAATTAAATTATTAATATAATTTTGTGTAATTCCATTTGATTATATTTATTAATTTTTTGCTTTATTATATTATACAGTTTTACATAGGAATACCACGGCTTAATATATATATATATATATATATATATATTTCTACTTTGAATGTTTTACAAGAAACATCTTTTAGTAGTGGACATTATAGCATAGCCGAACGTGGGCCCGCATTTTGGTGCTGGTAGTGGAATTCAAATCCATGCCCACCGAGGTTCAAATTCAAAACCTCAACCACTAGACCACCCCGATACGTGTGCTATAATTTTTGCTACAATGGTTATTATATACTCGATACTAAATTAAAACAATGTTTATTAAATATAAGCCTTTTTTAACTACTTACTGTAATGGTTATACAAAGTTTACTCTACACGGCATTTCATGTTAGCAATAACACGATAAATGTTTTTGATCGATGTTTTATTTGGCTTGCAAAATAAAGAAAAGAAACCCAATTTAGTTTAATTTGTATAAAATTTAATTCTAGTTTTTTTTCGTTTTACAATAGAAAACAACTGACATTAGCAATTAGATAGGTAAAACGTATGTACTTCTTATCAAGAAATAAATGCAATTTTATAAATCAAAATTACAAGTTTGAATTGCATAATATTTTTCAAAATTTTTTTGTTTATTTACAACTAAAGCTTTACTATTTTATTAATTAAAATTTAAATCATACTTTTATTATATACAATAATAATAATAATAATTATTATTATTATTATTTTTTTAAAACGCACATTATTAGTTGGAAAATACTTATTAAAAAAAAATAAAAATAATATTATTACAATTTCAAATTGTTTCAACAATTTTCTAAAAAGATATATATATATATATATATATATATATATAATTTATTATGTTTATTTACAGACTTTGCCATTCTATTTATTCTGACTTGTTTATATCAATCAACTGAAGGATCAAAAATAAATCGTGATATAATATTGTCTGTTCAAGGAATGGGGCAGCTTGACGAGCAAACAACAATATTTTTGCTCGTATTTTTGACCATTTTATTTTTAGCAGTGTCTTCAATTACAATACTCGTTGTTTGCCATAAATGTAAATACAAAAAGCGTAAATGTTAAACAATTTCTCAATGTTATCCTGTTTTTACACTTTCCATCAATACACAATATATTATTATATTTTAAGTTTAATGATTTTTATGTATGTATAAATATTTCAAAATTTATTAAACATATTAACAAAAGTGCAAATATATTGACAATATAAATACAAATTCTAGTTTTATAAATACAAGTTATTGAGTTCAAAATTATTAATTGCAAACGTTAAAGTAGTAAAACATTTTACATAAAATTAATCATGTCAAAAAATATTAATTAAAAATACATATATTTACGTATGTTTTACAAAAACATTAGCAATATTATTCATGTTTTTATTATTATTATTATTATTATTATTATTATTATTATTTATTAATGTTACTATTGTTTAGCTTTTATTATTTTATCAAAAGTAGCATTAGTATACACATAAACACAAAAATAATTAGCTCCAATTTATGATGATTGACGTGCGAAAATGGAAGCACTGTGATACTCTGTAGCATCCTACTCTAGTTACTTATTTTAGACATATTTAACTTTTACTATTACATACCTAAGATAATATCTTATTAATACACATCATGTAATATTATTCGCAAAAATAACTTCTAATTAAAATATACAACAACATTTATTTTTGCAATAATCCGTTAAAAAAACAATTTTATTAATTAAAATACATGAATATGTAAAGAAAAATTTACAAAGTTTATAATGTTAACAATTTAGGAAACATTCACTGTATTTTATAACTTCTGCCAGCCATTTTAATCTCAGTCCATTAACGTACCAATAAAATTCTTTAAAACTCGATTTTTTATATTATCTACAAGTAATACGTTATTATACAACTTGTTAACCTACCTTTTAAAAAACCAACCATTAGATTAATAACACTTAACTCCGGGATGTTGAGAATCAAATGTACGAAGGTCCGTTTTTTGTTTAACAAGGTTTTTGCAGTCTAAATAAGTCAAACAGATAGTGAACTGTAAATTGTAGTAAAAAACAAATTACCATTTTGTTAACGTACACCGGAGCATTATTTTGAACATGTTTTAAATTTTTTGAGACATCTTGCTAAAATTACGACTACAATAATTAAAAAGAAAAATTCATTAATTTTTTACTATTTAAGATGTTGTTAGTACGTATCCATTTTTGTAACTCCAAACACTTCATAGCATATTATCTATGTAGGTGACACACGTAAGCAACTTATTTTGCAAAAAATTGTAACCTTTATCAAAATACACACTACACTTGACTTTGGAATGTTGATTGCGAAATCTGTAAATAACAGCACACATTTTTAATTCCATCTTCTTCTAAAATCATTTATAATAAATTTCATGCTTTTTGGTAGACTCCATTAATCTAAATTTTATGTACAGCTAAATAGAACATAAATTATTCCAAATAAAAATTGTTTTTTGACAATTTTATGCAGTTTTTAAAAATCCAATATTAAAAATTTTCTAAATTTTCTTTGTTTACTTCCTTCAATTTTATTATTCAATTTCTTTTTAATTTTATAGTACTAAAATGAACATATTTTTTGCTTGTAGATCCATTTGGTCCAGTTATGTATAATTGGTTAGATGTTTTATTCACCAACATTTTCTACACACTTAACACGTTTATTTTACGAATATTGAAGATATGCTAGAGATCACTCCGTTTTCAACATAAAATTTGACCTAATTTAATTTTATTGGCTGATCAAAATTTAGCGTAATCCTATGTAAATTGATAGAATAAACCAGAAAATTATTATCAAATTTTCAAACTGGCCACATTGACCTTATTTATTAAATTAGGTATTTTTTGTACCAATTTTATCAAACAAATGATTTTTAAAATTGTTTATATTAAATTATTATTAAATTCTTTTTATTTGATCAATCAAATGTTTGGTGCAAAATTCTTTGTTTATATGAGGCACGTATTTTCAAAAAAAAAAATATTTATTTTCAAAGAAATAATAATTTAAAAATTTTGATTTTTTTTTATTAATTAAGTTAATAGATATATTAAAAATTAAAACAATTTAAATTTTTCATTGCGAAATAATTTCAGTTTAAATATTGCAGGCAGTCATTGTTTTTATTATAGCATATTTAAAATATAACTTTTATTTGCAAAACAAGTTTTATAAAATGTAAAAATTTATCATTATTTTTACAATGCTAAATAATGTATTCTAAATACAAAAATAAAATTTTTTATATGAATATGCAAACGGATCATCTATTGTAACTAAAGTAAAAATTTAAAAAGTACAAACGTCAAAAAATTAACACCGTTTCTACAATTTACTTGGTTAATAAACATAAATTATGAAAGCAATCATAGTTGCTGTTATTTTAAAAATTAAATCAAAACTTTTTTATATAAAAATTATAACGAAAATCATATCTTATTTAATTTCAACAACAAAATTTAACTGTAACATTAAGGCATTTTGCAATTTAAAATATTAAGGTAAGTTATTAAATTATATTACAATAATATTTTTAATTCTACTTTATATTTGAATATTTTTTAGATTACAGCAAAACTAAGTAAAAAAATTATTATTAATTTATAAAAAAGAGAGATTTGTGCTTTAAAACATAACCATGTTTAAGTCACAAAAATTGTCTAAAATATACAATTGTCATAATGTTTTACAAAGTACATTTATGTTTGTCAAGATAATGTTAAAATGCCAAATTTAGTGTCACCTTTTTTTTCTGGTCGTTATTGCAAAAGCGTAATTATTTTTGTCAACAGTTTTATAAATTTAGTTACATGTTAAACAGTTTTTATTAAATTGCACCGTAGTATTTGTACACATTATAAATTTAACTTTTGAAATTATATCAATAGAAGTTATTTTTGTTATATAGGTCAAGTACGCATTGGAAAATATAGCAAAACGTGTCTTATTAATTGCATAATAATGCACACAACATAAATTTAAAATAATTATATATATATTTGTATAAAATTAACACATTGAAGTAAAAAAATATTAATATCTGTTTAAGTAAATTAAACATTAAAAACGTGAATTCGAACAGATTTAAATACAGTACATGTTATTTATTGGTTTATAACAACCCTTTAATAAATGCAATAAAACGGTAAAATAAAACTAGTTAAACTAATATTATTATTAATAACAGCAGTATCTGTATTTAATAAACACAAGATACAGAAATATCCTTTCTTAATAACACCTATTTTGTTTCATTTTGAAACTGTAATAGTGTCAAGAGAATTCAAATCTGAATTGCAGGTCATAAATATAATTTAAAAAGTTGTAGTTTTTTAATTTGGTTGTTTATTTACTGTTAAATATTAATTATTTAATTGTATATTTTGTTTTGTTTAAAAACATATTCGAGGCACAATAATAATATGTCAAAAAATGAATAATATTATATTTAAATGCATGATTTAACAAGCAAATGTAAACCTTTTACTAGGAAACAAATATACTTTGGTTGATTACAATTACGCTTGGATAAAAAACACAAAGTTCAAATGTATTACCGGTTGTCAATGCCACGAGCGTTTTACTAAAAAAAGGTTTTCTTGGGTCAGTAATTGCACTTTATTTTCATTTTTAGTATTATATTAAAATTTCTAGTTGTTAATTCTATTCTTCCCATTGTTTTGACACTTTCAGCTGTTGATGTTAATGAATAAAAGTACGGCTTTTGATATACAATTTAATAAAGGTGTTTCCAATTTTTGAACATGCTAGTTACTGATCCATCTGTAAAACAATACATTCTAAAAATAACATATATTTATCTTTTTTAAAAACCACAAAATTAAATTAAAAATCAATTGAAAACAATAATGGAAAAAATCGGATTTAATAAACAAATTAAGGCATTTTACTGTTTTTCATACTGACAAAATGTTTTCCCTCTTTTAAACACATCGCAATGAATGGTTAGGTTGAGTCAGTTTATTGATGAAATAAAGATATTTAGAAAGTGCATTATAATTTATGATAATATTTATCATGGAATTAGACATTGTTTTGTAAAATGTTTGTAATTCTTATTACGATTATTGGGTTCTCTTTATAAACCAAATAAAAAATATAAAAAGACGTAAATTGTGAGATGAATTAATTTCATATATTCCCATCAGTCACATTTCATTTGCCTCACATTGCATGTATCAGGTCACTTGCAGTTACGGTAACAAGTATATTGGTCAAATCGTCAAATAATAATAATAGTGTAATTTACAATCATTTGTTAATGGAGTATATGTGGATAAGTAATTGAATTTTGGACATTATGGCTTTGGGTTTGAATCTATATATACAAATGCTGCGAGTACTGAGAAAGATGTATTATGGCTGTGCAGAAATGTATTTGTACTAAAGTATCTAAACTAAAAATGTTGGCAGGTTATTAATTTAAAAATTTTATTTTGTTAGGCAATAAGCAGATTAAAAGCCGATAATTTTTTTTAGTTTATAACTATTTTATGTAAAAAATATTCATTTCTACTTTTTGGTTTTAAATCAAGTGTAAGGCCTATTAATTTTTATTAATTTGAGTGAAAAATTTTAATTATTTTTCAAACATTTTGAACAATTTTCAAGACAATTTTACAAAAAGTTTCCGTCAGTTTTGTAAACAGTTTTCGTAAAATGTTACAAGATTTGTTTTGCAATATTTCGTATTAAATTTTAACAAGAATAATTGTCCTTTTGCAAAACTTATGTAGATTTTTAAACGAAATAAATTATTTTAAAATGCAGCTTGTCCGTTCTTGCAAGTTAATTTTTTAAATGAATACTTATTTAATAAAGGTACCAACAGATGTTCCTATTTAGATAAAATATTACTTCTGGAGCGACAGTATAAATTAATTCGCAAAATGCATTGTAATGTACAACACATCGCCATGACTGTGCAGTTTGATCATATTTAGCTTTTAAAAACAAAAAACAGAAGTTTTTGAAGTTGCATTTTAAATGTTGTACCAATATTTAAAAATGCCTACCATATTTAAATATATCAAAAGTATTTAAAAGTTAATTAAATGATTTGATGAATACATTTTAATGTAAAATGCCTTTCCAAAATTGTGCAGTTTGAAAACATTTGGTTTGAAAGTTTGAAATTAAATTTTAAATATTATACTTGTTTGTTAAAACATGCTGAGTATATAGGAATAGTATATATGTATTAAATGACAAATTTTCCACTGTTCTCTTTTTTATGTTATTTAGTGTTGTAATTTAGTTAACCTGCTTAATTTTTTTATTTTATTAGTTATTTTCTTATTTCTTTATTTATAAGTTTTTGGTATAAATAACTGAATAACTTTATTGTTGAATAGTAAAGTTTTACAAAATAAATTATTTTATGCTACAAGGTAATCAAAATATTTAAGTAATAATTGATTTTTAAAAACTTAATATAAAATACCGTTTTTAAAAACAATTGTACTTTCGTATAAGTGTATTTTATTTTAGATAAAATAACACTTTTTTATCTTGAAATAAAATACCGGTACTTAAAATGTCTGGTATAATTTATGTATTAAATTAAAAAATGTTTTAAATTGTTTAACAAATACAAATATTTTTTCAGCCGCTCAAAGTAATAGTTTGACAAAATTAACGTCAAACAATATCTTATTTAAGTATCGAAAAGGTTAATTTTTTAACTAGTGCTTTATTTACTGTAAAATACATTTATCAAAGCTCAATAAGAATTAAATTTAATAATTAAAAAAACAACTGGATTTTCCTTATATAATAAAAAACTACTTAATTATTGAGAATAAAACATCATTTTCTGTTGTATTATTTTAATAAAAAACGTGTATAAAAACCGCTATTGCAACTGTGACAGGGTAACAAATTCAACAATATTTAAACATTGTTCACTTTTAAAAACTGATAAAAGTTTTTCCATAATTGCTTTCTTTCGTTGCTTTATAATTGCATTTATTGTTTCTGTGTTTGCTAATCATTATGCCGGGATGTCGAGTTGATACAGTGCTCGACTTGGATCCCACTGTCGGATCAACATCTGGCTTTGCTAAATGTCCCTGCTCAAAGATGTTTTCTGTACAATGTTGTGCATTAAAACGTTATTATTTTCCATATGTGTAACCGTAAAGTATTACTGATTAGCTTTTCGTTTTATTAATTAAATATATCATTAAAAACGTTGGTTTTACTAAATTAGTTCATATATAAACAATTGTTATTTATTATTGTTATTAGAAAATTTTGGATTTTTATTAATATTTGCAAATTATTTTGTCATTATTCCATTTAATTACATAAAACGCTTTAAATTTTTAATGTTTAAGGTTTTGCATAACTGCATTTAAATTAAATTTGTAAATTATAATATTTATTATATTTAAACAAAAAATAACATTCACAGTGTCTTGTTTGTAAGCTATACATTTATTAGATGTATAGGGTGCATTAAGTACATTGAGTACAAAATACGCACTAAATTTGACATTTTAAATTTGTAAAAATACTACTATTTACAAGTTTAAGTAGTACATTATATATACCGAAATATTATATTTGAAAATAAAAATGTGCAGATGGTTTTAACGTAATTATTATTTATATAAATAGACGCAGATAAAAAACTGACAAAAGTTTGTATAATGGTTAGTTAATAATTTTTATAAAACCCATTTAATATTTGTTGCTTGTATATATTTTTCTAACTGTAAAATTTTAAGTTTGTATTAAAATGTTTATACACAGCAACTTATTTTATTATCCAACATATTAGTCTTTTTAGGTCAGTGTTTTATTAGCTACAATTAAAAGTAATTAGTATTAAAAACAATTTTATTTTACTATTACAAAACATAATTTTGATGTTTTTATTCAGTAACAATAAATTAACTAAACTTCTGCTCCTAGGTAGCAAATAACTAAATTTGTATTAATTATATTTTATAATTTAACAAAATAATGTATTTTATTATTTTTTAAGTTAAATAATAACTTTCTAACAAACAAAAAATAAAAATTTAATATCTTTAAGAAAATATCCAAAATATTATTAAAAACATTATTATAATTTTTAAATCGTTTTAACAAGATATAGTGTATTTCTAATTTGAATTTATATACAAATATTAATTTTTAACTTACATTTATTAACAAATTAATATTTTAAAGTAAAAACTGAAGTAACGTGTTCGAAGTAACGTTACACAAAAAATTGGTTATTAAATAATTTCAAATTTTTGGTTACTATATTAACTTGTGAGTATAAGCATACTCTAAAAATTACTTATTTAATATTGAAATATAAAAAAATAATTAACGTTTTTTAATTTTTATTTCAATTTTTCTTATGAGGTAATAACAACATAAATTTGGAGTTTTAAAACGTAAACTTAAGATATTTAAATGCATTTTTGAATTATTATTCTAAGCACATTAATTAAAAATTTAGTAATTATTATTAAAGAAGTGTTAATTGCGTTTAGTTATTCCATTTATATATATATATAAGAGTTGTTTTTTAAATAAACTTTTTTTGATCAACTCGGACTTTTTAAATAAATATTTCTAAATAAATATAAATCAACTATTAAATATTCAACATTATTTTAAATTCTTAATAATCATTTTTTAGAAAAACATTAATAGATAACAAATTAATTTAGATTAATTTTTTTAATTATTCAAATTCCTCCAGTTTGGATTAGAAATGATTCAATCTAGCCAGTCCCAAGCCTGGATAAGGGAGGAGGGTTTGGGCGAGCAAGGTTAGCAACCTGGCCTCTGTAAAAATATAAACTGCTACGGAAACAATCAAGAGGACGCCATTCCAGCAAACAACGGCAAAGAAGTAATTGCACCTATCTGGATGACAAAGTTACACAGATGACAGAGTTGAGTGAAAGCCGAAAGGAGATCAATCTTCGATTTGTATAATCTTCAATTCCAACAAGACTTTGTTGTTGTTGTTGTTTTACTGTAACTGTTGTCTTATTGCCCCATGCTTATTTTTAAAGCAAAAGTATTTTGTATAATATATAATAATTTATTCAAGGGTGTAGTAGTAGTAGTTGTTGTTGTTGTTGTTTTGTACAGTAAGTACACATTTCAAGGTCAAAATCAATGCCACATTATTTACTAGCTATTATGACATTACTGAACTATAACAATATTATCTAGTATTACTTAACTAAATGTTCAGTTTTAAAAATTAAAAAATCGATAACAAAAATAATAGTAGACGTAAACTGTGAAATGAATTCATTTTGTATATTCTCATCAGTCACAAACACACAAAAAATCAGTATATATACATAAAATTATATGATGTAATTAACTTAACATTAATAACTACACATACGCAACATGCATATGTTAAGTTTACGCTTAATTTAATAAAGTTACAAATTGTTTTTGTGCACACAAAATGGGTTTTAATGTGTAAATGTAAACAGATTCAAGTGCTTTTAACATATTAACAGTTTGAGAAGTTATCAACACTTTAAAGCAATGATTAAAGTTAACTCGGTGTTTTGTTTAAACCAAGTTACGTAATATTGACGAAATGTACAAACGTTCATTTGAGTTGGACTCTTTATCAATCCAATTGGAAATGTGTTTGCAGTAATTGATAAATGTCTTGTTTATTATGAGCAACAATAAATTTGTCATTAACGTGTATGTATGTGTAGTTATTAATGTTAAGTTAATTACATCATATAATTTTATGTAAATATATGACTGAAGTGAGTATACGAAATGAATTCATTTCACAGTTTACGTCTTCTGTTATTTTTGTTTAAAATTGATAGTGACAATTTACTGACTATATCATCATAATATTAATTTTAAAATACGCAGTTACTTGTACTTACAAAATAAATAATAATGTTAGTTTGTAATATATATTTTTTATTTGCCATTTAATTTATACACATACAAAAATTAAATAATGTAAAGAGCTGTTTAAAACATTTTCAAAACGCATTTGTCTACAGTAGCAAATACACTAATCAAAAATGTTAAAATTAAAATTATAGCTGCAAGCATTACAATTAGTACAATAACTAAAGCATCCTCAGTTTGTATTTGAGCGCCTGCAACAGTTGAAGCAGTTGATTTAATTATCGATGAATCAACTTTTTTGTGAGTTTTTAATTGAGTAAACTTTGGTTTCTTTAAATGAACTTTAATTTTCAATTTAGTTGCTGGAGTATGTGTTTTAACAACCTTGTTCTTGTGCTGCTGACTTTGATTGGAACAGTTTACAATAATGAGTAGTATAAAACCTAAAGGAAAAATTTATAAACAAATTAGCGACAACAGTTAATTTAAGTGTAAAACAATTTTTATTATAACTTTGATTGTGATTTAGATTTTGTTACAGTTTATCTAATGTTAGTTGTTTAATTTGTGAAACTGTTAATCTACGCCAACAACTGTAAAGACTTTGCCATCCAGGATGTATCAATTAGAGTGAATGTTGATCAATTGAGATTAGGTCTTCTAGGTTAGTAGAGAAATCTTTTATATATTGTGGACTGACAATGAGTACAGCTGGTGTACTTTATATCGGCTTCCATTTGTGCCGGGGTGGTCTAGCGGTACAGTGCTCGAATTCGGACCTCGGTGGACATAGGTTCGAATCCCACTACCGGTACTAAAATGCGGGCCCACGTTCGGCTTTGCTAATATATCCACTGCTGAAAAATGTTTCTCGTAAAACATTCAAAGTAGCAAACATAAAATAAATAATAAATAAATAATAAATATATATATATATATATATATATATTATTAAAAGGGATGGTTTAGCGGTACAGTATTCGAACCTAGTTTGGCATAGGTTCAATTTTCACAACCGGCACCAAATGCTAAAATGTCCACTGCTGAAACATTTAAATTAGTAAAAAATAGAATATGTTTGCCGGGGTGGTCTAGCGGTACAGCGCTCGAATTTGGACCTCGGTGGGCATGGGGGTTCGAATCCCACCACCGGCACTAAAATGCGGGCCCACGCGTTTGGCTTTGCTAGAATGTCTAGTGCTGAAAGATGTTTCTTGTAAAACATTCAAAGCAGAAAACATAAAACTAAAATAATTAAAATGTTTATGTGTCAAATGTATATCTAGTTAGATATTTAGATCCAATAATAATTATTGCTATTATTGTTATTACTACACGTCTGTATTAGTTATGTTGGGTTGTTAAGATGGAAACAAAACTAAAATTACCAAGTTATTGTACAATTGTTTTCAAAATATATTACGGTAAATACAATCAACTTACACAAACAATAAACTTTCATTTTCATAAGTTTCTATCAATTAGTATTGAATATGCTAAAAAAAATAGAATCAATATTACCATATAATAATTATGAATAAGTTTATTTAAAATTACTACTTCATGCCAACATTATGTTTTTGTATTTATGTTTAAATATTTCTATATTTTATTTAACAGAAAAAAAACAATTTTTTAATTACTGTTAAAGCAAAACATAAAATGTAAATGGTTCAATTTAAAACCCTTTATTATTAGATAATTTTAAAGAGTTTTTAAATTGATCGGCTTTTCACAGTTTCAAAAAGGTATTTTTTGTACATGTTTTTATACTTTTTGTTTAACAACAAGCGTACATATACGTGCCGGGGTGGTCTAGCGGTACAGCACTCAAATTTGGACCTCAGTGAGCATGGGTTCGAATCCCACCACCAGCACTAAAATGCGGACCCACGTTTGGCTTCGCTAAATGTCTACTGCTGAAAGATGTTTTCCGTGAAACATTCAAAGTAATCAACATTATATATATATATATATATATATATATATATATATATATATATTTGTATTGTAGAATTGATGGTGTGGAATTAATTAGAACTGTAAAACATTGTAAATCAACTATTACATGTTGTGCATATTTCTTTTGTAAATAACATTTTAATTTATTATATTGTAAAAATATAAATTATAATGTAGAAATTATTAATTCAACAATAAAACTATTAACTACATAAATAAAATTTAATTTTTTTAAAAATAAATGTGCATTGCTGTTATTGAGGCGCACCTATATATGTTTGCTAACATTTCTTTAAAAACAACAAAAAACTTTAATTTTTAATGCAACAATTTTCTATATTGCAAAGCAGCTTAGTCATAATGTAAATGCAATAAAACAATTACATTTTAAATTATAACTACAATTAGCATAATTATTAACATTGATTGTTTAAACTTCTTTATTTCAATATTTTTCCTTTTCATGTTTGTTCATTTTATTTTGAATTACTTTTACATGTAAAACAAATTAATAATTCCAAAACATTTGTAATAGCCATTAACTTTTTATTAATCTTTCTATTTATAACAATTGTTTACATCATAATTTATTTTTAATTTAACATTAAAATATTTAATAAAATGGCCATTATGTTGTATGCGTTTATACTATAAAAATTACATTATTATTTTTATTTTTATTCAAGTATTTATAGACAAAAATATTTCTTTCTAAATTAAATGTTACCATAATTATGAAATATTTAAAAATTTATTTACTAACACAAGCATTTTATAATACACAAATGGAACTTACGCCTTTTAGATAAAACTAATTGATAAAATATTAAAAATACTTTATATAGGCTTTGATATAAGGGCATAAATAAAACATGCATTGTGCAATAAATTACACATTTTAATTCTGATCAATTTTGTTTTATTTATTTCTATATGTCACAACATGACATTTGCTATTATTAATATAATTGTACAAAACAATATTAAGCCCACATATAAGCATGCGTGTTTTGATAATTAATAATGTAAATTACAATTGTTAACAAATAGAGTGTATGTGGATAAGTGGTTAGAATTCGACTTTAGGTTTAAATGTACACACTATTTTAGCTTTCATAAGATAAATACTACAAGTACTGACAAAGCCGCATTATGGTTTTGCAGAAATGCATCTGCACTAAAGTATCTACACTAAAAATGTTGGCAAAACCAATAATATTTATTAAATTTTATTTTGTTGGGTAATGAACAAATTAAAAGCCGATAATTTAATTTTTATAATTTATAACTATTTTATGTCAAAAAATTTCATTTGTGTTCTTTTGTTTTGAATCAAATGTAAAGCTTTGCCAAAATAAATCATAAACTAACTTGAGTACAAAATTATTTTTTAAACATTTCAAACAATTTAAAAAACTTTTTACAGAAAAATACTTCAGGTTTGTAAAAAGTGCAAACAGTTTTCCTACAATGTTACGAAATCTTTTTACAATAATTTACATTATATTTGGATAAAAATAATTGTACTTTTGCAAAACTTATGTAAATTTTTAACAAAATTAATTATTTTAAAATACAGCATCTCCGTTCCTTTTTAAACAAAATATTGCTACTAAAACAACCGTAAAACTGGTTTACAAAATGCGTTTTTGTATAAAATACACTATCAAAATTACACAGTTTTGGTTCCTATTAAAATTAGAAGAATTGGAAATTAAACAACCAATTTAATAGGATTAATAGTTTTTGCAGAAGTGTTTAAACATGTTTAAATATGGTGCGCGCATAACAATGCACATTTATTTGCATTTTCTTTTTTTAATTTTTTAATCTTATATTTATTACTTTGAATGTTTTACAAGAAACATCTTTCAGCAGTAGACATTTTAGCAAAGCAGAACGTGGGCCCGCATTTTAGTGCTGGTAGTGGGATTCGAACCTATGCCCACCGAGATCCAAATTCGAGCGCTGTACCGTTAGACTACCGCGGCATCAAAGTATCTAAAATAAAAATGTTGTTAAAAGTAATAATACTTTAAAAAATATATTAAGTTAAGTAATAAAGAAATTTATATGTCCAAACAAAAATAATAGAAAACGTAAACTATGAGATGAATTCATTTTGTATATTCTCTTCAGTCACTAACATATAAAGAATCAGAATATATATACATAAAAAATATGATGCAATATGATATAGGTTAACGTTAATAACTATACAGACATACACATACGCATTATGCCAATGTAAAGTCCAAACTAAATTTGGTATTAAATTTACAATCTTAAGGATAATTGTTTAACAAATACAAATATTCTTTCAGCCGCTCAAAGTAAAAGTTTAACGAAGTTAACGTCAAACAATATTTTATTTAAGTATCGAAAAGGTTAATTTTTTAATTAATGCTTCATTGACTGTAAAACACATTTATAAAAGTTTAACAAAAATTTATGTTAATAGTTAAAAAACCATCTGGATTTTGCTTGTATAATAAAAAACTGCTCAATTATTGACAATAAAACATTATTTTCTGTTGTATTATCTTAATGAAAAATTTGTATAAAAACCGCTAATGCAACTATATCAGAATAACAAATTCAACAATGTGAAAAGTTATTTCTTAAAAAATATGGTTTAAAAAATAATGAATTGTATTTTTACTTTTAAAAAAATTAAAAATTTTTTATTATGATTATCATAATGATAATGTTGGAATTAGTAGATTATTATTATTATTATTATTATTACAAAACCCTTTTGCTTTAAAAAAATAAGCATGGGGCAATAAGATTACAATTACAGCAAAAAATTAACATCAAAGTCTCGTAATTCAAAGAGAACATGAGACAACAAAATGTTTCCATGTATTTGAACATTCTGCCAAACGTTTTGCTTGTGCCCATGAAACATTCATTTCAATTAGATCTTCCCAAATAGTTCTTAGCCAAGTTTTCTTTGGTCTGCCAACCTTTCTTTTACCATTTACAATTGTCCATTCCAAAACCGTTCTTGCTGGTCTTTCGGGCGGTAAACGTAGAATTTGACCAAGTAATTTTCTTCGTCTAATTGTAATGATGTCATGGAGTGAACGAGAGTCAGTTCTTTTCATGATCTCATCATTTGAAATGTGATCCGCCAGGTAATCTTTAAAATACTTCTAAGACACCGGCGATGAAAAACATCCACCAAAAAACATCCATCCTTTTGAAAGCCGAAAGGAATTAGTAGATACAATAATTAATTAAAATTAAATAAATACAATAATAATTAATTAATTAATATACACTCAAGATGTTTTAAGAGAACTATTTATTATATGTAGCCGGTTAGGCTTGTAAATCCGTTAACCTTAAAGAAAATCGCCTAGTCAATTCCTATGAGTACTGGCATCGTCGCTAAAAGCTTGTCTTTTAGCCAAGAAGCTTTATTTATTTCTGCAAGTTTAATTTGCATTTGACAACTTTTTTGTACAGGAATTTGAGAAACTATTAAAACTTAGAATTAATAAAAGAGTGGCTCTGTCACCAACCTATGTCATGTATTTTGACGTTTAAACGTAGAAAATTTTGGACTTGACTTTGTTATCAAAATCGTAGTGGTGCTGTTGTTTTAGCATTATTCATTTATCAAAAAAAACAAAATAGTAACATTGCTCTCCTTTGTCAACTGGCCTTGAGATTGTCTACAAAAAGATTTACATGTGTGCGTACCTGCGCCTAGTAAGGAGCAGAAATGAATCGATTTAACCAGACTCAAACTTGGATAAAAAGGAGAGGGTCTGCGTTGGGAAGTGCATCTGGCAATAAAACTTACGCCTACATGTGTGCGTATAAATATTTGGCTGTTACTGCTTGAATGTTGTACTAAAAACATTCAAATCTAAATTTGAGTCCAGCGCTGTACCACTGAATCACTACATAAGCGAACAAACTGAAAATTGTTTTTAGATTATTATTGAATGTTTTTAAAACACTAAATATTAATCGGCTACGCTACAATTGCATTAAGAGTTATTTACGTCAATAATAATAAGAAGAAGAAAATAGCAGAATTAGGAAGAATTTACTTGTCTATTTTCAATTTCATACGAGCGTTCACTTTAATAAAAACGGTTTTGATTTATCTACTTGCATTTTATAATTCTGATATAAAATAATAATTAATAAATATAAATATTAGCTGTTAAATAATATGGTTTAATTAAAATTAAGCAGATACAATAATAATTAACTAAGTATAGTAGGCAATGAATTAAAATTATCCTTATTTAAAAAAATATTATTTTTGTTTTTAAAATAAATTATTTTACATTTTGAAAGTGGAAAATAAATTTTACGCATTGTAAAACTTTGATCGGTGCGCATAATTTATCAAACATTGTATGACGTTGGTACACATGCTGGTAATGCAATACCTAAACTTTAATTATTTCTAGTTAACAACTTAAAATATAAAAATGTAATTTATTTATGGCAATTATTATTAAATAATTTTATTAAATTTTCATTTTTTAAAATAATTTTTGAAATAAAATAAATGCTCACATAAATACATACAAATTTATACGATATTTTTAAGTAGTTAATAATTATTCTGTTTTTAAAATATTTGAATATAAACAATTTTAAAACAATTTTCATTTAGAAAAATTGTTTAAATGTTTTTAAAATGTTATGCTTATGGTCGATTTTTATTTTCCTTTTGAAAATTTAACATGCTGATAAAAAGACTGCTTAATTCCGCACACTTTAAAAAAGGCCAGCGTCGTTATTTGACCTCTGATGATTATAAATCAGTTCAAATTTTTTATGTAGCGACTATTAGATTATCATTATATAGTTATCAAACTTAAAAAACACCAACCGATAAATGTAGAACAAATTAAAAAAACAATATTTGGAAAATGTTTCATGTTCAACTGTAACAAGAAGGACAAAATCTACAAATTTAATTTTTAAAGCAGTTGCTAATTGCCTCCCACTTAGTCGTGCCCATAAATTAGGAAAACGAGTGGAGTTTGACAAAAAGTACAAAAATTATCTACCATCATTTTGACAATCTATGAGTGTACAGTGTCGTATGAACTATCGACCGAACATTCTAAGGTTATTTATAGTGCAAATTTTCCTCTCGATTACACGAGTACCGCAACAATAGTTGCATCCCTTTATGTATAAAAAAATATTTTGCAATTCAGTACAACTAGTTTCCAAAATGGCATCCATTGGCAAGTGATAAACTAAACAGTACGGAATTTGTTAAAATATTTAAAGAATTGTTTCAGTGCGAACTTTAGGATATTTGACAATTGTTCAAGACAATGCTGCTGTGCATACTTCAGATGTGGTAATGTGTGTTCTAATGCATCTTAAAGTTTGCTATCCATTTTACTTATTTAAACTGCAATAACTTTAAAAAACAGTTCTTGCATAATTACCTACGTACAGTCCAGAACAAGTTTTTTGGTATTTTGAAAGACAAGACAAATGACTTGGAAACTAATATATTATTGTATAAAAGGATTAATTATGTTGTGAAAAATTGTATTTCAAAGGATCATACTGATACGTTAATGGATTCATACATGGAGCTGCTGGCAAAGTTGAAAAAAAAGTACACACACTTTGGTTATTAATATTATAAAGCTTGTAACCTTTATTTTGTATATTTATGTATTTTAGCAAATAAAATTGTGTTTTTAACCTATTATCCGTGCTGGTTTTTAATGTTTGATAATGTTGGTATTATGCTTAATTGCAAGAATAAATATTGTATATTATACTAAGTATGTTTTGGACAATATTATAATACGAAATGAACGAATCTAGCCAGTGCTAAGCCTGGATAAAGGACGAGAATTTGAACCCAAAGTTGTCTACTGAAAGAGTGTTTAAACCAATAATAATGATTTTTATTATTATTATTAAAAAAACGTTTTGTATGTATTCTCAATTTTATACTTATTCATGCAAGTAGTAATTTTAATTGATTCGATTTTAAATCTTGAATCGGAATTTTCAGTTTTACAACTCTGATATTATTTATTTTCAAAACACTTAGTTTATTAGCATCCAAATTGTTGTTACCTAATTATATGGCGTTTTTCAATAAAATTTATCGCTACTTGTATAAGTTGTTTAAATGGAAGGTAGTTGATTTAACCGCCAAATATACATTTTTTGCTTAATTTATAATTTAAAACAGCAAACAATTGTAGAAAGATAATTTACAAAAAAAAACCAAAATGTAATTAAATATTTATTATCTTAATTAATTTAAAGTGTTGATAACTGCTCAAACTGCTAATATGTTAAAAATACTTGAATCTGTTTACATTCATACATTAAAACTCGTTTTGTAACTTCATTAAATTTAGCTTAGACTTAACATAGGCATGTTGCGTATGTGTAGTTATTATTATTTTATATTTGATTTTTACGAGAAACATCTTTTAGCAGTGGGCAATTTAGTGAAGCCAAACGTGGGCCCACATTTTAGTGCCGGTAATGGGATTCGAACCCCCATGTCCACCGAGGTCCGAATTCGACCACCTTAATGTTAAGTTAATTACACTATATATATATTGATTCTTTATATGTTTGTGACTAGAAAAAATGTACAAAATGAATTCATTTCACAGTTTACGTCTTCTATTATTTTTGTTTGTAATATATATAAAGGGAACACAATGCTTTTAATTAACTTAAATTAGAATTTTAAAAATGTTGTTTTTGTACCAACAATTAGAGTGCTTTGAAAGTTTAATTTATGTAAATTGTGTTTCTGTTGATTTATTGGAGTAGTAACAGTAAGTGTTTTGTAAATAACTGATAAAATATCTCTTGCTAGGCAAAATGTGATTTTAACTATAGATATAAGTTTAAAATTACAAGCATTACGTGCATACGTTTTTTATCGTATGTAAACTTTTGGTTTATTTTTTTATCGTTTTTTATATAAGCACTGTTTATTAACCTTTTTTTCTTCAACTTTTCCACATTGTATTAGTTCTTGCTGTTTCTGGTTAGTTTTTTCTATTTGGTTTTGTGTCAAATTAATTTAAAGTTTTATAACGATTAAATAATTTTGGCATATGTATTTTTTTACTGCCGGGTGTTTTTTCTGCTGCAAACCCAGACTTACGATTATCTAGATCGGTTTACTTTTAATCCTTTCTAGGCGGCGTTAATAATTTATACCTCTACGTACTTTTATACAAATCGGAAACGTAGAGTATTAAGAAAGCCCAAGAGAAAAAACTAAATTCAGTAGAAATGAAGATGCTTAGATGGTCGTTGGGAATATCCAAATTTAACAGAATAGAAAATGGAGTTGTTAGAAGAAAACTGAAAGTCATCGAAGCTTAAAAGAATATTCAAGAAAAAAGGTTTAAGTGGTACAGCCATATTCTACGTAGAAAAGAAAACTACGTTACGATGAAAATAATGGCATTGGAAATGGAAGGTAAAAGAAATCGTGGAAGACCGAAGAGAAGATGGTTGGAATGTGTGGAAATCGATATGAAAGAAAAGGAACTAACAAAAATTGACGCTGCGGACAGAATCAAATGGAGAATGCTGACCAGAGACAGCGACCCATTATAAAAGAGGGAAAAGGTGTAAAGAAAGAAGAAAAAATTCTTTTGTTTGAACTCCTTACAAATTGTTCGGTTTTTTTTAAGTACAAAAAATTAATTTCACGTGTAACAATTTTTTCAATTTATTTAACGAATCGTTAATATTTTTCATTTTACAAAATCTTTATTTATATTTTGTGAAACTGTTTGTCAAAATAATTTTTAATACAAATGTTTTTAAAAATTGTCATAACATCCAACTTAACCCATTGGAACTTTACAAGCGACAAATTGTACAAACTATTTTAATATAAATTCTGACATTTATTTATTCAACAATGGGGTTTTTAATGGATTATGTTTTTAGAAATGTTATATTAGTATCGTCAGATTCACTTGAATAATAAATTTACTAGGTTTTCCAGTCAACCAGGAGCACTGTACAGCTGCTTTATCCTTATTTGGAATTATCAGCAGTGCATACCTATCAAGTTTTACAAACACATGAACTTGAACCCACGCCCTATCTGGTGTCAGGCCAACGCCTTAAACCACTGAGCTGCGGGTGGATGACCTTCGACCTGTAAATTTATTATTTATAGTAGCAACGTAGCAGCATTTGAAGACACTGGGCAATTAAAATTGATCAAATTCACTATAAATAATAAATTTACAGGTCGAAGGTTATCCACTTGTAGCTCAGTGGTTTAAAGCGCTGGCCTGACACCAGATAGGGCGTGGGTTCAAGTTCATGTGTGTGTAAAACTTGATAGGTATGCACTGCTGATAATTCCAAATAAGGATAAAGCAGCTGTACAGTGCTCCTGGTTGACTGGAAAACCTAGTAAATTTATTATTCAAGTAAATCTGACAATACTAATATAACATTTATTTATTTGTTTAGCAATTATCGTTATTTTATTTCATTATGTATTATCACCATCAAAAGGGCCACTGACAATTAAATTATTTTAGTAATATGTTGCCAAATCATTTATTATTATTATTATTATCATTTATATCAATAATATCTACTTTCATCGCATATACAACCAACAAAGCATATAATAATTATTAATACAATCAAAATAGCTAAAGATAGGTGAAATGTTGCATCTTTCATCGCTGTTCGATCTATAAATTGAACGCCTTTAGTGAGAAGTGAGTTAGGTGTAAAATTATTAATTGTCGAAAAATTGGTTAATTTCATCATAGTTTGAAATTCAAAATTGCAAACGAATGGAAAATTAACTAGGCCCAATGTAAAAAAAATGAAACCTATGATAAAAGACACAAATAAATAGTTTTTGTTTATGATGAGATATGAATTATATATATATATATATACATTTAAAACAACAAATGCTTTAATATATATGTTTATTAAATTACCTAATTTCCCATTTTTCCTAAATATTTACAAAAAGTATAAAAAACCTATAGATGCTGTACGGCAAAAAGTTAACAAAAACAATTTTGGTATAAATAAAGCCGCAATTATGTGTATTTATTTTGCATTATTAGGCGCTCAATAACAGTGATGGGGTCGACGTTTACAGCATATACACAAAACAACCAAAGTAATTAATATTGTCAATATTAACATAATCAAGCTAAGCAGTTCGAAAGAAATTTGCACCGAACCGAAAATTGAAGATATTTGTATCGATTTAATTATCGTCCTGTTGTTACTCAATTCATCAAAACCCATGAACGATAATACCTGTTCAATTGGACCAATTGACAGTACTGGCGAACAATTAAAAAGAGCCAAAAACAAAACCAACAAACCTAAATTGAATATATTTGGGTTTCAAAATTAAATTTTCTCATTATAAATATATATATATATAACAAATAAAATAATTTATAAATTTAACTTTGCAGTGTTTTTTAATTAAAATCAAAATACAAAGGTCAACCACATTGCTTTTTATTGTTGAAAACCAAAACAAATAAATGATTCAAAATACACAACATAGTTGGTTAGCATGGATACGGATCGTGTTTGTGGCAAATGCAAAAACAAGCGAGAATAATAATAAATACCATTATTATTATACACGTGAAGGCATCATCCAAATCCAGCGGTGTGGTAGCAAAAATAGAAAGTTTTGCAGCTATCAGTTGGTTAGAGTTGACACTTGTGTTATGTTTCGACCGATTATCATTATTATTATTATTATTATTATTATTAATATTTGTTTGCGGATTAGCGTACATACAAGAGAAAGGACCCATTGACAGTATAACAATTAATCCTGACAAATTACAATATGGTATTTATTAGAAAAATACACTGATGAATTACAAAATTCAATTGTACTATGCAAAAATTAACAAAAAAATATATTTAACAATGGGGTTTTTAAGGGATTATATGTTTTTAAAAATGTTATATTAGTATTGTCAGATTCACTTGAATAATAAATTTACTAGGTTTTCCAGTCAACCAGGATGAAACAGTTGTACAGTGCTCCTGGTTGACTGGAAAACCTAGTAAATTTATTATTTAAGTGAATCTGACAATACTAATACAACGTTTCTAAAAACATAATCCCTTAAAAACCCCATTGTTAAATATAACCAAACCGTACTATATAGGCTATTAAACCTGGCAGTATGCAAGGACCTATTGGTAAAGTCCTAGTGAAAGGGTTCTCTCACTTGCTAAACCGGTAGTAACGTAGCAGCATTTGAGGACACTGGGCAATTAGAATTGATCAGATTCACTATAAATAATAAATTTTCAGGTTGAAGGTCATCCACCCGTAGCTCAGTGGTTTAAGGCGCTGGCCTGACACCAGATAGGGCGTGGGTTCAAGTTCATGTGTGTGTAAAACTTGAAAGGTATGCGTATAACGTTTCTAAAAAAAATATATACCTAATTATATTGTGTTTTACATGCATTGACTTTGATAAATAATGTGTTTATAATTTATTCCATTCCTAAATGATTGAGGTTTAAGAATTAACAAGGAAAAGACGGTGTATATGAGTACAACGAAAGATAATAGTAGGAAAACCAAAATTAAACACAACGAATTTTTAAAAGTAAGAAGGTTTAAATAACTTAATTTATCGCTAGAAAAGAACTGAAATTTGAATTCAGGGATAGTGCCAAGAATACAAACAATATGGTAAACTTAGAGAAAACTTTGAGGAGTTTTGTGCAACAGAAGCATGACAACAGACAACAAAAGGTAAAAATTTTAAGACCGCAATGAAACCGGCCTTGATTTACTGAACAGAAACGTGGAGTATTGAAAAAGCCCCAGAAACGAAACTCAGTAAAAATTGAGATGCTTTGATAGTTTTGGGGAGTGTTCAACTTGGACACAACAGAAAATTGAAATATTGGAAGATAACAAAAAGTCGTTCAAATTTGCCAAAAAACGTAAGAACAAAAAGGTTAAAGTGGTACGACTGTGTTCTACGTAAGGAAGAAAACGAAGCTACAAAACGAAGTAAAAGGTAAAAGAAACCGTGGTCGACCAAAAAGAAAATTGTCTGGAAGCCGATATGAAGGAAAAAAGAACTAACAAAAATTAACAAAACCAACTAGAGAGTGCTAACCAGAAACAGTGATCCCTCATAAAAAAAGAAAAAGCTGTAAAGAAAGAAGAAAGGAAATAAAATTTTATTTTTTACTTTGTTCTACTTTTGGTTTAGGTTACAAATATATTGTCTCTAAAGAAAAACACCAAAATTCAATATAATGTCGAACAACACATTTGTATGTGGAAAAGGAACGTATTTAAAATTACACTATTTAAAGTTATTTTCCCTACTCTCTTGTAAATAATAGAATAAGTTGTTTTAAAGTTGTTTTCTAAATATTAAAATAAAGTTTATAAATTCTATTTTTAAAAGTTAAATTAATTATTTTGCCATTTTTATAATGATAAAGTGAGGATGATAATGTAAAATGAAATAATTATTCCTCACTGGGTAACTCTTAACAAAATGCACTATTTAAACTACGCTTTATAACTATATGTATTACAACAACTTTAATAATAAATAATATTTGTACTTACCGTAAAAAACAACATTCATGTTTGATTTTGTTTGTATTATAGCTTAGATTAATAAATCGATTGTTTTAGAAAAAAATTATTAACATTAATGAAAACGCTGACAACCTAAAACATTTTATAAAATAGTTTTATATTTTGCATTATGTTTGAAAAAGAAAATAAATAATATCTATTAGTTAATACATTATAATTGTTTTAAAATTTAATAAAATGTAATTATGTTTTTGTCATTTACAATGCACTTAGTTTACTGGATTGTTAATAATCTTGATAATTTCAGTAATGCTTATAAAGTCTCCATTTTTAATAATGGTAATACTCCCTGACTATTCCTCTTCTACTTGATGCATCCTGGACTAGGTGCCTATATGCATCTAGACTAATAACAGCAAGGACCGAGTGCACAGCTGTATAACTTGGCTTCCGTTATAGCGTGTGGGTGCAAGTATACTTTGATGATACTTAATGGTATTTTAAGGTATACACATACCACATGTGTCCGTTAGACGGCCTTGTTATTTTTTAAAATAATTAATGTCTCTGTCGGTAAGATGCCGTTTACCAGCCAAATAACTTTGTCATTCTTCTACGTTTGTTACGCTTATTGATTGTTTAATATGTCATGCAAATATGGAAATAACGAAGAGGTGACTACGACACCAACCACAATGAATGAAACAAAAATTTAGGTTATTGTTTTATAACTTGTATTCTTTGTTGTATTATTAAAATTAGTATGTTAATTGTGTAATTTCTACTTATTGTATTAATATTAACTTCGCCTAGATTGGACTACAAATAAGAAGACGCCATTCCGACAAACAACGGTAAAAAAGTGATTGCAAGTATCTGGATGACAGAGTTGAGTGAAAGCCGATTTGCAAAATCTTCAATGCCAAAACCTTAACCAGTGTTGGAACAAGGAATGTGCACACATTTTTTTTCTATTAATATTATCTATTTCCAAGTTTGTGTTAAGACTGTATAAGGAGTCAGTAAAATATTTTCGATTAAAGGTGTTTTTGTTAAATAAGCGACAGAAATAATAATAATAATAATAATAATAATGCAATAACTAATTTCGATTTATAGACATATAAACTTAAATTGTGCGCAAAATAAACAAAACTTTTTAAAAAATATTTATTATAAATATATATACTTTTGTGTATTCTACAAACAATAAAGGATAACGTAAAAATTTTTACTAAACAATGTGTAATTTTTTCCAAGATAAATACAAAAAAACAAATTTTATAATTTTAAAACGTTTCAATTAATACAACTTACTTATGAGGAAGTAAATAAATAATATTAAACCAGTATTTATACAATAAATATAAATTAATTTTTAATAAATAATAGTTTAGTGTAATAAATTACCAATATAATGCCCTTATTTTTTAACATTAATCCTATTGAATGAAATCGTTTTGGTTGTTCAAATTGTAAAGCAGTCACATATGTCAATGTAAAAAATTATATTAAATTTATTTTCAAACAAAAAAATGCATTAGACATTAAATAATTTATATGCAACCAATTAAAAACTATTTTTGCATTAACATTGAATCAGCTGTTATTATTTATTATGATTAAAAAACCACTTTTGCTTTAAAAATAAGCATCAACATGATTCCATGTATTTAAACATTTTCCCAACAATTTTCTTTAATTCCACAAGACATTCATTTTGGTTAGATTTTTCCAAAAGGTTTTTAGCCAAATTTTCTGTGGTCTACCTACTTTTTTTACTATTTTTCAATAACAACTGTAAACGTAGAATTTGACCAAGTAATTTTTTTCGTCTAATTAAAAAATTTTTTTTTATTGAAATTGAATTGTAACTATTATTATTTATTATTATTACAAAACAATTTTTTCTTTAAAAATAACAGTAGCACCAAAAACAACAACAAATTTTCATAATTTAATTAAAACATGGGATAGCAAAATGATTCAATGCATCTAAACATCGTGCCAACATTTTTGTTTAATTTTCTAAATCATTTATTTTAGTTAAATTTTTCCAAATGGTTTCTAACTAAGTTGTATGTAATCTACCAACTTTTCTTTTACCATTTTTAATTAGTAATTTTTAAACTGTTTTTGCTTGTTTTCTGGACGCAAAATTTATTATTATTATTATTATTATTATTATTAAACTTTAATATCTCACTAGAGATACATTCAGCGTAAAATACATTTTCACCATTAATATAAAAAATAACAAAAATTAAAAAAGTAGTAGTACAAATAATGTGAGCAAAATGAAATAGAATGTCATATGTTAATAAATATAAGACACACTTGTTACATTATACTGTAAGATGTCCAAATTAGTTCTAATAAATGCGTGTGTGGAACAATTCCTGCTTTGATAGGTTTCTTAGTCGTTCAATTTTGTTTGATTCTGGATTGATTAATATTCTGGATAAGTATGGCAGACATGACTTTTTGTATTGATTAGTTTTGGCTTTTATGTGCAGGTAAGTTCTTCTTGTTTTGCCAGAAGCTTTAGAAATGTTCAAAGCTGCGTGTAGGGCTTGATTGTTATTACTTTCAATCCTTGAGGCTAATTGTATACAGGATTTTAAATGTTTGTTAACAATATCATTCAATAAGATAGAATATTTAATTCCTGCAGAGTTTGATACCAATGATATGATATCCTGTTTTAATAAATCAGGAAAAATTACAGGTGAGCAATATAATATTAAAGGATAAAAACGAGATATAGCAAACAGTTTAGTAATATAATTATCAACATTTAGTTTTTTTACTCTTCTTATATAGTAGCATAAGGATTTGGTTTTTAAAAATATATGCTCTACATGATTACACCAAGTAAGTATGCTATCTATGTTTACACCAAGATACTTAATTTTGTTACAGGTGCATATGTTCGTTTGATTTAATTTGAATGTTTTTTTAAAATTCCATTGTTTCTTTTGGACGCTTCGTTGTAAATTTAATCAACTTGCATTTCAATGGATTTAAATTGAAATCAAAGTTAGTAGACCATTGTTCAATTTTAGTGATAGAACTTTCAAATTCAATGTTGACCAATTAATTAGTTTTGTTTTACCAATAATTTTGCAAATCAAAGATTGAGCTTACATTCAATCTAGTCATTTGGATTGTGCTATTACCTGCCAAGTTGTTAATCTTGAGTTCAAACCCTCCACTTTTATCCAGACTTGATATTCACTAGATTTGTTCTTTAGGTAGAGTTAATTAAATCAATATTATATCAATATTAACTTTTATTCGTAGAAAAATGTGTTTTTTTAAATTAAAAACAAAACATATTAATAAATAGTAAAAAAAAACATTCCACATTTAATTATGTATACTAAAAAATATCTATTTTAAAACATACACAACGTATAACAGTTATATTTTGAAATCAACAACCTATATAAACATAAATATTAAATAAAATTTACATAATTTTTGTAATAATTAATTTATCAAACAAAAATAATAGAAGACGTAAACCGTGGACTTAACATATGCATGTTGCATATGTGTATGTATGTAAAGTTATAAATGTTAAGTTAATTACATCATATAATTATATATATATATATATATATATATATATATATTCATATGTTTGTGACTGAAGAGAATATACGAAATAATTCATCTCACAGTTTACGTTTTCTATTATTTTTGTTTGGAATTATAAAGGGAACCCAATGCTTTAAATTAATTTATCATTAACTTTTGTAATTAAATTAATATTTCAAAATATTTTTTAACATTTAAACGATACGAACTTTTATAATAATGTTGTAATCAACTTATAATATAAATAAAAACAAAAATTAAAAGCATTTCTATATGCCGGAGTGGTCTAGAAATACGGCGGTTGACTTGGATTTCTATGAGAATTGATTTGAATTTAGCCACCGATGCCTACGTTTGACTTTGCCAAAATATTCACAACATAAAAAGACTAGAGTTGTGTTTTATAAAATTTTAAATTAAACCTTTTTCAAAATTTGTCGTCTTTTTTACAGCCAATAAAATTCTGAAATATAAAAATTAATATTTTGGATACACTGAAACAACCTACTTTTAACACATTTTAACTCATAACAGTTAAAAAAATTCCTGTATTTGAATCAGTATAAAATATAAAATACCTGTTATACAGCAAATTATACCAATTGCTTATAACAGTAGTGTTTTTATTTGTCTTACGTTACGATTTAGAAAAATGGTTATTTATAGAAAGGTACTACGTTGCTGTGTTAATTTGCTTTAGTAAAGCAAAACAAAACATTCATAGTTTCATCCGTTTATGTCCCTTTAGTAAAAATGACTCCAAAAAAGGGCTGTATATCCGGTTTTAGTAATTAGTGCAATGGGGCGATTTAAAAAGCAAGTGGCGTTGGTTGCTGACGAAGATTGCGCGAATGAAAGCTAGTCACAATTTCTCCCAAAATGTACGTCGGTACTGATTACGTACAGTAATGAATAAAGCGCAAGACAGAAAAAACATTTATTGTGAAATTACACAAGGTCGAAACATTGAATGGAATTAAAAATCAAGATAGAAACTGAAGATAAAGATGGAAGCGAATGTGTGGACAAGGTTGTATATAAAGCCGTTCCCACTGATATGTATCATTGACACATTCAAACAAAAATGTCAATATTCAAGGAATATTAATTTTAGAAATTAGATGTTAATTTTTGTAATAAAATAACATAATACTGTTTATAATTTTTTTGGGGATTTAAAGTTCTGTGTCAATTGGCACTGCTACATCCCCTTAACTGGTAAAAATGGGGATTATATGGGATTCACTTGATTTATGTAGTCGCGTAACATAAAACAATCAACCATTTTGTAGTGTACAATACAGAAAATATCAGGCTGATCTAGCGGTACAACTCTCGATTTGGATCTGGGTGGGCATTACGTTTCGAATCCTACCACCGGCACCAAATGCCTATCGTCGGCTTTGATAAGATGTCCACTGTTAAAAAATGTTTCTTGTAGAACATTCAAAGTAGTAAAAAAAATATTTTTAACAAATATATAATTAGTATTGTCAGATTCACTTGAATAATAAATTGACTAGGAATTTAAGTCAACCAGGAGCACTGTACAGCTGTTTCATCCTTATTTGGAATCTTTAGCAGCGCATAACTTTCAAGTTTTACACACACACACACACACAAATTTGAACCCTATCTGGTGTCAGTGAAAGGGTTTTCTCACTTGCTAAACCGGCAGCAACGTAGCTTAGTGGTTTAAGGCGCTGGCAATTGTTAGTATTAAAAGTATTTTCTATTCGTCTTTCAAACGATCGATTTCCAGGTCTTTCCAAACGTGCACTTTTTGGTAGCCAACTTGTTTTCAACTTTCATCTTACTTGCCCTTGTTGCTATGTTGCAATGATATGTTTCCGTACTGCGGAGCAACGGACATTACACACAATACGGCTGTAAACCCGATCAAGCAGCCGGTATCTTACACATTTTACTATTAAAAATATAATTTTTATTATATTTTTGGTTCCTTGCATTCAAATAATAATAATAATAATAATAATAATAATAATACAAACCCCGTTTGCTTTAAAAAAAGTATGGGGAAATAAGATAACAATTACAGCAAAACAACAACAATAACAAAGTCCCGTTGGCATTGAAGATTCTACAAATCGAAGATTGAGCATCCATTTGGCTTTCACTCATCTGTGTAACTTTGTCATCCAGATAAGTACGATTATCTTTTTGCCGTTGTTTACCGGAATAGCTACCTCTTGATTGTTTCCGTAGCAGTATACATTTCTTACAGATGCCAGGTTGCTAACTTTGCGCGCCCAAACTCTCCTCCTTTATCCAGGCTTGGGACTGGCTAGATTGAATGATTCCTGATCCAAACTAAGAGGAGTTGTTTACTTTAGTCTGGGTTATGTTTAAATTATTTTTTTGTGTAAATAGAATAAAATTGAATCAATTTTGCAATTATGCTACGTAGAACATTGTTTTTTGAAACAATTGAAACTGTAGCATAAGAATAATTGCATTTTAGTTTAATTTTTAAATAAAAATATTACTTCTTAAAATAATTAATATAATTTGCTATAGAATGGCTATTTTATACTTTTTACAAAACAAATAATTATAATAGTTATAAATTGTTTTAACAAAATATATTGAATTTACATTCTGTTTTTTTATGCAAATATTAATTTTTAACTTAATTTTAAAAACAAATTAATATTTTCTGGTAAAATCGAAGTTGTTTTTTAGTATAATAGTTGAACAAAAAGACTTTAAAACTATTTATTTAATAAACAAAATGTTATTAAATAATTAATTAATTTTTTAAAATGTTATTTAAAACATTTTTATTCTGAGGTGATTATAACATTAAATTTTGTGATTTTAACATATTAATTACTAAATTATCAATTATTATTTTTAAAATGTGTAAATTGAATTCAATAATTACGTCGTTTTTAAAGTATAACCACCGTAAATTTCTCACTTAAATTTTTTAAACAACTTTGTCTTACTATATTTAAAACCATGTATGGAGTACATATACATCATTTAAAGTTACTTTTGATTTTAAAAATTATTTAAAGACGTTTCTAATAAAATCAAACCAATAATAATAATAATTAATTTAGCATAAAAACTTTTTTCCACTATTTTTTTAACAGTTGTGTATTTAAATAAAAAACTATTTAGAAGTTGAGATTAATATCTACGTTAAATACTTTTAAAATATTTTTTCAAGAATTCTATTTTACAAATTACAGATTACGACGCTATTTATTATAGAAATTTATTAATAATAATGATGATTATTATTATTATTATAACTTCGCCTAGTTTGAATTAGAAATTATTTAATGTTACCAGTCCCAAACCTGGATAAAGGAGGAGAGTTTGAGCGCAAAGATAGCAACCTGGCCTTTGTAAAAACGTTATATTGCTATTCTGGCAAACAACGGCAAAGAAGTAGTCGTACGTATCTGGATGACTGAGTTATACAGATGACAGGGTTGGGTGAAAGCCGAAAAAAAGCCCAATCTTCGATTTGCAGAATTTTCAATACCAAGGTGACTATGTTGCTGTTGTTTTTTGTTTTTTACTTTAATTGTTGTCTTATTGTCCTCATGTTTATTTCTAAAGCAAAAGAGTTTTGTATAATATAATATAATATTGTTAATATTATTATTATGGCTTGTGTTCTAAAGACATAATAATATAAAAATGTAAATTTACTTAATGATTTAACTTATCTTGTATTACTTAATGTAACGCACGCAAGTTTTTGTTGTTGATTTTATTTTCCTTTAATAAAAATACTTTTTATTCCCCTTGTTTAGCGGTTTTACATAAAATGCTATACCAAAAATTGTCATTTTCTTACAAATAAAAACACTAAAACAAACATTTAAAAAATTATTATTATTATTATTTAGTCGAATAAAAACAATTTTATTTACAATCAATTAAGAATTGCATTCTTTGCGTTTGGACGAGTTAAAACACCAACAAAAAATTAAAGATGCAATAATGTGGATTAGAAGTGTAAACGCAATAATAATTACCAAGGTAACTATGCTTGAAGGAGTGGCTAGTGCTTTCAACTTGGATCCCAATTTCAAATAACTGTAAGTTATATCTTTGAAAGAATTTGTCTTATTGAATGATAAAACGTTTATTTTATCGGATGAAGTTAGATTATGGTGGGTTTTCAGTTTATTGCTAGAATTTGAAGGGTATTTATTGTGTTTTATATTTTTGAACAAATGTGATGTATTAGAAGGCACATTTTCGATCTTTCGTTTAGAAAAACCAAACTTGCGCCTTGAGTTTGAAGCTATAGTATGTTTAGTTGAATTCAATGTTGAATTTGATTGTTCGTTCGAAATGTTTAGACTTAATGTTGGAACAATAGTATGTTCAGTTGAATTCAATGTTGAATTTGATTGTACGTTTGAAATGTTTAGCAATTGGTTTGTTTTTAATTGATCCTCATGTTTACTTGTGTTAAAGTCAACGTTTGTTAATTCCGATTTTGATTCTGACGTATTTGTATTGTTTCTGTTAAGAAAAGTTGATTTTGTACCTTTCTTGTTTTTTTTTAATAAACGAAGTTTCCTGCATTTTCTGTTGTTTCTAATCATGAGTTTTTTTTTGGCATTGTTTGATTTCAGAAGTGGTTGTATAGTGTTCTTTTCTTCGGTTTTGTTTTTTTCAATATTTTTTAATACGTGTTCTGTTTGTTTCAGTTCATTCGTTTGTGTTAAACTTGACACGTTTTTTTCGACAAGATTTGAATTTGTCCATTGGAGTAACAGCAAAATACCTGATATTTTTCAAGTAAACATTTAGAAAAATATTTAATTAATTGTACTTTGAAATGGTATTTACATTGTATTTTTTTAAATGTTAAAAATATAAATTTAAACAAGGTTTGTAAATTAGGCAAGTAATGTAAAATAACGTTTGTATAACAAAAAAGTTCGTTCAATAAGTATTTAATAAATTTATAACAACCTACACTCCTAACCTTTTAACAAAAATGTAATTTGTCAATTTGAAGCAACATTACACAACATTCTTTATTTCATTATAACAGTCGAACTTGGAGATACACTGCTGAAATAAAAACTGGATAACTAAAGGATTGAATTCCACTAGTGGCATTCAGTATTAGCAAGAACACATGTTAAGCAGTTGAAAGCACATTGGCTATAAATATTACAATTTGTTTTAAAATGATAATAGGCAGGCATTATTTCCAATTATAATAAATGATATAAAAAATATATTATTAAAACGTTTTTACTATGCAATTTGCACAAATTAATTATAAATATCTATATTATTATTAATGTTATTATTATTAACTATGTAATTTTTAAATTTAAATTCATTAATACATAATGTATTGTTTAAATTCAACATTACAACTTACTCAAAAAAATAATAAATTTGTTCATAATGACTTCAGTAAAAGCTATAATAACAAGATGGGATTAAATTGTATTATTTTGTTTTTAGATAAAATAAATAATAGACTACACATTTTTTTTTTTTAATCATTAATAATATTTATTTTTACTATATTTACGTTGGATGGTTTTTCAATAGCTTTTAGAATATGCAGCTAAAGTTATTGTTAACACATAGTTGGCATAAATAAGCAGTGATTAAAAAGTAATATTCAATGTTTGTTATCCAGTTGGAAAGAAATTTAAAAAATCATGCTTAATGCAACACATTTCTACAAAATATTTATTGTGTAACAATTACTTTTCTCTATCGGATTGGTCTAGTAATACAGCCCCTAACTTTGACTTGATTGGGCATAAAATTGGGTGTTACCACCACTGAGTCTAGTTTAACTCTACTAAAAATTGTTTTTTTTTGTAAAACGTTTAAACGGTGAATATGGAGTAAAATAATTTAGTTAGTTAAAAAAAATCTGTTATTAACGTAAATTAAAAGGATAAATAATTGATTGTACCGGGATGGCCTAGCGGTACAGCGCTCGACTTGGACCTGGGTAGACATCGCGGTCCGAATTCTACTACCGACCTACTAAATGCTGGCCCATATTCGGCTTCGCGCAAATGTCTACTGCTGAAACATGCGTTTCTCGTGCAAAAATTCAAAATAGTACACATAAATAAAACAGAAGACGTAAACTATGAGATGAATTCATATCGTATATTCTCTTCAGTCACAAACATATGAAGAATCAGTATATATATACATAAAACTTCATAATGTAATTAACTTGACATTTATAACTATACATGCATACACACATATGCAACATGCATATGTTAAGTCCACGCTAAATTTAATAAAGTTACAAATTGTTTTTGTACACACAAAATGGGTATGTGTATGTATGTATAGTTATAAGTGTTAAGTTAATTACATCATATAATTATATATATATATATATATATATATACTGATTCTTTATATGTTTGTGACTGAAGAGAATATACGAAATAAATTCATCTCACAGTTTACGTCTTCTATTAATTTTGTTTGAAATTATAAAGGGAACCCAATGCTTTAAATAAATAAAATAAATAAAAAAATAATAATCTTTTTATTTACTATTTGTTTTATTGTTGACGTTTGTTTTACGATGTTTGACGATAAACATCGTTCAGTAGATATGGAAACCAAACTATTGGCTGGTATTTAGTACCGGTATCACTAAAAACCCATTTCAGTGCAATATTTTAAAACGTTTTTCTATTATTATTATTATTATTATTATCGTTATGAGTAGATCAACATTTACATTAAAAAGTTTAAATTTTATTTATTTAAAAATGTGATCAAATTAAATAATTAAAAAATAAACGAAATTACAATATATTTTAAACAATGTTTATAAAAACACAAAAATAAAAAAATAATGTTTTGTATTACGATTCGGGTAGCATGATAATTCAATTAATCTATATATTTTTAAATTGACATATTAAAAATGAAATTTATTAAATAATGTATAATATTTTATATTTTATTATGCATTTATGACAAATATGTGTTTAAAAATATACAAACAGTTAAAAAATATTTTTTAAAGTAAACATCCAAATATGCGTTATTGTTACTTTATATCATTTATTTTAATTATTCTTTAAAGATTAACGCTGCAATTATTTTAAGTGTAAAATAATATTTTTTATTAAATTAAGATTCTTTTATTTATTAAATTTTAATGCTGACTGTTTGTATTTACAATAGCGTTTTTTAAATAATGCATCTAAGGAATGAATTATTTTTTTCAACATTTGACTTTATATGTTATGTTAGTAGTCGTATTAGTAGTTTCAATCATTCGTGTTCTAATAAAATTTTATTTATATTGAATAATAAAACCAGGCTTACATTTAAATTAATTGACAACTTAAATAATTTAAATTAGATATAACTACGTTGGTTTATAACTTGTACATTTAATTCTTTGTTTTCACTTATCCTCATTACAAACTTGAATTCTAAAAAAATAGTATGTTCAACTTATTAATAAAACATTATTATTGTATTAAAGGGATTTGAACAATTTGCTGTTGTTGGTCTAGCAGTACAGCGCTCGAATTTGGACCTCGGTGGGCATGGGGGTTTGAATCCCACCACCGGCCCACTAAAGTGCGGACCCACATTCGGCTTCGCTAAGATGTCCACTGATGAAAGATGTTTCTTGTAAAACATTCAAAGTAATAAACATTTAAAAAAAAATTAAAAATAAATAAATAAATTGGAAATTTATTAAAGCACTTGTTTAAGGTAATAAACGTTGCTAGATTGCTACTAAATGAATATCATTGTGTTTAATTTTACTAACTTGAACCTAGGTAAGTGTAAATTTTATCGCTGCCATCGGCACTAGATGCGGGCACCCACATTTGGCTTTGCTAAACAATGTCCACTGCATTGTTTGTAAAACATTCAAAGTAGTAGAAATAATTGCGATTAAAATTCAAAAAATTTAATGTTAACGTGCTTAAAGATGCGTTTTCCGGAAAAAATGCTTAACCTGTAACGGCCACAACTTTATATATACATGTATATGCTAAAAATTTCTTACTTTTCGATGCAAAATTGTTGTGCTAAATAATCCGTTACACATTAAAAACCCACTATTATCAAAATAAAAGCAGCAATATGTTATTTAATTTTTTATAAATTACTATAAAATACCAACTATAATTAGTTGGTGTATAACAAACAAGAACAAATTAATTTCGATTTTTTTTAAATTTTACACTAACCTTTTTTCAATTTGAACGTTCAGTCGGTTTAAACAAGTAGTTTACAACTTTGGTTTATATTTTGTTCGCTTGCGCTGTACCTTGATATTCAAAGATTGCCAAATAATTTGATATACTGGTTCCTTATTAAACAATTCACAATATATATATGTATTTAAACAATTAATGTGTTTTTCGTTTTATTTACATATGTAACTAATGGTAACGTGTACATGATTTATTTCTTTACATGTTCTACTATTAAAGCACCCACATTTCTATTTTATCCATATAATATATCATTTATGTCAGATGAATTTATGAATAAAAAGAAACCTTAAATTATTTTTAAAGTACACCTCTTGATACAATAGAAATGACATATGTTCTTCAAAACTGCAATTTTTCGCATACTTGTAGATGAACTATTTCCACATATTTAATAACTTTAACCATGGCGATTGCGAGATGACAACAGTACAAACAATAGTATTTCATTGTTATTTATTAAATAATTGTATTAGTATTTTAAATAAAGAAAATAAAGTAATACTTAAATATACATAATCATATATATAAAGTATTATTATCTTTTGTTTTAAAAAACATTTAGCAATAGAATTGAAATCACAGTAGTAAAACAAAACCTTATCAATCAAACAGCATAGGACACGTTTTGGTGATTGAATGTTAAAACGTTTTTATAATACCATCAAGCATTTATATTAATTAGATTTTGCCAAATACATATAAGTATATGTATATAATGATGGCAAAACAATTATTAGAAAACCGCAGAAAACGTGGCAAAAAACCACTTGCATCAATTTGATTGAAATGAATGTCTCATGCAATAAAACGAAACTTTTATTAAAATATTCAAACACAAAGAATCCTTTTGTTGTTCCATATTCAATTTAAATTATGGAACTTTGTTGTATTTAGTGCCTTGTTGCTTCATGCTTTTTTTAAAAACGAAAATGTTTTATTTTATTTTAATTGTATGTTTATTATTTTAAATGTTTTACAAAAAAACCATTTTTCAGCAGTAGACATTGTTTAGCGAAGCCAAACGTGGGCCCGCATTTTAGTGCCGGTGGTGGGATTCGAACTCCCATGCCCACCGAGGTCCAAATTCGAGCGCTGTACCGCTAGACCACCCCGGTAGTAGTGAATAGTAATAAATAATAAAAAAATACAGTACTGATTTGTGTTTTAATGCATTCAAAATCACACACTTACTGACTAGCATACTTTTTTCTATAATTCCTTTTTTTATCATTTTTACTATTTTTTTTGTTTCGTATTTTTATGACTACAATAATGGAACTTGTTTTTGTATGTTAAATGTTTATCTTTGTTATTTATTACTACAAAAGCACAGGGTAACAATATTGTACTGTGAAATTATTATTGGCAATAAGCACTTTAAATGTCGAAAATGGAGTTTCTATTCCGATTTTGTGATCGGTATCATGCATTGACTACTTTCCAGTAGTTTAATTAACATGGTGGTTTTTTTTGTTTTTTAGAATTAAGTTTTTTACAGTAACCAGGTTTCTAACATTGCGTTCCAAACGTCGTCCCTTTTAAAATGTACTTATCATTGGTTACGGTAAAAAAGGAATGTAACCTACTAATGTTCAATTTATTACAACAATTATAATAATAGCAGTTATATTAACAGTAGTAATTATATAACTCCCTTTACAAAAAATTAAAATTAGCATTCAATGAAGATCCTACTGTAAATCTTCTCAACATCCGGATAAAAGTAACACTAAAAAGAACATTAAAATAGCTAAAGCCACATTTTCCGCCTCACACTGTATTTATCAGTTCACTTGCAGTTGCGATAACAAGTATATTGGTCGGACAATGCGTCGTTTAGCTAATCGGGCTGTAAGAACACATTCCCAACTGAATCAATAATAGGTTCAATAGAAGTGAACACTTATACATTTCTTTCATACCACGTCATTTACTACAAACCAAACATCAAATCAATATCAAAAATTGTTTTAAAGTGTCAATTAATTCTCAAGCTTCGAATATATTGAACATTTCCGACTCTGTTTATAGTCACGCATTGAAACCTACTTTGTGTGCATCAAAACAGTTTGTCACTGGGTTGAACTTAGCTTGGTCGTAACGTTTGTGCTTGAGTTGTACTAACTTAAATTTCATCTGTACTAAAATTTTATATACCAACTGAATTTATCCCACAATTTACATCTTCCTTTATTTTTATTTGGTAATAGCAATAATGTTGACAGTAGTGATTATATAACTCCACTTACAAAAAATAAGCAAATAAACCGAGTTTGACAGTTTCAAGTCTGGATACAAGAAGAGAGTTTGTGACAGAAAGGGTACCCAACGGTTAGAATTTTGATCAAAACTATTAAATGGCTGTAAGACGTCAAATTAATTTAATATATAACCAAAAAGTGGAAAAACTATAGTAAACAAGTAGTATATAGATATACTAGCAAATATACGTTTTTAAATTACGTTCGCAACTTGAAAATACTGACTTATTTATTTAGTTTAATTAATGCATTTAGTAATTACATTTTGATTATAAAAGTTGTTTCTAAAATATTACTTTCCAATGCTTCTATTTTTTAAATAGAAATATTCTAATTTAATATTGATTTTAAAGCAAATTAACCAAAAATAAATATTATTTTTTCAGTATAACATCTATATATAATCCTAATTTATTAACAATTATCATTACAATTAAGTCCTTATTGTAAAAATATTTATTTTTAATCAACACCAAGTTAAAACTATTTTTTATTTTATTTTATGTTTGTTACTTTGAATGTTTTACGAAAAATATCTTTCAGTAGGCGAAATTTTAGCAAAGCCAAACGTGGGCCCGCATTTTAGTGGGCCGATGGTGGGATTCGAACCCCCATGCCCACCGAGATCGAGAATTCGAGTGCTGTACCGCTAGACCACCCCGGCAACAAACTACAAAAATAACAAGTCAATTGTAGTCATTTTCTTAAATAATCCGGAGCACTTGACAAGCACACTTGGATTTTGATAAACAGGAATTTGTCAATTAGTTATTTGTGTTTCAGTTAACATACGCTACAATTTCTACTTATGCTTTTTTAAAGAATTTTAAGTAATTGATTTACAAAATATACTGTGTTCTATGACGCCAATTTTTGACCTTTTTCTAAAAGTCAATATTTTAAAATAAAATTTATGTTTATATTTATGACTGACCTTACAACTTAAATTTCTCAAAAGTAATTTATTGTGAATATATTATTGCAGTTAGTTAATTGTTTGTTTGTATTTATTTAAATTTTAAACTGTTAATAATTTAACCTTTTAAAAAGGGGTTGAATGATTGCTTATTTTTATTGGTATGTTATATGAATAAAATATATTTCTTTACTTTGTAAGTACTTAAAATGTTTAGGAAGCCAAACTAACAAACATTTAATAAACTTGATTAATATTTCTAAACACTTTTTTTGTCATGAAGATGTTACCTTGTTACCTTTTATAAAGCCAATAGTGGAATTCAAACCCATACCTACCCAGATCCAAATCGAGCGCTGTATCGCTTAACTACAATTAATTTATTGAAATAGCATTTATAACTCCGCCTAGTTTAGACCAAAAATGATTCAATCTAGCCAGTCCCAAGCCTAAACAAAGGAAGAGAGTTTGAGTCTCTATAAAAAAATGTATACTGTTACGTAAACAATACAAGAGGACGCCATTCCGGCAAACAACGGCAAAGTATTAATCGCACGTATCTGGATGACAAAGTTGCACAGATGACAGGGTTGAGTGAAAGCCGAATAGAAGATCAATCTTTGATTTGCAAAATCTTCAATGACAACGAAGCTTTGTTGTTGTCTTGCTGTAATTGTTTTCTTATTGCTCCATGCTTATTTTTAGAGCAAAAGGGCTTTGTATAATAATATATATAATATAATATAATAGCATTTATCATTACCCACCTATTCATTTTTTAATTAAAAAAATTATTTGTGAAATTATTTGCCAGTTCTATAGAAAAAATTTATTTATTATTTAAATTATGTTTTGATTTAAATTTCAATAACAGTTAATTAATAATGCCTTACGTAACGAACTTCTTGTTTACATAATGCAATAATTATAAGTAAAGC